>MU228161.1:71769-153279 GCA_018584345.1 Thuja plicata | reverse complement strand
AAGACAATGCTGAGCACCCTGTTTCCTTCCAGCACTCGGGACCTGGAACTCGCACTAGATCTAAGGTGCAGAAGAATGAAGATCTAGATCTTCAGAAGCTGAGAGAGAACGTGACAACTATGAAGAGTCAGCTGATGGACTCTGAATGCCTTATGAAATCCTTGCTCTGATTTTGGTGCTGGCGGGCCTCTTCTCTATTTTCTTTCCAGCAGTTTTTTTGTTCCTTTTGTTTAGTATGTTTATGTAGCTTTATCTGGGTTTTGACCCTCTGTTGATTGTTCCCATCTCTGGGTCAATCTGATGCTTGTAGGGTTTTTTTTGCCTCTCCTCTCTTTGTTTTGTTAAAGGGTTTCGGGGTTCCCTTCAAAACCTACTTTTACCTTAATCAAAAACATAACAATGCTTTCAACAATCCAAAATCAAGGCCCCATTGAGCTTAAAACTCATTCAATTTATAGAAGAATTTAGGAGTGAGAGGAGAGATTAGGCCATTAAATGTATGTGTAAGAGCCTTAATGAGGGATAGAATTTATGAGGCATGGTGAGGGTTTAAGCATTAATAATGCATTTATGAGAGCATTAATGAAGCATGGTGAGGGGTGTAAGTCCAAGCTTGAGAAAGTGGACTTTGGAGGAAGGGGAGCTTGAGAATGTGGAAATTTTGAAATGATTTGAATTCTTAATCAAGATTTTAGGAATGTGACATCATTAGGAAGTTGGTTAAGATGGGATTAAGATTAGAATTAGGCTTAGCATGGGTGAAAGGGATAGGATTAGTTCGAACCCAAGGTTAAGGTGGCTGAGATAGGTTAGGTTAGGGGTTAAACGGAATATTAATGAAATGAATTATATAAATAATTTATTCAATAATAGGGGAGATTAATTATTTAAGCTTGTGGTTGCTTTTGATAATTAATCAGGACTATAGCCAATTAAATTAATTAGGCTAGCAAATTGGCTTTTTGTAAGTGATGAAGTGTAATTAAGATTTTATTTAATTCCTTTTTAATTAATTACTTTAGCCATGTTTTTTATTTGAATTGAATTGATTTGATTTGATTGGCTAAGGCAATTAATGTAATTTAGTGATTAAATCACTTAGGAGATTAAATTTGATTTGAATGAATTATGCTAATAATTTGAAGAATTGCTTTGACATAATTGGGGGTATGATCACACTTAGGGAAAATAGAGTCTATGGTCAGAGTAGACCAAATTAGGGTGATTACATTTTCCCCTCTTTGAATAGATGTGCGAGCAGCACATTGATTCAAAGAAAGTTTTTTATGTTGACTTCAGAAAGTTTGAGAATTTTACCCATGGTCGAATGAAATGCCTGATGAGATAGGTCTCACACTTGATTGAACTAAACTGATAAAATTTACTTTGAACTTGGTTTTCATACAAAGGTCAATAAAAGATCTTAAAAATACCAATTATGAACTTGGTTGTCATCCAAAATTGATAATACTAACTCCGATCACGATCAACTGAAGATCAGTATGAAGCTACCAAGAGCTTAGTAAGAATATTTAAAATGAGGAAACATGAAATATCCATCTTATGAGAACCAAAGCTTTCTATCCAACAATTCCGACTTAGTCAAGGAAACTGTCATGCCCCTAGTTTTTTTATAACGAAGTCATTAATGTTGTTTCAAGCAAGAATTTGATTGAATTTAAGTGTGATCATGCCCCCTTGGGAACGAAATCAAAAGAAAAAGAATAAAATCCCTCTGTTGAAATGATGTATCACTTGCATGGTTTAGGTAGATCAAGAAAGAATAGATTAGAAGAAGTGAAAGAATGAAGGTTTGTTTAAGAGAAAACACACATGTACCAAGTTAATGATGTTAAAATGTGAGTGTTGAGTCTGATAAAATGATGTCTGACCAAGATTTTTGAGGAAGAATGTGCAATTTAGTGATATAGAACCCGCAAAACTGATTTCGTAAAGCGAGCAAATCATTTTCAGAACATATGGAGCAATGCTGCATTATCAGGAGTTGTCGTAAAAAGTTTATTGCACTGTGTAGAATAATGTCGGCATGTTCAATTTTGTTCTCGATTGATCAGAAAGAGAAAAAAATGAGTTTCAATTGTCTGGGAGGAGTTTTAGAGCTCCTAAATAGCTCAAAAGGTCAAATATATAGGCCCAAGTGTACTTTTTACCCACTCATTTTCACTTTCATCCTTGGTAATTTAGAGAGCTCTACAAAGAAGATGGTGGTCCCTGTGGAGAAGCATCATTTTGAGCTCGATCATCAACATCAGCGTCCATCTGAATACCCACCTCCAGTAAGTACCTGAAAACCTACCTTTTGAAATTTCTAGTTTTCATTTTCATGCATTTTAGCTTAAATTATAGTCATTTTAGTTTTGCATCACACCCTACATTTAGCATCGCATCCAATAAATCCCATGTTACTTCCTATAGTTTCCCAAAATCTCAGGTCACTTCCTATAAATCTAGGATCGTACCCTGTTGTAAGCTTTTTAGTCGCATGCTGTAGATTTGGTAATGTTTTTGCAAGATTTCACACCCTGTAAAAATAGGGTCACACGCGGCATCCCGTGTCGCATCCTATGAAAACAAGGTTGCACCCTGAATGCCCCATCATATCTCAGAAATTGGGGATCGCATCTAGTAAAGATGATCGCACCCCGTAAAAATAGAGTTGCATCCATTTGTTAACCTCTTGATCTTCCCAATTTGCCTATTTTTGTCTGTCTGATGACCAAAAACACTTAGCTGATAGAGTTTATGCTTAGTTGCCTTAGATAAATTGTTGATTTGGGTTTTTTTTTAATTTTTATCTGTGAACATGTTCCATTTGAGGTGGTTTCTTTTTGGATTCCATATCCTAGTTGCATTCTTTCTTTAGCGCGAGCATTGATGGGTGATGAGGCTGAGTTAGTCACCCGTGTAGGTTTATATTCATTGAGAGATATACCCAATATTCGGGTAAATCAAGGGTTGTTGACTGCTCTAAATGAGAGATGGAATCTAGAACACAACACCTTCCATCTCCCTATTGGCAAGATGACAGTCACACCAGAGGATGTGTGGAAGATACTTAGAGTTCCTGTGATGGGGCATGAGGTTCAGTTTGATTCTACTATGGCCACGTCGATTACTACTGCACGATGCTTCTTCAAAGATGCCATGATCACTCACCAGTACCTTTCCTGGGATTACATGTGTGATCATTATGATCATTTTCCTATATATTTAGCTGGTTTGATTGAGTTATCTTGATGCCAGACCATGGACAACATGGATTTATGGTGGGCTAGGTTGACATGGTCGAGCATATGGTAGTTGCGAGATGGAGATTTACATGGGGAAATTGCATACTGGCTCATATTTATAGAGAGTTACACGAGATAGTATACCATTATTCACAGAGCATGATTATTGGTATCCTGGTTCTTCAGATCTGGGCTTGGGAGCACATTCTAGTGACATGGTTGATAGTTGACAGGCAGCGGGTAGCAGAGCAGCCATATGTATATATGTACTCTGGTTGGATATAGCAGCCCCATCTAGGCAAGGTGGAGTATTGGAACCATCTGTTAGATGATATTACTGGAGTAGTATAGTGGTCATACCTTGGATTTGAGGATTGGTTATTTGATAGGCGCCAGATGCCTTATTTATTTTAGAGCAAGTATGTGATTGGGCGTATGAGATACATTATTGAGTATTTTTGGTGACCAGTGTTTTGAGATAGTATGGCTGAGTATAGGGTAGGTGCCAGGATATTACTATATATGTACAGATTTGAGATGAGATGCCACTGTGGGGACAATAATTGGGTTATGAGACTGCACAGAGAGCCATTGTAGAGATGGTAGCCATACCTTGGGATCTATGATCTGATGTAGCTGATGTTGGAATTTTCAGCAGGATACCTTGCTGAGATGAGACAATATCCTGTGCCACACTTTACAGATCTAGGGGAGGCGGTTCCTCAGATTGAGGATCCATTGGATTATGATCCTGCTAAGGACTGACTAGTTAGAGGTCGAGGAGGGGCCCAGAGAGACAGAGGAGCCCTAGGGAGGGATGGAGGTAGATATGGAGGGAGAGACAGAGGGAGACATGGGAGACACGCACCTCTAGATAGGGGAAAGGGTTCTAATGATGGTGATGATGTAGATGACAGGGGTGGAGGGGCTATGGGTGGTACTGGAGAGGTGGCGAGTGGCAGTGGGAGTGGTAGGCAGACTCGGCTCATATTTTTTTCTCCTTAGAGGGATCTAGGTCCTTTTTTGAGTAGAAAATAGCAAAGGAAGAGACAATAGAAGTAGAATAGGCCATGGGATAGGCCACAAGATAGACCCTTAGGGGAGGATACAAGTAGAGTTCTAGACCAAGATGGAGATGCACTATCACAGTGCGAGTGTGAGCGAGAGCAGCTCAGAGCCAGGATCACCACTTTAGAGGCCTTTCTTGCAGATAGAGATACACAGCTTGAGCGGCTCAGGGAAGAGAGAGACAAGAAGGGAGATATCCTTAGGTAAAAGATAGACATGTAGGCTTGGATAGATACCCACTAGGGATAAAGTGCAACACACTATTTTTCTTTATATCATGTCGCAGTTCTAGAGGGTCAAAGAGCACTGTCCTTTTCACACTTGGCTTAGTAGTCTAAGGGGGCCATGCCACCACTAGAACCATTTGTACCACCTCCTCCTCCTCCACCATATCAGGGAGAGGGTGGGAGTCAGTCTTGATGTATCATATTTCATTATATTTTTGAGATTACCTTGTATATCTTGATCCTTTTGAGATCATTATTTTGTACCATGTCATTTATACATGTATAAGTGATTCATACTAATACTCTGATACCCTTTTTGTAGACAGCTCCATATTTTTGATATGTTCCATATCTGATATATTTGAGATAGTTATTCCTGATCTTGATATGTTCCTGGATTCTCATGCTTTGATAGATGTTTTAGATTTTGATGTACATCTGATTATGTTTATCTTGTGTAAAGGATAAAATGAATGAATTGAGTATAGTGGGTTCATTTAATATAAAATCCCTTACCTTTAAATATGTTGTGTTTATTATTGTGATGGGGGTAAATAAGATTCTCTCCTTCTATCCTTGGCTATGTAAATGAAAGATCCAAGTTGATTAACCCAAAAGGAAGGATCAATGCATAAATGAATCAATCATTTAGAAACAAGAATAAGGAAGGAAGATCTTAAGTACCTTGGTTTGGATTGATTTGATTAATTTGAATGTATTTTATATTTAGATAGATTGAAAACCTTAATTGAATTGAATAGGAGAAATGCACTAACCTTGAAATATTGCAGATCAAAGAATGCCATTTTTTGAAGCCTGAGTTGAGTTTCTGGAAAATCCAAGACCAGATCTGGAATAGAAACACAGAGACGGATAAAACCCAGAAATCTTTTTCCATTCTGAGATAGTTCCGATTTGCACCCTCAAGTCAATGTCACCATTTGCTAGAATTTCCAATTGCACCCTAGGTCACAATTGACCTAAAAAGTCTTAGAATAAAATTATGTTTTTGGTTCCTGTAAGTTTGTCGAAAAGGGTATCTGAATCTCTATCCTGGTCTGTTGTTCTGAACCTATTCCTACAAGAAAAAGGGGGTTTGTTTGTTGGGGAGGGGTTTTCCTTAGTCAAACCTTGATTTTGGAATTAACCTCAAATATATATAATTGGAATTGCTGGAATAAACAAAGTAAATGAAACAATTCACCTTGCTCATGTAAAAGTCCTTGTGGAGGATTCGAATCCTTGAATCCACAAGTATGCATGCACCAAATGAATGTAGAATGTAGAATGTAGAATGGAGAATATAGGATGTCTTCAATAAATTACTTTTAGATCTTAAACACCAATCTTGAATGGGTTCTTGAATTGGAAGAGACTTGGAGGAATGTAGATGGAGAAATCTTCAACATTAGGGCTCCATGGAGCTTGAATCCTTCAATGGCCACCAATGGATCTCCTTGATTGAAAATGGATGCTTGAGAAGTGATTGAGAATGGATGAATGCTTCAATGGCTACTTGTCTTGCTTCAAATCTTGCTTCTTCACCTTTGGATCTCACTCTTCAAGTCTTGGAAGTTTTAGGATTCTTGATTATGCTTCTTGATGCTTAGAGAGTCTTAGTGCTTAGAGGAAATGAGAGAGAAAAGCTTCATTTTATATGAAATTAGTGCACAATATTATAAAGAGGCCAACATAGGAGAATTAAATTCTAATTTGACCCATGCCCCCAGAAGAGGACCTATGTTAAATATAATTGAGTATTTGTTTCCCCGAAGTCTGAAACAGCCGACTTGAAAGCGGGAATTGACTTTTTCCAAAGACTGACCTCCGGAAACCCTAAGATTCTAGAATTTGGGCCCCAGACCTTAAAAAGGTCAATTTTGACCTAGGTCAAGGTTGAGGTTGAGCTTGACCCAAAAAGGTTGACCTAGACCCCAAGGCCAAAATCCCATTTTCTCAGTCTGGGTTGCCAGAAATAGGATAGAAAGAGTGGAAATGGGGCAGAACAGGGGGATAAAGCCAGATCAAAGTCAAGAACCCATTCAAGGTGCTTGACATGTCCCCAAACCACTTAGCTGGAAGGCTAAACCAGTCTACCATGGAAGTTCTTCCATTTTCTGACTATACATTTAGCCCCCACTTTAGCAAGAGTATGGACTCAATACAAACTCTTGGTAAAGGAGATCATAAAGAATGTATAATCTTATTGGAATCATAAAGGGACAAAGAAATAATCAAGCCCCTAAGGGATTTAAGCCTTTATCAACCCTAAGATCACAATAAGAGAGACTTCACAAATTAAGGAGAAGAAAAGAGAGGGTATGGTCACCTTGCCCAATGATAACCTATGTCCCATTGTGAACCATACAAGAAAAAAGTGTAACTTGAAAGATGGTGTTGAACCGCCTAGTGAATGTGGCTACTCACTAGTCAAACCATTAGGGAGATTTTCTCTTAAGGACACCTTTCGACCTTAAGGGATCAAAACATTGTAACTGGAGGGATCAAGAGATCCGTGTAAATTTAAACTAGAGGGATCAAGAGATCCTAAAAAGTAAAATGTCCATGCTTTAAGGATTAGCCTTTAATCCATAAAGGGAAAAAATTTTAAGTATTGAAAATATTTTGAACATGCGTATGTGTAAAAGGTGAGTAGAGCATATTCCCCCACATTAAAGTCATTTCTAACACTTTAACATGAGCAATGGCTTGAACGTAAACATAAACAACTCTACTGATTATGTTTCCACTATGAGATGCCTTCAAACAAAGACAACTCATGGGAAATATCACATAAACATACAAATTACACTGATGGGATCTACCTATTGTGGGGTTAGTATGATCATAAGATAACATGTACATATAAATATGATATTATTGCAAATGAATTGATATTGTTCCCCAAAGAAAGTAGAACCATGAAGGATAAGCCAATCAACGCATTGTCTACTCTCCCCATCTCAATTTATATCATGTAGGGAAGGTGGGAAACTCACAAGAGGGACTATATCCAATATATTAGGAATAATAGCCATTTCTAAACAAGGATCCTCTTGAGAATTACATTGCTCAATACTAGGTGTAATTGTCAGTTGAGTTGAAAGCATATGAGGTAAGTCAGTGTCAAGGTTAATGGTCTCATATTCATCACTAAGATCAATAGGACCATCTAAAGTATCCTCCTCATCAAGATTAATTGAAATTGGATCTAAGATGTGAATAGGATCATCACACTCATTCATCTTAACATCATTTTGATTATTGAATTCTTCCAACACATCAGGCATAGGTTCTGATTAAGTAAAAACAGGTTTTACAAGGACCCGAAACCTTTACAAAAAACCAAAGTGTTCAGCAGGTTTTACAAGGACCTGCAACCTAGTATAAAAAGATACACAGTTTTAAAAGCATAAACAGCTATGCCAAAGCATCAAACCAGAAAAGAATAGCAAAACAGCAATTTGAACTTTAAAAAGTCCCAAAGTAACAACAGGAGATAAAGAGTATTCTTCCAACACATCAGGCATAGGTTGATCAAAAGAAGATAAAGAGTTTCAAAGAAGAGAAGCATAGGCCCTAGCATTAGCTCTACACTTCTTACGACGTTCAGTAGCATATTTATTACGTTTTGATTTGTTTGACATATGTGGAGAACTAGGAGGAATAACCATTGATTCCTTCACAGGTTCTGTAGGAGGATTGATAGGATTCATAGTAGGCTGAGTAGCAATACTGGGAGGTTGAGTAATGGATAAAGGAGGTATAGAAAGAGTTAGAAAAAGACCATAGTTGAGATCTATCTAAGGCGTGCTTAACTCAACTATCTTGTGACATTTATAGGCTTGATATGAGAAAAAAGGTTGTCAGGGTGAGGAGGACATGAGTTAGGTAATGAGGGACAAAAGAAATCAAGAGTAGCACAATCTCTAGGCCTGGAAGGTTGGTATAGACTATGATTAATAGTTTTTACTTCCCCATTATGAATGAACTTAAGACATTTATGAATAGGAGAAGCGATAGCATGCATAGCAGTTATCCAAGGCAAACCAAATTTGACTTGAAACTGATCATATGTAGGAACAGTGATGAAGATAGTATATAGAACCTTTCCATAGAGTTCAATGGGAAAGTTGATAGAACCAAGTGCAGGATATAGGAAACCATTACAAGTTTGGATCCATGCATCCGATGGATCATAAAAATCATGTTGTAAGCCTTTCATAAAAATATTTTCCTCAGTAATAACATTGATTAATGATGTAGGATCAACAAGACAACCACGTGTAGGTAACTTAGAAATCCTAGCATAAATATAAAGGGGACCATCAGAAGCCTTAATAGTCTCAGAATCATCAAAGGTAATTGAAAGTTCTCAAGGTCGCTTATCCTTAGTTTGTTTCTGAGGTTTAGGTAGAACTGGAAGTTGAGGTGGAGGTGAAGGATCTTGAACAATCGGTTGAGAGACAACAACTCTAGATCCACATGATTAACAATGTGATTAAGATCATCCATATTTGAATCGTAAATGATATCTACGGAAGATGGTTGAGCGATAGTATTAGTATCATCTATAGGTAGAGGATTTGTGTAGATTTGAAGGTTTTGATTAGGAGGAGAGATAGATTTTTTCCCATTACCATCAATATTATCTACAGATAAAGCATTGGAATCGATTAAGTCTTGAACTTTATGTTTTAGAGAATAACATTTTTTAGTATCATGGCCATTCTAGCGATGGTATTGGCAAAAAGCTTTAGAATCAAAGGATTTTGAAGCTATTTTAGTATGAAGGAGAGGTCAAATAGGAGGAAAGGTAATCATATTAGCACTTAACAACCTACTCATAATAGAATTTAAAGATTCAGAGAGAGGAGTAAACATACGATTCATACGGAAAGTAGTGGATGCAGAAGTGGCATTGTGAGATGCAACAACAACTTGATCAGCAACTGCATTCATCTATTTATTAATATTGATGTAGCTATTAGGTTTCTAAAATTTATTAGGGTTAGGAGCATTGTCACTCTTATCAATTGGAATAGGATCCATTGGAGTATTGCTCTCAAATTAACTCACTTGTAATTGATAATGATGAAGTGTTGCACAAATTTGTTGAAAAGAGGTAAATTCAGTAAGAAGAATCTTATCTCTAATATCCTTTTTTAAATTTGAAATAAACATGTGATGAATATCAATATCAGGAATAGGATAAGAAATCTAAGCATACAAATGCTTAAATCTACCTATGAAATTAGTTAATTTTTCCTTAATATTTTGTTTACAATGCATTAAATCAGTTAAGGAAGCTTGTGGACCAATGTTATTTTGAAATTGTTGAATGAAGGTATTAGCAAGTTTAGGAAAAGAATCAATGGAATAAGGAGGTAAAGAACAATACCATTACAAATCCTTATCATGAAAGGTTATAGAAAAAAATTTAGCTAAAATCCTATGGTCATGAGAATAATTACTACAAAGGATTTGAAATTTTTTAACATGAGTAAGAGGATCGCCTTTACCATTGTAATTCTCTAGATGAGGCATATTGGATTGTTGAGGAATAGTAGCATGGATAATGTCTAAAGATAAGGGACTACCCATGTCACATGTAGGAATGCTAAACTTGGATTGAGTTAATGATGCAAGTTGTTGTTGTAAAGAGGACACAGTCTGAGCCAAACTAATAATTATGGAATCATTAGAAGACATAGGTGGCATAGGAATGTTAGGAACACTAGGAAATGTGTAGGAAGCAGCAAGAATAGAAGATAAAACTATTGGAACATTTGGAACCACAGTTGGAAGGGGATTAGTATAAGTAAAAGGTACACTATGATATGAAGGTTGTGAGGTAGGTAAAGATACTTGTGGAACACTCACATGAATAGATGAAATTGGGAGAGATGTAGTCATCAAAGGAGTATAAGTAGGAATACTAGGTAAAGGAATAGAAGAAGGTTCTTGACTAGTGATAGGAGGTGTATATCCTAGATCTTGAGCCTCTTGAGCAAAAGGTTTAACATTTGAATGCACAAGATGAGTGATACCATGCAAGAAATTAACACCTTGGTCACTATCACGAAAGACTTTCTTAAGAGCCTCTATAGCTTGAATAGAATCTTGATTATGGTTTTCTTGGATAAGCCAATTTCCCATTTTATCAAGTTTAGTTGAAATTTTTTGCACTTGTTTAGGAGGAACTCTTAAATCATCCTCCTCATCATGAGATGAGTGAGAAGATTTATGCTCCATAGAAGGATTGGAATCATGAGTATTCAAGTTGTCATCCAGGATCCTATGGAAAGGAGAGGAAGATTCAGGATCAAAGTAACCCATGAGTCTACAACTTCTTCTAACCGGGATGCTATAAGTAGGAATATAAGTGGTAAAGCTCATACACCAATGTAATGTAAATGAAATAATTTAGAAATAAAAGAGTTGATTTTAATTTTTGAAAGGAAATGCAAGAACATAAAAGAAAAATAATCTAATATGCATGAAAGATCTAACATAAAAGATTTAAATCTAACACCAAAAAGAAAGAGTTGTCTATCGCGGGTTCACCAAAATGTAAAGGATAAAATGAATGAATTAGGTATAGTGGGTTCTTTTAACATAAAATCCCTTACCTTTAAATATGTTGTGTTTATTATTGTGATGGGGGTAAATAAGATGCTCTCCTTCTATCCTTGGATATGTAAATGAAAGATCCAAGTTGATTAACCCAAAAGGAAGGATCAATGCATAAATGAATCAATCATTTAGAAACAAGAATAAGGAAGGAAGATCTTAAGTACCTAGGTTTGGATTGATTTGATTAATTTGAATGTATTTTAGATTTATATAGATTTAAAACCTTAATTGAATTGAATAGGAGAAATTCACTAACCTTGAAATATTTCAGATCAAATAATGTTGTTTTCTGAAGCCTATGTTGAGTTTCTGGAAAATCCGAGACTAGATCTGGAATAGAAACGCAAAGACGAAAAAAACCCACAAATATTTTTCCATTCTGAGATAGTTCCAATTTGCACCCTCAATTAAATGTCACTATTTGAAATAATTTCCAATTGCACCCTAGGTCACAATCGACCTAAAAAGTCTCAGACTGAAATTTTGTTTTTCGGATCTCGGAAGTTTTCTAAAATGGGTATCTGAATCTCCGTCCTGATCTTCCGTTCTGAACCTATTCCTACAAGAAAAAGGGGTTTTTTTTTTGGAGAGGGGTTTACCTTAGTAAAAGTTAGGTTTTGGGATTAACCTCAAATATATATAATTGAAATTTCAGGAATAAAAAAAGTAAATGAAACAATTCACCTTACTCATGTAAAATTCCTTGTGGAGGATTTGAATCCTTGAATCCACAAGTATGGATGCACCAAATGAATGTAGAATGTAGAATGGAGAATATAGGATGTCTTCAATCAATTTCTTGTATATCTTCAACACCAATCTTGAATGAGTTCTTTAAATGGAAGAGACTTGGAGGAATGTAGATGGAGAAATCTTCAACAAGAGGGCTCCATGGAGCTTGAATCCTTCAATGGCCACCAATGGATCTCCTTGATTGAAAATAGATGTTTGAGAAGTGCTTAAGAATGGATGAATTCTTCAATGGCTACTTTGCTTGCTTAAAATCTTACTTATTCACCTTTAGATCTCACTCTTCAAGTCTTGGAATTTTTAGGATTCTTGATTATGCTTCTTGATGCTTAGAGAGTCTTAGTGCTTAGAGGAAATGAGAGAGAAAAGCTTCCTTTTATATGAAATTAGGGAAAAATATTCTAGAGAGGCTGACATAGGAGAATTAAATTATAATTGGACCCATTCTCCTAGAAGAGGACCTATGTTAAATATAATTGAGGATTTTTTGTCCCAAAGTTTGAAACAGCCGAACCGAAAGCGGGAATTAGCTTTTTCCAAAGACCGACATCTGGAAACCCTAAGATTCTAGAATTTGGGCCCCAGACCTGAAAAAGGTCGATTGTGACCTAGGTAAAGTTCAAGGTAAACCAAGATCCAAAAAGGTCAACCTAGACCCCAAGGCCAAAATCCCAATTTCTCAGTCTGGGTTGCCAGAAATAGGCTAGAAAGAGTGGAAATGGGGCAGAACAGGGGGATAAAGCCAGAGCAAAGTCAGGAACCCATTCAAGGTGCTTAACATGACCCAAAACCACTTACCTAGAAGGCTAAACCATTCTTCCATGGAATTTCTTCCATTTTCCAACTATACATCTTGGTCTCCTTATGAGCTAGATTAGATATGTGATGACATCATTTATGCTCATTTGATTGATTACTAATATAAATGTGTTTTAAATGATACTAAGTGAATATGTAAATGAATATTTTTGAGATTTTATTGATGCAAATAAATGTATGGATGCACTTTAGGATGTAAAATGTAAATGCAATGCCTGAATATTTTTTTTTGTCTTTTTCTCTTTCGTATGTATGAATGCAGAATGTATGTCATGGATATGTAATGACATTGATATCAATAATATGGATGTAGGTAATTAACTTGGATTTTGTATGAATCAAGAATTTGTTTTAAGCTCAAGTCCCTTTTACATTGTTCTTTTTAAAATGAATCATGCAATCTCTAAATGCATCTACATGGAGACTCTTAGGACTGTCACTGATTTGGATACATTGTAGCATTTTATCATCATTGGGTGTTTGTTGTAACAGACATCACCTGATAGTACAACTGTCACTAATACCCATTGGTATCATGAAAGTATGAATACTATGTGTATTGGATGCAATGTTGGAAATAAACTTAAGCATCAAGGCATAGAAGCCAGGATGACAAGTTAGTTATCTCCTTTTAATGTTTAGAATCAATTTCTGGTTAAGTGTAATGTAAGATATATGTCCCATAATGACCTTGAAAACTCATATCCTTGGGTACATCATGTAGCATACACCTTAGTGAGAATCTGATTTTAGAAAAAAAGACAAGGAAATTGTTGAAACCTCACCGTAGTTTACACATAACAAAGATCGAGATATATGTGGCTATCCACTCATGTTGGTAGCTCTTACCATAAACATCCAAGTTAGGTGAAATTTATAGGTTTATTTGGAACAATAATCATATGCAGAAAACCAATAAAACCTTATGCCCCCTATCCTTGCAACTCTTTGTCTTTGAATAAATGTCATGGAGTTACTCGGAAGATATAATAATCACTAATTGAGAATCAATCAACAAAAATTTATAAATGCTTAGATGCCCCCAGTGTGAAACATCATGGGAACATAAAAGAATCATAACCAAACCAAGATCAAACTATGTAGTATTTAAGGAATACTATTGATTCATTTTGTCAAGCGCAACAAAGATTCATCAATCAGAATGTGGAATTTAAGAAATATGTTTTCTTGTCTGAGTGTATGCGAGATTAACTGTGTCAGCAATTATAATCCATGCACTATTTAGAAACTTTGGTTACTAGTTTATTTTAAAGTTCCTGGATTAAAGTTTTGAGAAACACTAGTTTGATGCCTGGTACTTTTTGAAGAGGCGAACCATCCTAGACAAGACACTTAGGACAACCTAGTAGATGTGAACTGACCATGCTAGCAAAGATGCCCCTCAGTGTAGAATGACTATTCCTAAGACATAAATGCAAACAAATCCCAAGCAAGGATAGGACATTTGTAAGGAATCAGAGTCACCAAATAGCACAGGTGTGAGTATGAAATTTTTAGTGTTGTTAGTGTATTAATAGATAGAGCACATAGTTTGAATGATGCCTGTTTGCCAGGTTTTCACTAATTGGAAAAGATTTTTATTTTTGCTACCAAGATGCCTGTTTGCCAGGTTTTCATCAAGGTACTTTTTCTCTTTTTCAATTTTTTTTCTATTTTTTCTTTTTTAATGTTTTTTTAGTATCAAGGCGTCTATTTGCTAGGTTTTCACCAAGGATTCCTTTTTTCAGGGCTTTTTCCACTATTTTTGAATTTCTTCAGGATCAATTTTCTGATTTTTTTGGTACTTCATGATATTTTCACTATAGAGGCTCTGCTAGCCAGACATTATGCATATAACCACTTCAAATGTAGAGTAGTAATGGGACCAGGAAGAACATCTCCCTCAGGTGTAGCTAGTTGATAAGCTCCAGTCCCAAAATTTGCAGTAATGACATAAGGCCCCAGCCAGTTGGGTTTAAACTTTCCTTTTTGTTCTTAGTTCGGCTGATTCTTAGGATTCTCTTTTAGAACGAGATCCCCCACTTGAAAGTGTCATGGTTTGACCTTTTTATTGTACCCTTTTGACATGCATTTTTGGTACACTTTCATATGATCAAACATTTTTTTCCTACGTTCATCAAGTAAGTCTAAAGAATTTACCCTATCAATGTGGTATTGTTCGTCAGTAACAAGACCTTGTAAAGATACCCGCAAAGATGGGATTTCAACATCAATAGGTAATACTGATTCAGTGCCATAGACTAGGGAAAATGGCATGGCTCCTATTGGTGTTCTGATGCTTGTTCAGTTGGCCCAAAGTATTGGATTTAATTGTAAATTCCAGTCTCTGCCAGACTTACTCATAGCTCTATGTAGGATCTTGAGAATATTCTTGTTAGATGCCCTAGCCTATCTATTACCTTGAGGATAATAGATCCAGAAACAATGTTGAGTAATGTGAAACTATGTGCAAAGTTCTTCAATGTCTTGGTTTATAAATTGGCCCCCATTGTCTATTACAATTGAAGAGGGTATCCCATATCTACAGATAATGTAGTTCAAGATGAACATAGCCACCTATTTTCTAGTGGCTTTGATCAGTGGCATGGATTTGATCCACTTTGTGAAATACTCAGTGGTTGTAATGATGTATTTATGTCCACTTGAAGAATTAGGATATATTTGTCCAACCAAATCAAAGGCCCATTGCTGAAATGGCCAATGTGTTATGAATGGTATGAGTTCTCTAGCAGGAGCATGGATTATATTTCCATGTGTTTGGCATTTATGACATGTCTTTGAAAATTTAATAGCATCTTTTTCCATTGTGGGCCAGTAATATCCTACTCTGAGTAGTTTCTTAGCTAGTGAAAAGTCATTTGAGTGTGATCCACATACACCTTCGTGGACTTCTTTCAATGCATGATCCAACTCTCCATGTTCTAAACACCTAAGAAGTGTACCGTCAAGACCTCATCTATATAAGTTATTTTTAAAGAGGACATTCCATGATGGTGTCTGAATTAAGGCTCATTTTTCATTTCTAGATAGGTCATTGGGTATAGTTTGGTTATTTAGGTAAGCAATGATTTTAGCATACTGGGATTGGTTTTGGTCATTCAAAGTACAAATGGTTTGGTACTCAGGGGAATCAAAATTTGTATGGGATATTTCTTCCACCAAGAATTCATAGCAGAATTGATGTTCCTCTAATTGTAACATGGATGCCAATGTAGCCATAGCATCTATAGCCTTATTCTCTATTCTTGGTATTTTCTGGAATGTGACGAAGACAAAGTACTTCTTTAAGTCATCAACTAGTTGTTTGTAGGGCATCAACTTCTCATCTTTGGTCTAATAATCTCCATTTACTTGATTAATAATGAGTTGGGAGTTTCCATACACATGTAACTCTATGATCTTCCATTTCATGGCCAATTTAAGCCCATTTAGTAATGCTTCATATTCAAAAATGTTATTTGTGCATGGAAACATCAATTTATAGAACTTGGGAATTTTGTAGCCTTGAGGAGTAATGAAGAGAACTCCTGCTCCAGAGCCTTGTTGCATGAAAGAACCATCAAAGTACATCTTCCATCGATACTCAGTTAGATGCATAATTGTTTCATCAGGGAACTCAATTCTCAAAGGTTCATCATCTTGGAGAGGTGAATTAGCTATTTGATTAGCAAGGACTTGTCCTTTAATGGCTCTTGTATCCATGTACTCAATGTCAAATTTTCTCAAAATTAGGACCCACTTTGCTAGTCGTCCTGTTAATGATGTCTTGCTTAAGAGATATTTCAAAGGATCTATCTTTCCAATGGGATTTACTGTATGTGATAGCATATAATGTCTCAATTTATATGATGCAAATAAAACTGCTAAGAAATATTTTTCAATTATGTTGTAGTTGAGTTCATAAGATACTAGTGTTCTGCTGATATAGTAGATTGCCCTTTCCTTTTTATTTTCATATTCTTGTGCCAACAATACTCCTAGTGATGTAGTTGTAGCTGAAATATATAGAAGTAATGGCTTTCCATGAATGGGTTCCATGAGAATAGGAGGAGTAGCCAGGTACTCTTTTAATTCTTTGAAGTTGGTTTCACAATGTTCATCCCACTTGAAGGTGACACCTTTATGTAGCAATTTAGTAAAGGGTTGTGCTTTGTCTGCAAGTTGTGACATAAATCTCCTGATTGACTAGAGTCTCCCTTGTAATGTCCTCATTTGACTAATGTTTCATGGAGGAGTCATTTCTAGTATAGCTTTGACTTTTTTAGGATCTACCTCAATTCCTTTTTTCGATACATAAACCCTAGTAGCTTCCCTAATTGAACCCCAAAGGCACATTTCTTTGGATTGAGTCTAAGTTGAAATTTCTCCATGCGATTTAATATCTTCCAAAAGTCTTCAATATGAGTATTCCTTTCTTTTGATTTAGCTAAGGTATCATCCACATAGTCCTCCATGTTTTTATGCATCATATCATAGAATATAGTAGTCATTTCTCTTTGGTATGTAGCACTTGCATTCTTTAACCCAAATGGTATAACGTTCCAGAAAAAAGTCCCCCATGAGCATATGAATGTAGTTTTCTCTTGATCTTCAGGAGCAATTTTAATCTGGTTATATCCTGAGAAACCATCCATTAATGAGTACATTTGATAGCCTATTGTTAGGTTTATGATCATATCAATGTTTGGTAGTGGAAAATCATCTTTAGGACATGCTTTGTTTAATTCTTTAAAATTTGTACAGATCTTGATAGATTTATCTAATTTTGATACTAGTACCACATTAGAAATCCATCTTGTGTAAGCAATGACTCGTATGAATCCATCTTTTAGTAATTTTTCTAACTTAGCTTTCACTAGTAATGCAACATGAGGATGCATATTTTTTATTTTTTGTTTCACGGGTTTGATCTTAGGAGATATAGATAAATGGTGCATTATTAATTTAGGATCTAGTCCAGGCATATATGTGTAAGACCATGCAAAGTTGATCTTTTTCTCTTTTAGGAACACTATGAATTGTATCTTCTCTTCTTCTGATAAGGATTGTGCTAGGTGAACAATTTGAGGAACTTCATCTATGCCCATGTTAACTGGTTGTGTTGGTTCTATTAAAACTGAAGATCTTTCTTGAAAGTGCTCAGGGTGGATATCAAGAATCTCATCTTTTGGTGCCTCTGGGAGGTTTTCACCATCAGATATGTCTTTTATTTTTACTATTTTAGAATCTGACACTGCCACAATGTGGTTTTCACCATTAGTTCTTTTCTTCTTTTTATTTTTAAATTTGTGACTTATAAACTTGATATCCTCTTGTGACATGTTCACGCTCCTTGCATTGGTGGAAGAAGGATAAGGTTCACAATAATTTAGGTAGCAAGCCAAAGTGTAGTCATTAGGAAAGTTCATGATAGGATTAGGATCTGAATTTTTCCAATCAATTAGGTCTGAGTTAATCAAGGATAATGAGTCAGAGTTTGGTAAGGACAACATCGTGTTAGCATCAAAACTATTAACTGACAAGACATGGTCTATTAGGTCTATTTCCATAGTGTTTAGATCATCAAGAGTTAAATCATCATTAATAGGGTCGTTGTTAGTAATATGTGGAAGTAACTCTAGTGACTCATTAGTTGAGTATTCTTCTTCTTCTATTAGAAAAATGAAACTCATTGCTTGTAGTCTCATAATATCCTCTAGACCTAGTAAAAGACTAGATTCACCATCAACAATTCTAGGCAATGGTATCTCATCTGACTTTGGAACAATAGCAGTATCAGGGGAAGTGTTAGAACTGTCTCCTCTTTGAAATATGGGTGCCAACTTATGAATCACATCTACTTCAATGTCCATGGTAGTATTAGATAGGACATCTCATTCATAATCATGTGTCTATTATTTCATCATCTGATTTGTTTAGAAACTTAGCAATAGTTACCTGATGTACCCTATTAGCCACTTGTAGATCAAAGTATGGTAGATCTAGGATGTGTGAAATTGTGACCAGTTGCCCCTAGTTATGATGTGAATCATATTGTTGAGGTGTGTCTTCAGTATTTTTTTCTATCAATGGCACTTCTAGAGTGTCCTATGTTGTTTCTTCTATCTCTTGAACAACAACTTATGTTAGTAAAGAAAAATGAGTGTCTTGTAGTGTCTCAAAGCTAGGTACATATATTTCTCCTTGATATTCAGGATACTCTATACCAATATGCAATAATCTCTCATAGGTCCATTGTTCTAGTTTTGTTTCTTCTTCTTCATCACTTCTTTCATCAAAGATTGGACCATCTCTTGAAGTAGGGTTGTCAGATGTATTATTGAAACCTAACCCTATTTTATCCTTGGTATTTATGAATTCCATGTGTATAGGTTCAAAAATTCCTTTTCCTTTGTCTCCTAAAGGTCCTTCTCCTTTATATCTCATTTTTTTGAGAAGATCATATCCTTTACCATACTTTTCTGGGGATATTTCTACATGATTTACCTCATTTTCTTTTGGTTCTCACTTGTAAAGCCAAGCCAAGACTTCTTGTTCTTATTTGTCATCCTCTTGAGAGGTAGAGTCTTTAACCATACTATTTGCTTTGTGAATTTCTAGTTTTTTAGATGTAGTGAGTGTGAAATATGGAGAAGGTTTCCCATAAGATCTTGGAGACACTGGAAGTTCCGTCAATGTTGGGGTCATGTCTAGCTTGTATTCTCCCATAATAGTTTCTTCAATTTTTAAGGTATTTAAAAATCTTTTCATAACCATGTCTTTGGTAGTCTCAGGTACAGTTTCTTTCAGAACTTCATTGTTATGAGGGACCATACTATCTTCTTTAACATTGTTGCAAGTATAAATGGCATCTGCGAGAATTGTTACTTCCACCCTATTATGTGGGAATTTGATACACTGGTGGTAAGTAGATGGTACTGCTTGCATTTCATGGATCCAAGGTCTTCCTAATATTATGTTGTAAGCCAAGGGTAGATCTAGAACTTGACATATCACATTTCTTTCAACTAGTCCTATCCTAATCGGTAGAACAATGAGGCCTTTAGAGGATCTTTCTTCTTCATGATAATATTTGATATTGATCTTACTTCTTGAATCATTGGTTTGTTCTGAGAGACCCAACTTCCTGATTATATTAAGAGTACAAATGTTTAACCCTGTGTCTCCATATATCAATACACGTCTAACATGGGATTTGTGAATTAGGACTTTAATGTGTAGAGGTTGGTTATGTGGATGCGTCAATGATTTATCATCTTCTTCTAAAAAAGAGAGATAATGTGGTGATGATATATGATTAACTGTTGCTTGGAATTTGTCTACATCAATGTTCTTTGGCACATTTGCTGAATGTAGGGCTTGTTCAAGAATTTCTCTATGCACTGAGGAGATTTTAAGTAACTCAAAGATGGAAATTTGAGCAAATATTCATTGCAATTGATCCACCAAGTTGTATTTTGTTTCTGGAATGGTAACTATTTGTCTTGCTACCACTAGTTTGGGAATAGTGACAATAGGTACCTTGGAAGTTGTTGTTGGCTTTGATGAAGAATTAGGTCCTTTGATTGTGACTTGTGCTTGACTTCATGTCATTGCATTTGATTGGAAAGATGTGTCCTTAACACCTTTGATAGTGATCACATTAATGGATTCATGTTTAATGTCTAGCATGTAGATCACATTATTTTTATTGGATTAGGCGTAGTTGACTTCATTTCATTTTCCTTTAGATGCTTCCCCTTTCTCGTAATTAGGAAAAGTTTTGTGAAATGTCGTATGGTCTTCATTAGTGGTGTATCTGTCCACTTTGATCTTGCCTCCTTAAATAAGGTCTTGTATAGAATGTTTGAGTTTAAGACAATTCTTATTCTTATGTCCCTTTTTTTTGTTAAAGACACAATAAGAATTGCCATCCCATCATCGTGGTTTGACTTCTGGTTCCCCTGGTTTTGAATCTGGGATTGTAAGAACTTTATAGTCCAAGAGTGTCTTTAAAATAGTCTCAAGAGGTTCTCCTAAAGGAGTGAATATTCTTTGAGGCTTAGAATTCCATGGTCGAATCTTGTTGTTCTCATTATTTGTTCTAGGTATTGTGGTTTTTACCTTGGAATCTTTACTTGCTTGCATGCTATTTGTTAGATTGAACATTGCTGTTTTAGGATTAGCATTAGATGCATCTACCGCTCCATCATTAACAACATTATTGTTTTGTTTCCACCATTTAGGTTTGATGTTGGAGTTGGTAGACTTGTTATCACTTTGAAGAGTGATTTCTCCCTTCTTAACCATTACTTCAATATGGATGGAATTTTTATCATCCTATCAAAACTAGGGGAATCTTGTACTTGCAATGCATAGTTCAATTCAGGTATCAAGTTATTAACAAAGATTTCCATCTTTTTTTATTTGAGAATAGCTCTTGAATACCTTGCAAATATTTTCCTCCACCTTTGTAGAAAGTGTGTGAAGGATTCACTGGTTCTTTTCTTTGTTTTACATAATTCCATCATGGTTACATCATGTCATATATTGTAGGAGTAATGTTGGATAAACCGTTGAATCAACTCCTCAAAATATTTTACCTTAGGCATGAGTTTGGAGAACCACTCCATAGAATTTCCACCTAGGCTTCCCAGAAATAGCCTCATTAGGTATGTAGGTTCATGCATGTATTCTATGCTTAGAGCACAAAAACTCTCTCACATGGTCATGTGAATCAGTCTCTCCCATATACTTGTCATATTTTGGCCTTGCCATGTTGGGAGGAAATAGAACCATGTTGATACTCTTGTCAAAATAAAATGGGCAAATGGAGTCCAAAGAGTATTTTGTCTTGGGTTTAGCCTTCTCTTGTTTGAGAGTGGAAATTTCTTCTTGCATCAAGGTCATTTGTTTGGTGAGAATAGAGATAGGGGTTAATACCTCTTTTTCCTTTAGCTTTTAAAAATCATAATCTTTAGGTAATTTTACTCCAATGGATGCTAGATGGAGAAAGTATTTCTCTTTGTCTTCACCAATTATCTTTTCCAATGTTTGTTGGAATTTCCTACTTTGTTTGAGTTTATTGTACTCTTCTTCAGGAATGTATTCATCACTTTCTGACTCAAACAAGGGGTGTGTGATGTTGACTTCTTCCTCATTACTAGAATTGTCTTCATCTTGCTGGTTTTTCTCATGGTTGTATTCTTCGAAGGCATTAGCCCATTCATTCCTATCAGCATCCATTGGTGGTGAGTCTATGTCAAATAGAGGATTGCGAGATGTCTCTCCTTTTTGAAAATGTAGCAATCTAGAAGGTACTTTTGATTTGTCAACAAAATACTTGTTGTGTCTTGTGTTAACCATGAATTTATATCTCAACTATGTCCAAATTTTCCCTAGTAGTGTCAAGTGAGGTCTCAAATTGTTCAAGTAAGTGTGTCCAATTTATGAAAGTTTATTGTTTGATGGAAGTAAATGACTCCAGCGTCAAAGGGTTAGAATTCCCTGATAGTGAGTTGGGAATCAAGTTGTTTTTGAAAGTGAATAGACCACATGTTTTGAGACAGATTCTAAGAGTTTGAAATGACATGCAAGGTAGACCTGAACAAAAAACTTGAAACAAAATTATTGAGACTAGAAAAAGAAACAGGTTCCGACTAATGAGCCAAAAGGGTATCCAAATAAACTAATTTTCTTTGAGAGGAAATTATGCAAGTGGCCACTATCCTAGATGCGACACTCAAAATGCGAGCTTTTGCAAAACTAGATGTGAGCCTAAGTATCTTGGATGTGACCTTTCTCCCTAAAAGCAATGCAGGATTGACCAGATGCAAGCTTCCACACTGCATGTGAGCTTGCACACTGCATGCAAGCTTGCACAACCAGATGCAAGCTAGGATAGACCAAAAATAAAATTTTTTGTTATGTCAATTTGGTGTTTGAGTTTTCATGAAGTTCGTGCAAATTTGTTTGATAGTAGGTTATTTTTGCGTCTTTCTAGTGAGTAAAAAATATAGTATGTAACCATAGGATTGAATTTTGTTTCTTGTTTGAATGATTTATCTTTTTAATGAGCTTTCAAACACATCAAGAATTCTTGCATTGTTAGGGGTGAAGAGACACATCCTTATGCCCTATTCTCTAAGTAGAGGATGAAAATATTTGCTCATTGACTCAAGTACACACTCAAATGCTAATCAGAATATGGTCATCACCAAGCATGAAATGGCTCCAATCATGATGCCATATTAGCCGACACCAAATGCAAGTGAGGGAAAAAAATGATGTGTATCTTGGGGCAATTAATTTTTTCCTTGCACAAATATTATCACCCTTTCAGGGATGAATCAGGTAGTTTGACTACAAAGTTTGTTGTTATGATGGGGCAATCCATTCAAAACCATCTCCCATAGAATTGTACAAGGAAAAATTGAGGTGTATAGCCCTATGAGTACTCAAATATGTGTATTCTCATGAGAAATATTCAAGTGGGTCCACTCTATACATACCCAAGCATGTTCAAGGAATGATGTCAAAATTCCAAGAACAAAACCGATTCCATCTTTCGAGGCTTTGGCCTACAAGGAAGAAATTATTTATAGTGAGTTAGAAGGGTTGGCATAAAACCTGTCCTCACTTGGGTTGTTCCCAGGAGATTTTTTCCTTAACCGGCAGGCCCTCTAATGTTTAATAAACATACAAAGGATTGGCGAGCTTAGGATTTCAAGATTTTTGATTCCTCGAAAGAAGAAGAGCATACTCTCCTAGTCCATGTCGTTTTCTCCAAAATACTTCAATCACTTTGTTTGTTCCCTCAAGAAAGTTAAAGCTTGATTTAGATATTCCTAAATTATGAAAACATAGTACTTGAAAGCAAAGTTTGTTTGTTCTTTGACAAAAAAAATTTAGTGCTTTGCTTGTCAATTACAATATTCCAAAATTTAGATGATAAATTTTTTTTTCCCACAAAATTTAATGACTTGTGTTGTTCAATTACTTTCCAAAGGGAATTTATACAATGTAACTTGTTCAATTGGTCCCACAAAATTTGATGATTTGTTGTTGTTCAATTACTTTCCCAAAGATGAATTAAACAATGTAATGTTTGCCTTGTTTATTTACTCCAAATCCTTCTCAAGTCCTAAATCAACTTCTGAGTTTCTGATTTTCCTTGAAGGAAAAGAGCATAATCCCCTGGTTGATTTATTAAGTGATTAGAAAATGTCTTTAGTTTGAAAGCATAAAAAAATAGAAGTCAAGATGGGGGATTGGCCACC
Source organism: Thuja plicata (assembly GCA_018584345.1). Taxonomy (NCBI): domain Eukaryota; kingdom Viridiplantae; phylum Streptophyta; class Pinopsida; order Cupressales; family Cupressaceae; genus Thuja; species Thuja plicata. The sequence continues at coordinate 129,249 of MU228161.1, read as the reverse complement.
TACAAACCATAAGTTAATGGTTCCTTTCCAACTTCTTTAGCAAAAGAGTCTCTGACATTGATATGCAAACAAGATTTATGTTGTTTAAAGGACAAAGAGAGAAAACATCAAAGATTAATGGTTAGATTTCTCAAACTTTCAGTTCAAAAACTAGATGCAATCCTAGATTCCCTGAATACGACCCTCTTTACCAGATGTGATCAAACACACCCAAAAATGATGAAATGCGTACCAGATGCGAGCCTTTACCAGAAGCAATGTAGGATTTCCAGGATGCGATCCTAGATTCTGCGATGTGATTGTGTATCCTAGATGCGAGCCTTGACGACCAAAAATGACCTTGTTCCAGAAACCTGAGAGGACAAAGTAGTAGAAAATGAATTGAAAATGAGGTAAAATGTGGGAAACTGCCCAACTATGGGCACCAGAAATGTGTGTGTTATTTTTTTGGTTCCTGCAGCTGCAACACAACACTTCAATAAGTCATTGTATTAGTGAAAAACAAAGGTTAGCAAGCATACCAATCACTAAAATCAACCTATTGCTTCCTATCTAGGAGGAGTATGAAAAATGCCATAATAGCCCTCAGATTATGCATTTATCAGTGACATATACAACCTAGAATGAAAGATTCAAATGAAACTAATCTATATGCTCAAGAAATATGCCTTCTAAGCTCTAAAAATGAAGATTATAACAATGCATGATATGAAAGCTAATAATGCAATATAAGTCTCTAATATTATGAACAACATAAAAATGATTTCAACAATCCAAAATCAAGGGCCCATTGAGCTTAAAACTCATTCAATTTATAGAAGAATTTAGGAGTGAGAGGAGAGATAAGGCCATTAAATGCATGTGTAAGAGCCTTAATGAGGGATAGCATTTATGAGGCATGGTGAGGGTTTAAGAATTAATAATGCATTTATAAGATAATTAATGAAGCATGGTGAGGGGTGTAAGTCCAAGCTTCAGAAAGTGGAATTCGGAGGAAGGGGAGCTTGAGAATGTGGACTTTTTTAAATGAGTTGATTTCCTAATCAAGAGTTTAGGAATGTGACATCATTAGGAAGTGGGTTAAGATGGGATTAAGATTAGAATTAGTTTTAGCATGGGTGAAAGGGTTGGGATTAGTTCGAACACAAGGTTAAGGTGGTTGAGATAGGTTAGGTTAGGGGTTAAAGGGAATATTAATGAAATGAATTATATAAATAATTTATCCAATAATAGCGGAAATTAATTATTTAATTTTGTGGTTTCTTTTGATAATTAATCAGGACTATAGCCAATTAAATTAATTAGGCTAGGGAATTGGCTTTTTGCAAGTGATGAAGTGTAATTAGGATTTTATTTAATTCCTTTTTAATTAAATACTTTAGCCATATTTTTTATTTGAATTTAATTGATTTGATTTGATTGGCTAAGGAAATTAATGTAATTTAGTGATTAAATCACTTAAGAGATTAAATTTGATATGAATGAATTATGCCAGTAATTTGAAGAATTGTTTTGACATAATTGGGGGTATGATCACACTTAGGTAAAAGAGTCTATGGTCAGACCAGACCAAATAGGGTGATTACAACACCTTCGTGGACTTCTTTTAATGCATGATTTGACTATTCTTGTTCTAAACACCTAATAAGTATAATCTCGAGACCTCGTCTATATAAGTTATTAGTAATGAGGACATAATGTGATGTTGTCCTAATTAAGGCTCATTTTTCATTCCTTGATAAACCATCGGGTAGAGTTTGGTCAGTTAGATAGGAAATGGTTTTGGCATACCGGGATTGGTCTTGGGTGTTCAAAGCACAAATTATTTGGTACTCAAGGGTATCAAAAGCTGGGTAGGATAGTTGTTCCACCAAGAAGTCATAGTAGAGCTTATGTTCTTCTAATTGTAACTTGGATGCCAGTGTATCCATAGCATTTGCAGCTTTATTTTTTGTTCTTGGTATTTGCTAGGATGTGACGAAGATGAAGTACTTTTTTAGGTTATCAACCAGTTATTTATAAGCCATGATATTTTCATCTTTAGTCTGATAGTCTCCATTTACTTAATTAATAATAATCCAAGATTCATTGTATACATGTAACTCTATGATCTTCCATTGCATAGCCACTTTAAGACCATTCGCTAATGCTTCATATTCATAAATTTTATTGGTGCATGGAAACATTAATTTCTATGCCTTGGGAATCTTGTAGCCTTGAGGAGTAATGAAGGAATTCTTGCTCCAGAACCTTGTTGTGTGAAAGAACCATCAAAGTACATCTTGCATGGATGTTCAGTTAAATGCATTATTGTTTCATCAGGGAATTCAATTATCAGAGGTGTATCATCTTGCAAGGGTGAATCAGCTAATTGATTTGTGAGGACTTGTCCTTTAATATCCCTTCTATCCACGTACTCAATATCAAATTCACTCAAAATCAGGACCCACTTTTCTAGTCTTCATGTTAAAGTTGTCTTTCTTAAGATGTATTTCAGAGGACCTATCTTTGCAATAAGTTTCACTGTTTGTGATAGAATATAATATCTCAATTTCTATGATGCAAAGACAACTGCTAAGAAATCTTTTTCAATTATGTTGTAATTGAGTTCATAAGATACTAGTGTTCTACTTATATAGTTGATTGCTCTTTCCTTTTTAGTTTCATCTTCTTGAGCCAGAAATACTCCCAGGGATGTAGCCGTAGCTAAAATGTATAGGAGTAATGGCTTTCCATGAATGGGTGCCATGAGAACATAAGGAGTAGCCAAGTAATCTTTTAGTTCTTTGAAGCTATTTTCACAATATTCATCCCATTTGAAGGTAACACCCTTATGTAGCAATTTAGTAAAAGGTTGTGCTTTATCTGCAAGTTGTGACATAAATCTCCTCATTGACTGGAGTCTTCCTTGTAATATTCTCATTTGACTAATGTTGCATGGAGGTGACATTTCTAATATAGCTTGAACTTTTGCAGGGTCAACCTCAATTCCTTTTGTTGATAATATAAACCATAGTAGCTTTCTTGATTGAACTCCAAAGGCACACTTCTTTGGATTAAATTTGAGTTGAAACTATTCCATGTGATCTAATATCTTTTGTAAGTCTTCAATATGAGTAATCCTTGTTCTTGACTTAGCTAAGATATCATCCACGTAATCCTCCATGTTTTTATGTATCATATCATGTAATCTAAACGGAATAATGTTCTAGAAAAAATTTCCCCATGCGCATGTAAATACGGTCTTCTCTTGGTCTTCAGGAGAAATCTTAATCTGGTTATAACCTGAGAAACCATCCATTAATGAGTACATTTGATAGTTTGTTGTAAGATCTATGATCATGTCAATGTTTGGCAATGGAAAATCATCTTTAGGACATACTTTGTTTAAGTCTCTAAAGTTTGTACAGATCCTGATAGATTTATCTATTTTAGATACTGGTACCACATTAGAAATCCATCCTGCGTAAGTGATGACTCTTATGAATCCATCTTTCAGTCATTTTTCTAGCTCTACTTTTACCAGTATTACAACATGAGGATGCATCTTTCTTAGTTTCTGTTTTACGTGTTTCATCCCTGGAGCTATAGACAAATAATGCATTGTAAATTCAGGATCTATTCCAGGCCTATCTATGTAAGACCATGCAAATTTGATCTTTTTCTCCTTTAGGAATTCATTGAATTGTAAATTTTCCTCTTCTTATAAATATTGTGCTAGGTGAACAATTTGAGGAACTTCAGTTGTGCCCAAGTTAACCAGTTGTGTTGTTTCTATCAAAACTGAAGATATTTCTTGAAAGTGCTTAGGGAGGATATCAAGAATCCCATCTTTTGGCACCTCTGGGAGGTTTTCACCATTAGATAAATATTTTATTTTTACTTTTTTAGAATCTGATACTGCCACGACATGGTTTTCACCATCAATTCTTTTCTTCTTTTTATTTTTCAGTTTTTCACTAAGAAACTTGATATCCTCCTCTAACATGTTCACGCTTCTTGCATTGGTGGAAGAAGGATAAGGTTCACAAGAATTTAGGTAATAGGAAAAAGTGTAGTCATTAGGGAAGTTCATGATAGGATAAGGATCTGAATTTGTTCAATCAATTAGGTCAAGTTTTATTAATGATAATGAATCAGAGTCAAGTAAATACAACATCGCGTCAACGTCAAAACTATTAACTGGCAAGACATGTTTTGTTAAGTCAACTTCTATAGCATTTAGATCATCAAGAGTTAAATCATCATTAATAGGGTCATTTTTAGTAATATGCGGAACTAACTCTAATAACTCATCAGTTGAGATTTCTTCTTCTTCTCTTACCAAAATGGAACTCATTGCTTGTAGTCTCATAATGTCATCTAGAACTAGTAAAACACCCATTTCTTCATCAAGAATTCTAGGTAATGGTATCTCATCTTATTTTGGAACAACAGTAGTGTTAGGGGAAGAGTTATAAGTCTCTCCTCTTTGAAATATCAGGGCCAATTTATGAATTACATCTACGTCAATGTCCATGGTAGCTTCAAATATGACATCCCATTCATAATCATGTGAGTCTGTTATGTCATCATCTGATCTGTTTAGAAACTCAGCAATAGTTACCTGATGTACCCTATTAGCCACTTGTAGATCAAAGTGAGGTAAATCTAGGACATGTGAAATTGTGACCAACTACCCCTAGTTAGGATGTAAATATTGTTGTCAAGGTATTTCTTCAGGAATTGTTTCTAGCAATGGAAATCTGGAGAGTTTTCTGTTGTTTCCTCTACTTATTGAATAGAAGCTTGTGTCAATAAAGGAACATGAGTGTCTTGTTGTGTCTCAAAGCTAGGTACATATCCTTCTCCTTGATATTCAATATACTCTGTACCAATATGCAATAGTCTCTCATAGGTCCATTGTTCAAGTTCTGTCTCTTCTTCTTCATCGCTTCCTTCATCAAAGATTGGACCATCTCTTGAAGTAGGGTTTTCAAATTTGTTATTGAAACCTAGTCCTATTTTATCTTTAGTATTTTTGAATTCCATGTGTATAGGTTCAATGAGTCCTTTTCCTTTATCTCCTAAAGGTCCCTTACCTTTATATCCCATTTTTTTGAGAAGGTCATATCCTTTACCATACTTTTCTGGGGATATCTCCACATGTTTTACCTCATTTTCTTTTGGTTCTCCCTTGTAAAGACAAGACAAAACTAATTTTTCTTCTTTTTCAGCCTCTTGAGAGGTAGATGCTTTAACCATACTAGTTTCTTTGTGTATTATTGTTTCTTTAGATGTAGTAGGTGTGAAAGATGAGGAAGGTTTCCCATAAGATCTTGGAGATACTGGAAGTTTTGTCAATGATGGGGTCATGTCAAGCTTGTATTCTCCCATACTAGTTTCTTCAAGCTTTACTATCTTTCTAAAGCTTCTCATAACCATTTCTTTAGTAGTTTCAAGTACAGACTCTTTTGTAACTTCCTTGTTATGAGGGACCATACTATCTCCTCTAACAGTGTTGCAAGTATAACTGGCATCTGCAGGAATTGTTACTTCCACCCCATTATGTGGGAATTTGATATATTGGTGGTAAGTAGATGCTACTACTTGAATTTCATGAATCCAAGGTCTCCCTAATAGTATGTTGTAAGAAAAGGGTAGATCTAGAACTTGACATATCACATTTCTTTCAACCAGTCCTATTCTGATTGGTAGAACAATGAGGCCTTTAGAGGACCTTTCTTCTTCATCGTAAGCTTTGATAGTGATCTTACTTCTTGAATTAATGGTTTTTTCTGAGAGACCCAACTTCTTTATTAGATTTAGAGTACAAATATTCAACCATTTGCCTCCACCTATCAATACACGTCTGACATAGGATTTGTGAATTAGGACTTCAATGTGTAGGGGTTGGTTATGTGAATGTGTCAATGATTTGTCATCTTCTTCTGAAAAAGAGAGATAGTGTGGTGCTGAGATATGATTTACCATTGCTTGGAATTTGTCTACATGAATGTCTTTTGGCACATTTTCTGAATGTAGGGCTTGTTCAAGAACTTCCCTATGCACTGAGGATATTTTAAGTAACTCAAATATAGAAATTTGAGTGGAGGTTCTTTGCAATTTATCCACCAAGTTATATTTTTCTGCATGAATGGTAACTATTTGTCTTGCTGCTGGTAGTTTTGGAATAGTGACAATAGGTACCTTTGAAGTTGTTGCTAGTTTTGATGAGGAACTAGGTCCTTTAATTGTGACTTGTGCTTGACTTCGAGTCACCACATTTGATTGTGAAGATGTGTCTTTAGCACCTTTGAAATTGATCACATTGATTGATTCATATTTAATGTCCAACATGTTGATCACATTATCATTATTGGAGTAGGTGTAATTCACTTTGTTTCCTTTTCCTTTAGAATCTTCCCCTTTCTCGTAATTAGGGAATGGTTTTTGGAGTCGTGTGGTCTTCATTAGTGGTGTGTCCCTCAAATTGATTTTGCCTCCTTCAATAAGGTCTTGTATAACATGTTTAAGCTTCACACAATTATTGGTCTTATGTCCCTTTTTCTTGTGAAAGGCACAATAAGAATTATCATCCCACCATTTCAGTTTGACTTCTGGTTCCCATGGTTTTGAATCGGGAATCATAAGAACTTGGTTGTCGAAGAGTTTCTTCAAAATAGTCTCAAGAGGTTCACCCAAAGGAGTGAATGTTCATTTAGTTTTGGAAGTCCATCGTCTACTCTTGTTGTTATCATTGTTTTCTTTAGGTATTTTGGTTGTTACCTTGGCTTCTTTGTTTGCTTGCATGTTATTCGTTAGATTAAATATTGTTGGTTTAGGATTAGCATTAGATGCATCTACCACTCCATCGTTAACAACATTCTTGGTTTGTTTCCACCACTTAGGCTTGTTGTTGTAGTTAGTAGATTTTTTATCACTTAGGCTTGTTGTTGTAGTTAGTAGATTTTTTATCACTTTGAAGGGTGATGTGGTTCCTGCAAGCTACAACACAACACTTAATAAGTCAATATATTAGTGTAAAACAAAGAATAAGCCATAAAATCAAAAACTAAAATCAACTTATTGCTTCCTATCTAAGAGGAGAGTGAAGAATTCTATAATTTCCCTCAGATTATGCATTAATAAGTGACATACACAACCTAGACTAGAAGATTCAAAGGAAACTAGCCTATATGCTCAAGAAATGTTCATTTTAACTCTTAAATTTGAAGATTATAACAATGCAATGAAGATTTTAATCTAAAATACATGAAAATCTCTATCAATACTAGCAGCATAAGTTTCCAAATTGAAAACTCATATTAGGGGCCCATTGAGCTTAAAATTCATTCTATTTAAAGAAAAATTTGGTGAATGAGAGGTTAGGATTGAAATTGGAAGAGAGGTGGAGATTGAATCTTTGGTGATCCATGTGAGGTGATCCAAGTGATTTCACTCCCATTGGTTAGACAATTGACTTTCCCTTTTTGTAAATGGAAATGTAATTTGAGGATTTATTTAATTCTCTTTTATTAATTACTTTAGCCATGTTTTGAATTGTTCTGATTGAATTGAATTATTTTTTATTTAATTCAATTGTTTTGATTTAATTGATTTAATTGGCTAAGGAAATTAATTTGATTTAGTGATTAAATCACTTAGGAGATTAAATTTGATTTAATGAATTATGCCAATAAATTGAAGAATTGTCTTGACATAATTAGGGGTATGATAACACTTAGGGAAAATAGGGTCTATGGTCAGAGAAGACCAAATTATGGTGGTTACAACTAGAAGTAGAATTGTGGAAGTAGTGCAAACAAGGTAGTTTTCCAAATTTTGGGGTTCAAAATTTTTGAAATAGACACACCTTGCATGTCTTGATCTATAAATATGCTATTACTTATATTGTCTTATTTATTGATGGAGCTTGTTGGGGTTCCTAAGAAATAATTTACCAAACTGTTAAACTAGAAAAGAAACTAGAAAGCCTCATGAAATCTATTTTTATCAACACTGGATAATGCCAATAAAGTTGTATATATATCCCAAAATTATGAAATTCTCTACTTAATCAACCAAATAATCCAAGTTTAAAAGATCCACCCTAGGCAACACGATGGTGAAATATTGGTTAAACTATTTTATATCTACATTAACATGTGGGAATGTTCTATTATGTCTACCATTAACATCAAATGTTATATTGTGTCTACCATTAATATCAAGATGCCTGGGTGGAGGTTGTGCTCTATTTTGTGCTTCTTGCAGTGACAATAAATCTATTATTTGTGTTGCAGTTTATATGGAGAACCATTTCATTTGCAAGTTGTTCAATCTTTTCTATGGAAAGGGCTTCCAAATTGTGTACTTAATTATGTATTATATCTTCCTCAACTGCAATGTAATTTGTTGTGTCTAGCATTTATTCAGCAACAAAACCAATCCATTTGATCAAAAGATGGATAGGGGTAGTTAAAAAGAAGTCTGATAATCAAGTTGCATTGACAAGTTTGGAATATGAAAATTTATAAGAACTCAAAAGGAGTTTCATCTATTTTAAAGATTTTTTATTACCTTAGAGATGAAGGAAATCCTTTTAATAGTCCTTTATGCCATGCAATAATTGGGCATGTTAAGTATGATAGAATTCTATGTTAAGTATGATAGAATTCTATGTTAATTATTAAAGCGTCCAAGGAATGCAAAAGAATGATGTTGTAGGCATGCCAAATTTTCTTGAGATAATGGAGAAAGGAAAAGCTTAGAATCCAGTAAAAAAAGATAGAGATATTTACCCTAGATCAACTTGGAAAGCTCAAAAATAGTTGTAGCTTATTCACTTTTATTTGTGTGGGTCCGCAGAAATCACTTTTGTTGGAGGATATTGATACTTCAAGTTGTTTGTTGACAGTCAGAGTGGAATAAACTCAATTTACTTCTTGAAAAATAAATTAGAAGCTTTTTAAATTTCAATAAGTTCTATGCTATGATTGCAAATTAAGCTCAAACTCAACTTAGCACTATTCAAACAGACAAGGCTGAAGAATTTATGATGCAATTGTAGTAAAGGTTTTTAATGAAAGACTACATATCCATGCAGTCTTGTATTAAAACACTCATCAGCATGCACAAGAAAACTCAAACATTATAACAACAATATGAAAAACAATTGAACAATATATTAAACTCCAAATTTTCAAATTACACCAGAATATCATTTTCAAGGGCTTACAACAAATCTAGACCTCAATTTTATATTTCAATATAATACACGTACTAAACAAGAGTGAGTACAAAAATCAAATTCCTTAGGTTGATTTAACTTCAAAAACTCTTCTCTAAAATTCTAGACCTCAACCTCGTTCTCTCTCAATCCTACCCACTCTTGGCCACTACTGCACTCAATGAATTTGTCACCTATTTATAGTGAATATTGGTGTAGGAAGTTTGCACTAATCAAATATGCAATACAACCCCCAATTCACTTAGGATAAAGATCATGGGATCAATTATAAATTATTTACTCTTTAAGTTCACTTTGAAATTGGATGTATATCTTTGAAATATGTAATTTTTCCCCTTTTCTTATGCAACAAGTTATATGGCCCTAAATTCAATGCAGCTCTAAACATGAACCTTGGGACCAATTATGCCAACAATGACATTAGTCATCAACACAAAGCCCAAACCTATGATGCACACTTCACAAACCTCTTTTAGTTTATTTGGGAAGCAAATATTACCATAATGTAGAATAGAGAAACTATTGATATAAGACACAAGGAAGCAATGCAAAACCATAAAGAGCATACCCACTATGAAACACTATGATGAAAATATTGTGTATAGAGGATCAAACCTGGGAAGAAGGAATGATTCTTGGGGCTTCTTTGGCCTATTAGGGTTAGTTTCTTCCTCGTTCTCCTACTCTTGTTGAACTGTAGCTTGTGTTACAAGGGAAAGTTGGATAAATTATTGGTGTAGGTCACATGAAAGTAGGTCAAATTATTGGCATAAGGATTCTCTTATTCAAAAAAATTCATAGTTGATGGAAGGTTAGGACAATTCCTACCTCAATTTGGCATTTTGACTTTGCGCTCCTTTTCTCCCACGACGAACGTAAAATCAAAATGATTTGGTTTTAACTTTTTTTTTCTTGTATAGCTTGATGAAGTTGGAATTCTGAAAATCTAAGAATTATCCATCATAATTTCAACTTTGTCGGGGAGAATTACAAAAAAAACTTATTTTCACAAAAAAGTGTACCCTCTGTCAGGAGTTGCCATCAGAAAATAACACCAAATGTATTAGTGGCATGATACAGAGAAATGCATGAAACTAAGGCATTTTTTACAAGACCTCATAGATGATGTAAAGATTAAGGTTGGGGGACAAACCCCATCATTATCAAATGTAAAAATGAAGGTTTATAATCATCCCTTTCCAAAGCATAATCAGAATGGTGCCTCGACATCCAATGTCATTCCATATGACTATTCGTCAAACACCGTCACAGGCCAAGATTGTATAAGTCAAATTCTAGAAGAGAATGATATATTTGGTTTTGATGCACTTTTTAGATGTATCAAAGAATCTTAAAACCATGTAAACACTCTAACACTCAATTGTGAAGAACATTTGACACTTAGAGGCACAAGTTGCAATGCTACCACCCAAAGAGCTAAAGTCATTGTTCAGGATGCTAACAATCCATCAACCTCTAAAATTCCACTAGCTACACCATTGACATCCACATGGCATGCTTCATCTATGATTTTATGGCCATATTGGAGAAGACCCTTGCACATATATATATTCTCAAGCTTCTTCGTACATCTCTATTAAATTTTTAGGATAGCTGCAAATGTAATATCACTCTACGTTATATGTGTTTTCCAAATGCAATAATATCTCTTTAATTTATATTGGGAATGAGTTAGGAGAGACATGTCCCTTCATGGTGTTGGAATAGTCCCAAGGATAACTGAGAGGGGGGGTGAATCAGTTATCAGTCAATTTAATTATTTTCTCTTTCTTAAATGTAATTTGATGTAAAGTAAATGCACATTTAGATAACACAATAGAGTACTCAAAAATTTGATTATGGGGAAACCAAATAGGTAAAAAACCCGGTGGGAATTAGCACCCACAAATAATTGCACTAGTTTATAATGATCCCTATTAGAAGATCTTACAACCCTGTTAGGAGTTGATCTTTACAATGCGAGAAGTACAGAGACCTAATTAAAGGTCGGACCCTGTTATGAGTCTTTTACAGATAACCCTGTTAAGGGAGAGGAATCACTGTCCAATAGCTCATAGCTAAGATGGTGAAGGCTACAACCTTTAGTACAATAGATATACACTATATCTAGTAAATGAACTATTTGAGTAGACATGTTGTCTTGATCAGTTCCAATGAATTGCAATCAACTTCTATTTCTTCACATAGATCTTCAACTTATTATTTTTGACTTTCTACTCTTCTCTGTCTTTTCTTTTTCACTTCATTTCTCACCCTTACCAAACATAATAGAACTTCTATATGTATCTTCACCAAGGATAAGGTCATGATGGTATCTGGAAAAACTTCATCAACTTTCTTGTTGGCTCAATCAAGCACGCAATCAAAGTTAGGACCGCGCAACTCAAACTGAATAGATGCAATGCTTCACAAAGTTGGCTTCACCAAATTAACTCTAACATCAATATTCTATTGAAACATATTTAGCACCTTTGGATAATTATCTTTAACTCATAAATAAACATTAATACAAACACACATATCCCAAAGATAGGCGCAACTCAAGAGACATTGTATTTACATCAGCTCTTAATAGATAAACTCCAGAAACTATAACTACCATAACTGATTAATCATGACTCAACTGTAATTGCATATCTGACTCGGTGTGAATGTACATATCATCTAGAACATGTATACACCATGGAAATAAACACACATAGTACCAAAACATCTGTACTAATAATTTCATATAGGATACCTATTGTATATTATATGTTGTCATCAATGACAAATATACAATCAATTATTTGCACAAAGGAAAATCTCCAACAATCTCCCCCTTTGACATTGATGGAAACATATGATATCATCAACTCAAATTGACTTCCTTCTTTTTACAATATTCTCAATATCATCATCAAAGGTTCCTCTTTACTGTTGCTGCTCTATATACTTCCCCCAGAGTATATGCTCCCCCTTACTAATACTCCCCCTTTGACATCAATGAAAAAGGGTGTTAAACACCATTAAGCACAGGTACTACTCCAGAAGTAGAGTACTCAACCATTTATCAGTCACCAAGGAATGATGTTTTTTTTGCAAGTTCTAATCAGACTCGGGAAAGGGAATTACTCCCAACTTCTCCCTAAGATACTCAAAAGTATCTTTTGATAGAGTTTTTGTAAAAATATCTTCTAGTTGTTCTTTGGTGCTCACATAATCCAACTTTACTTCTTTGTCTGTAACTTTTTCTCTTAGGAAGTGGTTTTTGATCTCAATGTGTTTTGTCTTTGCATGCATCTCAAGGTTCTTTGACATATTGATAGTACCAGTGTTGTCACAGTGAATAACAATAAGATAATCAATCTGAATACCAAAGTCTTTAATCATCTGTTTGATCCAAACCATTGTTGAACAATTCAATGTTGTTGCAACATACTCAGCTTCTATTGTTGATAGAGATATACAATTCTACTTTTTACTTGTCCAAGTGACCAATCTGTCTCCAAGAAATACTGCTCCTCCTGATGTACTCTTTCTGTCATCAACACAACCTGCCCAATCTACATCTATGTACACATGAAGTTGTATATTCTCTGAGTTAGGATACCATAAACCATAGTCAATAGTTCCTTTTAATTATCTTAATATTCTTTTTATTGTCATTGGATGGTTTTTCTTGGATTCAGCTGCAAATCTTCCAACAATGCCAACTGCATTAGAAATATCAGGTCTAGATTGAGTAAGATATATGAGTTTTCCAATCATAGACTTGTATAGTGTCTTGTCAACTACTATGGAATTATCATCTTTAAAAATCTTGCTTCCTATTATCATGGGGGTGCATACTGGTTTGAAATCTTCCATCTTGGAAGTCTTCAATATCTCCTTCACATACTTAGACTGATTTATGAATATGCCTTTGTTTGTTTGTTTTACATTCGATCCAAGAAAGTATTTGATAGGTCCAATCATGCTCATTTAGAATTCACTTTTCATTTCTTTGGCAAATTATGCACTAAGTTTTTCATTACCTCCAAAGATAATGTCATCAACAAAAATAGCAACGAGTAGTAGTCCTTCATCTGTCTCCCTTATGAATAAGTTACAGTCTGCTGTTCCTTTTCTGAATCCTATCTTTGTTAAGTAACCATCAAGTCTCTCATAACACACTCTTGAGGCTTGTTTAATTCCATAAAGTGTTTTCTTTAATCTACATACCATGTCTGGTTTATCTGAAATTTTGAATCCTTCAGGCTGCTCTATGTAGACTTCTTCCTTCAAGTCATTGTTCAAAAAAGTTGAATTGACATCATTTTGGTATACCTTAAAGTTGTTTAATTTTTCATAGGCCAAAAATAACTTGATAGCTTCAAGTCTACTCACAGGGGCAAATGTATCAGTGTAGTCTATTCCTTCTCTCTACGCATATCCTTTACATACTAATCTTGCTTTTTTCCTTACCACTGTGCCTTCTTCATTCATTTTGTTCCTGAATATCCTCTTAGTTCTAATCACGTTCTTGTCATGAGGTCTAGGGACCAGTTCCCATGTTTCATTCTTGATTATTTGATCTAATTATTCTTGCATGGCACTTTTCCAATCTAAATCTTTGCACGCATCTTCAACACTTAAGGGGTTAATCTGTGAAAGTAAGCATACCTCTTCATCAGCGGTTGAATCTTTTGCTCTAGATCTTGTCAAGACTTTTGTGCTCTGATCTCCAATGATATCTTCCTTAGAGTGGTATTTGGAAGTGTATCTTGAATTATTAGGAGTGATACTTTCATCTGTAATATGTGATTCTTCTTCACTTGGTTCAGGATTGTTACATGAAACATCAATACAATCAAATATTTCTTCAATAACTGTGTCCTTAGTGATGGGTCTGGGCTCATCTTCAATCATGGGAGTATAGTCATAATATATTTCTTGAATCATAAACTTCTCATCAATCTTCACATTATTACTTTCAATGATCTTCTTTAATCTTAGATTAAAACATCTATAGCGTTTGTTTTTAGTAGAGTAACCAAGAAAAATACCTTCATTGCTTCTAGCATCAAACTTGCCAATGCTATCATCTCTCTTGATGTAGCACTTGCTTCCAAATATTCTAAAGTATTTTATAGTAGATACATTACCAAACCAAAGTTCATAAGGTGTCTTGTCTATGCCTGGCCTCAATTGTATTCTATTGATAGTGTAAACTGATGTATTGACTGCATCTCTCCAGTAGGTATGGGCAACCTTTCCTTCAATCATGATAGTGCATGCTGTGTCAAGTATTATCTTGTTCCTCCTTTCTTCTATTCCATTTTGTTGAGGGGTTCTGGGTGCACTTAACTGTCTCTTGATTCCATGTTCTTCACAGTAGTCATAGAACTGGTCAAGGGTGAATTCTCCTCCTCTATAAAATCTCAGACATTTTATCTTTAATCCAGATTCATTCTTAACCTTAGCTTTGAATACTTTGAACTTCTCAAAATCTTCAAATTTTTCTTTTAAGAACGCAACCCAAATCATCCTTGAGAAATCATCAACAAACAAAATAAAATACCTTTCTCTGTAGTATGATCTTGTTTGAGTAGGTCCACATAGGTCTATATGTATTAGGTCTAATTTGTTTTCTGTAGAGTCTTGTTTGCTCCTGAATGAGGTCCTCACATGCTTCACCATTACACGTTCCCTGCACATGGTGTCAACTAGTCTTGCAATGCTAGGAAGGTCTCTTACTACCGTTACATTACTTATCTTAACTATGTTGTCAAAATTGATATGACAAAGTCTCTTGTGCCATAGCAAACTGTCATCTACTTTTGCAACAAAAAAACTTACTTCTGAGTTGAGCTGAAAAACATTACCTTTGGTCTTTGAGCCTAAATCAATCATGTCTCCTTCTTTGTTGTTGATAATGCACTGGTTGTTTTTAAATTCCAACTGATATCCTTTATCAAGCAATTTTCCAACACTTAGTAAGTTGTGATGCAAACCATCAACATAGAGAACATCATCTATCTTGTTCTTTCCATCTAAGGTGATAGAACCTCTGCCTATGATAGGTTTGGGAGTGTTATCTCCAAATCTAACCATGCCACCTTTGTACTTATCCAAATGTACAAATCTATCTTTGTCTCCTATCATGTGGTGTGAACATCTGCTGTCAATGATCCAATCAGTTCTGATGTCAGCTTTTGAAACTAATGCTAACTCATGTTCTTTTACTTCATCTTCTTTGTCCATTTCTTCAAGCATCTTCTCAATGTCTTTAATGGAAATGAATCCAATTTCATCTTCTCATGAGTCGTCATCAGTTACACCATCCTCAGCATGATAACATTCTTTAGTGTACTTAGGTTTGTAATATGATCTGAACTTCTTGACTCTTGTAGGGCACTTGGATGCAAAGTGACCAACTTTGTTGCATGAAAAACATTTGAATGGTAGCTTTCCTTCATATTTTCCTTTACCTTTCCTTTCCTTCTTGGAAATCATATCAATTATTTCTTCTAGTTCTGTATCCACTTCTTCATTATTACTAGAGTTGCTTATAGATTTCTTGTTGTGGACTATGGCTTTGAAGGTTGTCTCACTTTTAGGTTCTGTCTTCAATCTAGATATCTCAAATGCAGATATTTTGTTGATTAAAGTCTCCCTCTTGAAGTCTTTTGAAAAATGCATAGTCTCATCTAAGATATTTATCTTTTCTTCATAATCTGTTGTCAATGTGGTCATTAATTTGTCCATTATATCTTCTTTTGATATTTCTCCACCATTGTTTCTTATACCTGATACTCCTTCATTAATCCTCTAATTGTAAGCTCTAATGTTTTCTTCAGGTAACATCTCTAAATCATTGTATCTTTTCTTCCATGTCTTTCTGCACACATTCTTTTCTTGGATGTCTCCTTCAAACATACATTCTAAGTATTTCCAAATAGAGTATGCTTTATCTGTCTTCTTGATCTCAGAAAATTCACTGTCAGATAGGGCACTGATTAGGGATTCTTTGGCAATTGCACTATTAGTGAACACTTCCTTTTGTTTCATATTAGATTCTTCTACTACAAGATCTTTCAAGGTGGGAACTTCAATTTCTTGAGTGGCAATCTCATAGATCTCAAATCCAATGCACTAAAGATGTGTTATCATTTTGTTCTTCGAGGCAAAATAGTTTTCTCCATCGAACTTAGGACTCTCTTTCCTGAAGTATGCCATCTGATCTACCTTAAGCTATTAGGCTTTCTCTCCAAGGCACTTGGCTCTGATACCAATTGTTGGAATAGTCCCAAGGATAATTGAGAGGGGGGTGAATTAGTTATCAGTCAATTTAATTATTTTCTCTTTCTTAAATGTAATTTGATGTAAAGTAAATGCACATTTAGATAACACAATAGAGTACTCAACAATTTGATTGCGGGGAAACCAAATAGGTAAAAAACCCAGTGGGAATCAGCACCCACAAATAACTACACTAGTTTATAATGATCCCTGTTAGAAGATCTTACAACCCTGTTAGGAGTTGATCTTTACAATGCAAGAAGTACAAAGACCTGGTTAAAGGTCAGACCCTATTAGGAGTCTTTTACAGATAACCCTGTTAAGGGAGAGGAATCACTATCCAATAGCTCACTGGTAAGATGGTGAAGGCTACAACCTTCAGTATGAAAAATATACACTATATCTGGTAAATGAGCTGTTTGAGTAGACCTCCTATCTTGATCAGTTCCAATGAATTGCAATCAACTTCTGTTTCTTCACATAGATCTTCAACTTATTCTTTCTGACTTTCTGCTCTTCTCTGTCTTTTCTTTTTCACTTTATTTCCCACCCTTAGCGAACATAATAGAATTGATATATGTATCTTCACCAAGGATAAGGCCATGAAGGTATCTGGAAACACTTCATCAACTTTCTTGTTGGCTCAATCAAGCATGCAATCAAAGTTAGGACCACGCAACTCAAACTAAATAGATGCGACGCTTCACAAAGCCAACTTCACCAAATTAACTCTAACATCAATATTCTATTGAAACATGTTTAGCACCTTTGGATAATTATCTTTAACTCATAACTAAACATTAATACAAACACGCATATCCCAAAGATAGGCGCAACTCAAGAGACACTGTATTTACGTCATCTCTTAACAGATAAACTCCAGAAACTGTAACTGCCATAAATGATTAATCGTAACTCAACTGTAACTACATATCTGACTTGGCATGAATGCACATAGCATCTAGAACATTTATACACCATGGAAATAAACATGTATAGTACCAAAATATCTGTACTGATAATTGCATATAGGATACTTGATGTATATTATATATTGTCATCAATGACAAACATACAATCAATTATTTTCACAGAGGCAAATCTCCAACACATGGGACATGTCTATTCATTATTATTTATAAGAAAGGACATGCCTCTTCCTATTAATTATAATTTAATCAATCTTATAATATTTCATCAATCAATTATTAATTAAGAATAATTTAATAATTTAATATTGAATATTAAATTTTATATGATTAATAATAATATAAATATTATATTATTATTAATCAACATGTATTATATGTATTCTAATGATCATATGAATAAAGCTAAAAACATTAACACTCCCTCTTAGCTAGGGAGGATGATCAAACATAATGTGTAGTGGTCTCCTGCATCAACACTTATGACCCTCACCATAGCTATACAAAACATCAACACTCCCTCTTAGCTAGGGAGGATAAATCAATCCATTGTCAATACTTATATGACACTTGATAACATCAATCACATGATGTAAGCAATAAAATCATCATCCTCATGATGTAATCAATAGAAACAAAGTCTCAAGATGTGGATTACCTCCATCGACGATTATATCCACAAGCTCTCAGGTAGATTGCCTCCATCGACGATTCTATCCACAAGATCTGAGGTGGATTGCCTCCATCGATGATTCTATCCACAAGCTCTTAGGTGTATTTCCTCCATCAGCGATTCTATCCACAAGCTCTCAAGTGGTGCCTCCATCGGTGATTCTATCCACAAGCTCACAAAATTTAGAGTGGATTTCCTCCATTGGTGATTCTATCCACAAGGTCTTATGTGGATTGCCTCCATTGGTGATTCTATCCACAAACTCATGAGCTTTACAGTGGATTACCTCCATCGATGATTATATCCACAAGTTCCCAGGTGGATTGCCTCAATCATCGATTCTATCTGACTGCTCTTTATAATACCTCTATATTTAAGGATTATGCATCCTTCCTACTAGAAATAATATGTTGAACTCATTAAATTATTGACCAGGGGACGTAAGATTTGAAATGGCATTGGTAAAGTATATGCTCTAATCTACCCTGAAAGCCATTATTATTTGAGGAATGGAAAATACCAAAATGAAACTAAACTAGGAAATGGAATCAACAGCGTAATCTAAAGATAAAATAACTTGCTAAAATAGTAAACTTAACTCTTTGCCTATGCTACAGGAAAAATCACTAGTGTTGTTACTAATGGCTATAGGAGCAATAGAGTCCTAATTACTTCAAATGACTTGCAACTACTTTCTACTGAACTATGAATTAAGTTCACCTCCCGTGTGAGCCCCCACGGAAGAGTGAATGAACAAGAACTCAGAAACTAAGAATTTAAGCTCTCATTGATCATTCATAAAACATGGATTACAAAGGATGCATAAAATAAGATTGTATTTCTCTCACTGGATTACAAAAGATTCATGTAATACTAACTCTACCCCTGAAATCAGAACTTCCAGATTATTTAACAACAACTTCTAAAATAGACTCCTATCAATTAGGATCCCCCAACATCAGGGATATGGCAATCATTAAGAAACATGATCAACAACTTTAACTGCAGAAACAAACTGCATTTAATCATATATGAAGGCTAGGAATGTGTCACTGCTATATTTACTCCATCGTGGCCGCTTTTCAGCTATGACTTATCTGCAACGGGAATTGTTCTCATCTGTGTGTAGTGGAATCATCATGAGCCCCGCAACAGTTGGCCTTTTCATGGCATCACTCTATTCTTTAATGTTGACTCCTTCCTTTGTCGCAGATCCACCGTTTCTACAAAAGGTTAGCACGTATACATATCCAAGACAAAAAAATCCATAATAAGTTTCTTTACTAACTTTCTCTCATCACATGGCTACAGGAAAACCACCTGACTTAAAGTAGGACAAAAAGACACCAGATTTAGTTCCATATATCCATGCAACATAGAGATAGTATATTTATAAACTTAAAATGTTTCACACATTTTTGCATACACACAATTATAGCAGTTCCTAGATATCAATATAAACAGTCTGAAAATTTATCATGAAAGCATATGAAGTTCTCAAAGTCTAGCCATAAAAACATATGAAACTTGAAACTATATAGGCCTTATATTGGCCTCATCACTATCCACAAGCTCTTGTGTGGATTTCCTCCATCAGCAATTCTATCCACAAACGCATGAGCTTTAATGTGGATTGCCTCAATTGGTGATTCTATCCACAAGTTCCCAGGTTGATTGCCTCAATCGATGATTCTATCCACAAGCTCTCATGTGGATTGCCTCCATCAGAGATTCTATCCACAAACTCACAAGATTTAATGTAGATTTCCTCAATTGGTGATTCTATCCACAAGTTATATCTATTATGATTTATTTCATCCATCACAATATGTCTATCATAATAGAAGGTCAAGTTATTGTAAGATTGTCACCTTTAAATAACTCTTACAAATACAAGTGATAATCATTCGGAAGTTGCCACTTCCTCATGATGTACATAGGGGGAAAGCCCATTAAAAATATGGAGTCACACACATGACATCTATCACGCCTCAATACAGAGGGTAAAAACAAGGGATTTCACCTTGAACTTATCTCATAGAGAAGAACTCATTGAGAAGATATTATTCTGTTGATCATCCAAGATTGCTTAAGATGAACTGCCAGAATCCCTCTGAGTCTGATATGAATCTTCTTAGCTCCTTGTCCAAAGTTACCTCTAAATATCTAGACTCCCTCTAAAAACAATTTCTTGTGCTTCTTTCCTGAAGGTATGTCAGAGAGAGATTACAAATAGATTATAAACTAAACTATCTCATACAGAAATACCAAATATAGAAGAATACAAGATTTTAATAGCCAATATTATAGCATAAATTTCAAACTCAATAATTCATGTGCATTAATAAAACATGGAATACTTATATTAAGTTTCAAATATTTCCTTTTGTAAGGTGAGCCCATATAGGAAATATCAACTCTCATCAAATTTTGAAGTTGTTTGTGGAGGATAGGTTGCAGGAGATCATAATGTTATTTGTGCTATCCATGTCAAAGACCTTCATGTAGAGTGACAACCTAGAGTGGATGATCACCATTTTCTCACTCTCCACTAAGGATGGTTCAAATGGAAATGTAGCATTGGTTATTATCCCCTCACAATGTATAATTCCCACTCTTATATCATTGAACAATACTCATGCCTTCTTGTTAAATGACTTGATTGAGCCAAGAGAGTTGAAACTCTATAATTAATTCTTTTTTTTATAAAGAGACACTCTTTCTTGAATACATTCTTCTTTTTTAATTCTTGACCACAATCATATTAAATTAATATATCTCTTTAATTAAATCCACTTTCAAGAATTTCACATAGACCCATACCAAGTCCATCATAACTTTTGAACCCCATACTATCTCTCCAATCGCTCCTGTGGGATTATTCCAAATTTTATTTTCCCCAACATATCCAAAATTCAGAAAAATCCAAAGGTGGATTTTGGAGATATGGTTCCTTTACTGAGACTATATTTTATGAAACAGTCACACATTCACCATCAACAAACTACTCACTTACATTTGTAGTCTGGCTCTGATACCATGTTAAATTTTTAGGATAGCTTAAAATGTAATATCACTCTATGTTATATTTTTTTTTCCAAATGCAAAAGATTACTGGTGGTAAAAGGTTGGTCTCCTTTGAAACTAAGATTAAATTTGCTAAGGACTATTGCTTAGTCAAATATGATCCAAACACCAAAGAGGAATTATTCAAAGTACCTTTCCAATACATTAAAGATGACCTACAATTTATGTCTTTGCTGCAAGAAAAATCTTCAATCCTAATAGAAGATACAATAGCAGTCAATCTTGGTACAAAAGAAAATCCAAAAGTCACATATATTACAACTTCGCTCAATGACCAAGAAAGAAAGAATATGACTGAGTTCCTCAAGAAAACACAAATCAATTTTTCCTAGACCTACAAAGATATGCCTGGACTGGATACAAATCCATTCATCCATCATCTTTTCATTGATCCAAAGGTCAAACTTGTTGTTGGCGAACAGATTTTTCTTTATACTAAATGATATCTAAATTGACCCTACACCTTCTTTTAAAGACAAACAATTCACAATAGTTGGGTAAGCATATAGTAATTGTTTCCCTCTAAATTTTACAAGGTATATCTCCCTCTCATAAATATTCAAGGAATTTATGAATGAACTACACACATATGTACTTTTAACCTAAAAGTACTCAAGCATCTCTCATATACTCCTTGGTATAAAGGTAATTTCAGAAATCATATACAAGATTAGAAAATTTTTAAAGAAAATAGTTCTTCCAACTTTCTAAGATTGATTGCCCATTTTTAAAGATAACATGAATTGCATGAAAATATTTATGATCATGACACAGATAATAAATAACACAGAACAATGATATATAAATCCACAAAGTAATTGATACACCTCAAGTTTAAACTCAAAGATTTAAACTGGAAACTTGCATTAATATATGTGTACTGTAAAGATTAAAGTCCAAAATAGATGTTCAGATCACTATTCCTTTCCACTTAATTCTTCTAAAATAAATCCAAAACTTTTCAAAACTGAAAGCTAACAATTATCTAATCTAAAATTTCTAACCCTTAAAAATTATTATGCTCCGGCGTAAATAGTTTTACAATCCGGGAGGCCTCCTTAAAAACTCAGCCTCTCGGGTTGTCAGCAAATAAAAATAGTTATGAACTAGTAAATAAACATAAAAATAGTTTTAAAACAGTTTTCCCCTATCAAAATAACTAAACAAAAAATAAACACCTTGTTTCCTCGATTATTTGTTCTTCGACGTGGCATCTTTCACTAACTTCCAACCCTTGAAACTACTCAACAATTCCTACGTCGGATAAGAGTGCAATCTTTTGAATCCTAACAACTTTTCTCAGTAGGAATCCTTCTCCCATTTGATATCTTTGATTCTCTCTTCTTGTTTAGGCAATTGCCCTCTATTTAGGTACAACATCGATTCCACATTCGCTACTTTGGTGATATCTTGGGCCATGGGATCTTCACTCTCTTTGATGGCATACATGGCAGATTTGAAACTCTTTATCATAGTATCTGGATCTAGGTTCCCCTCATCAAACTAAAGAATGTCCAATGGATTCACTACTTTGATGTCCTTTAGTGTGTCCTCATGTGTTTCCTTTACTTCCTTCCCTATGGCCTGCACACTCAGGATTGCAGTTTTAAAAAGTGAGCCTTTCCATCCCATATTTTTCTTTACTATGAATAACATACAGGGATCTACTAACTTCATTGGTTTCTCTGATAAGAACTTTTTTACCCCACATTCTTCCACCTCTTGAACCTAAGATACAACAGCTACACATTTGGCCTCATCCAATTCCCATACCTGTATCAAAGTTTGGATTTTTTTGAGCAATGCTTCTACTTCTGTATAGGTAACAATGAATTCCTATATGAATTTTTTGTGTAATTTCATTACACCATCAATCCAGTCATTCATTTCTTCTATCAGGGCCCTACCCTGTTGCATCTGCTTTAGTAACCGCTTGCTATCTAAAGAATTAGGATTGAAATATTGTGGATCTTGAGCCAAAATTAATGCCCCCACATTGCTTAGAGAACTAAGGAACTCATCCATGGTTATTAAAATCTATTTAAGTTCTCTCTTATATTGACCATCTTTTTGGGATTGGGTCAACATGTGATTGGCTGAGAACTTAAATAGGTGATCTCACGTGTCACGGTTCAAAACTTCCAACTCCATTTTTGTAACCTCAAAATCCACTACCTCAGGTTCTTGAACTCCTTCCTTCTATTTATATGTCATGATCTCCACGGTTATCTTTCCTATGAGAGGGTCTGTACTCAGCCTTGCATTATTTTTTACTCTTTTGGCCTTTGGAGTACGGATTGCATACTTAGTAACTATATCTTTAACAAGCAGGGAAAATTGCTTTAGGTTGCACTTTAGGTTTACTGAATCAGACAGCCAAGGAGGAACTAAACCAAAAGTTAATTTTCTATCCACTATCTTAGTAGGTTCCACATGTTCTTACTGAGCATTTTTTTTACCACCAAACAATCTCCGGTATTTCTTTTGGTCTTATGGCATGAGAAAGATATCTTCATCATTTGTCTCAATATCTATGAAACTTGAATCCTGTGAAGCCTTCCCGGTACGGTCTTGTAATCTAGTTCTTGACCTTGTCTGAGGTGTAGTGGGATGCTCACTTTTAGCCACCTTCTTCTTAGATAGAGGAATACCACCTGTAACATTAATCAAAAGGGATACATTAGAGGGATTGGGTGATAATTGAACTGGGAAAGGATTTATATCAGTTCTTTTAAATGGTGTTGCCTTTTTCCTTCTTTTTCTCTTCACTTCTAACCAGTCATCCGTAAAATTTAAGATAGATGTAGCCCTCAATTTTATGTCATATTCTTCTTCTCTATTCTAATCAATCTCTGGAAGAAATACCTTATCTGAGCTTTCATAACTAGGTTCAACAACCTTAGACTTTTCTTCATCTAATCCTTTAGTGTTGAACTTCAACTGTAAGGTTTTTATTTGAGATATTAATAGTCTAGAATGATCCCCTTTTTCTATCTCTTTTTCATCATTACAATCTTCCCACAAATCCTCAATGTGTGGAATTAATTTCATCTGATTTCCCAGGCCTAGGATTTGTCTTGCAAAACCCTTACAGTCAAAACCTCTTCTTTCTCCATAAAATTGCATGTTAAAATTTAATAGATCACTCCCCACCATTGAGGCATCAATCATGCTCTTACAGGTTAAAGCCCCAAGTTTGAATGGAAACATAGAATCCCATTTTTCTTTTGGGAGATTTTTTTTAATCACCATGAATAACTGACTACATATTTCTGCTAAGATAAAGCAATCAAAGACAAACCATGGTAGCTTGAGAGGTTCCTCATCAAATCCCCCTACTCTTACATATGTGAATTGTGGGAGATGAATGTAAAATTTGCCATAACTTTGGACCAGATTTTGTGCATCTAGAGAGATTCTCTTCCTTGGGGTCCCAGCCAAGTCGTAGCATAGATTCCCTAAAAGCACATCATGAACTTTATTGTAATTCTCCAGCACTATGTCTCTTCTTAGCAAGGGGCAACACTCATAAATATTTATTTCTTCACTTCATGGTTCATGAGGAATCCCAATGAGTTCCTGAGTACATGCTAGGAATTATATCAAATATGAGGACATATAAAACTCCTTGATCATTTGTGTTTTTTTGAGTTGATCCCTCATTGAATTGGAAATTACTTAAGCCCAATCTAGGCATTGTTTCTCACCAAGAATGATTTCTATGTAATGATACATCCAATATTCAAAGAGTAGTACTTGATTAGACCCCTTTACTCTATGTAACAGGACTACTAAGCCATGGATATGTGATTTCATATGATCTTTAGTTAATAGCTTGGGCAACCTAGAACCCATAAATTCAGTATCCAAAATTACTAGACCTCATCTTTCTCCAGCCTACAATACAAAACTCTGGAGCCTTTCAAATTCAAAAAAATATGTAGAAGAATGAATAAAGGGAAGGCTCTCGGCATTTACCTATTATCCACTAACTTAGAGAAAACTCCTCTCTTCTGTAGCCAAAACCTTGCAATCTTTTCTTTTGAAATGAATAAACCAGTATGATATGCTTTAAAGAGACTCAATACCCGTGATGTACAGAAAATATTTGAACATCATTTGAGACATGATATTTAGAGTGGGGCATATGACATGATGTAACATTTTTCTCCTGATATTGTTCAAAAAATAGTCCATTTCACCATTTATTATCATCTAACACTATCACTTCACTCATGTCATGAATTAATTCCATTAATTCACACTTCCATCTCAGACCACGTATGTGGTTACCATATTCCCAAATCATACCATTCCATCATTGTAGTGATTACTTATCTGACACGTCACATCACTTTTCATGTCGGCCTCCAATCCATTCCTTGGGAACATTATGAATTTCTTTGAACTACTTTGAACTACTTTGAACCAAGGTTCAAAGAGGTTCAAAGTGGTTCATGGCTGCATCATGACTTATGAAAGGGTCCCACCTGCAATTACAATTGTTAGACTAAAATTACTTGTTTGAACCAATTTGAACTACTTCAAACCAAGGTACAAACAAGTTCAAAGTGGTTCACAATGACTCAAGGCTACGAACACTTGATGGTGGAAAACCAATCATACAAAAAATATTTGAAGCATTGCCACGGTTATCCTAGGGAGTAAACATAGACACACAAAAATGGACCGATGCAAACTTAAGGGAGTGGGAGGATTGAGAAATGATTTTAAAATCAAAAACAAATGGTCAAAGACACTTATACAAGGATACTCATATAGACACTAACACCAACTCTGACTGGGGGACTACATGTCAAAGATATGCAGAGAACTTAGATCACTGGTTCCGCAGACCAAAAAGAGGAAGGGAAAGAACTGACGCACACACATAAACCTAAAAAAAGCAGGGAAAAGATTAAATACTATGTACAAGAGGATTTTGATCAAGATCACAATTTGAACAGCTTCAGGTCCTGCCCATTATAAGTGATAGGAAGAACAATACCATCACGGTAGGACAATCAAAATGCATTCGATCCAACTACTTCTAAAATTATGAATGGGCCTTTCCACAAAGATTCAAACTTCCTGTGATCCCCCTTTGGTTCCCTCCTCTTATCCCACAATAAGACTTCATCACCTTCCATAAAATTACAAGTACGATCCCTCATATAAAAAAACTTCTTTACCTTCATCTAGTTTTTTTTAATATGATCCACTAATTTATCTCTTTCCTCCAATTTGTTCAGGTACATGACCTGTTTCTCTAGGGAATTTTGAAAATATTGATCTTCAATCACATACTATAATTTTGCGGCAGACAATTCAAGAGGAATTGATATTTGTGCTCCTACTCCATACACTATCTCAAAAGGATCCATTCCTATAGCTCACTTGGGGGTAATAAAATTGGCCCACAAAGCTTCACATAATTTTATATGTCAATCGAGAAGATTATCACTCATCAAATTTTTCATTAAAGCAACCAGATTCTTGTTGTTGGACTCCACCTGACCATTCCCTTGCAGGAAATAATGTGATGAGTGGGCCAAAGATATTTGGTGTTCATAATAGAACATTGAGATTTCTTCTAAAGATAAATACGTATCATTGTCTACTACTACCTTATGTGGCACTCCAAACCTGACAAAAATATGGTTCGTTAGAAAATTGCAAATAGCTTGAGAATTTTCCTTTTTAGTAGGGATCGCTTCCACCCACTTTGTAAAATAGTCAGTGGTTGTCAGGATGTATACATGCCTTGCACTAGATGGAGGATTCAAAGGTCCTATAAATTCTATCACCATTGGTTTGAGAGGCAGGGTTGCGAGTTATGGGCGTCCTACAAACAGTTTTCACTTCTCACAGTTTTTGACATAGTGACAGGCATCCTTAAACATCCCAGACCAATAGAAATGGTTCTAGATGATTTTGAAGGTTGTGATGGTGGAAGAAAAATGCCCCCCATAGGCTTCATCATGGAATTCTCTTAATAAATCTTTCTTTTGTGTTGCATCTACACATCTAAGAAAATTTCCATCAACGCCTATTTTATACAACATGCCTTGATAAATCACGTACTTGGATGTCTTTATCCTCAAATTATGCTTTTCTCAGGGAATCAGGTGTTTAGGGAATTTTCCATATGTAAGGAATTATGTTACATTTGAAAGCCATGGATCAGTTAAACTTACCAATAGAACCACATGAGCTTCATTTGTTTCTTCTTCTAACTCCTTTCCATTTTCTGCTATCACCTTACAAAGACCCCATCCTTGTACCAAATTTTTTGGCTTAATGGTTAGGTCGTATTCTTGAATTTTGGCTATCCATACTACCCTCTTATTCATCACTATCTCTTTTTGTGTCAAAATTATTTTTACTATTTTCTCTAGAACATACACGGTGGAATGTGAGTGGCATTTGTAGTACCTGAATTATTTCACTACTTTTATTACTATGAAGGCATGCTCTTCAATTTGAGAATATTTGAGCTCATGTTTCTTCAATGGTGTGCTCATGAAAGAAATGGGTGCATCCTTCCCTTTGTCATCCTTTTGCATCAAAATTTCAGACAAAGTATGCTCTGATGCACAACAGTAAATAATGAAATCTTTTCTAAAATCTATACTTATCAATACATGGGCCTAATATATAGTTGCTTTGATGTCATTGAAAGCCTTTCATCCTTCTTCATTCCACTTGAAAGGGTTTTTCTCACTCATCATATCTACCATGTGTCTGGTAGTCTCTGAAATTTATGAGATAAAATCTCTTAATAAATTCGCTTGGCCAAAGAAAGATTTCAATCCTCTTCTATTAGAGGGTAGACTAACTTGATAGAATTCTTTAACCCTATTTGGGTCAATTCTAATTGCTTATTTCAAAACAATAAGTCCTAATTGTTGAAGAAAATTATTCAATTATGTAGTTTTATTGATGTATACACAAATTTAGTGATGTTACACAAATGTCTAAACCTAACCAAGAATAGTCAGTGAATGTCAAGCTCTCTTGGGCATTGAAGAAGACTTCAGTATTAGCCAAAGTGATTTTTTGTATTAATCAAGCTCTGTCGGTTAATGTAGGAAGTTCTGTATTTAACCAAGTTCACTCAGGATATATAGTAAAGTTCAGTTTCAGCCGAGGATGGTTAGGAATTGAAGGATTATAGTGTCAACTGAGTTATACATTTAGTGTCAGCGACTAATAGTAGTTTACACTTTATGTTTACTTGGTTAATTGCAGCCAACATACTTAAGTTTTATGGTTTATTTGGAAGGGTATTCAAGGCAACTTGACAAGGCCTATCATATACATACAAGTTCAACTTTGGATTGAATAAAAAATAAAAGAGGAAGAGTTTTCATATGAAGAATGAAGGCGAAGTAAGATGGAATTCTGATTAAGGACAGAATATCCAGACCAAGCTGCAAAAGAATATTTGATCACTGAAGGAGGAAATCAAAGAACCAGTTATTATCTACTATGAAAACACTAGTGATATTAAAATTTCAAAGAACCTTGTGATGCATACTAAGACTAAGCATATTGCAATAAAGTATCATTTCTTGAGAGAATCGATTCAGGACAAGGAAGTAAGGTTGGAATATGTGAATACTAAAGAACAAATTGCAGACATATTCACAAAACCTTTACCTAAGGATGAATTCTTGTATCTTAGAGGAAAGCTAGGGGTGCTTCCCCTAATTGAGGCTCACTAAAGCACATATTAGTGATGCGTCAACTGAGCTACAGTGAAGATCTAATAAGTTGATGTAGATTGTCAAAGCTTATTTCATATAAATTAGTACATCAGGTACATTACAACTTCATTGGATAGATTCTTTAGCATTGGATGTCAAAGAGGGGGAGATTATTGATGTCATGCCAAAGAAATCAGTATGTTAGAGGGAGAAATTTTATCAAAAACAAATATTGATGTAAGAGGGAGAAATTTGTATATCAGTGATTGTGAAGATAGAGGGAGTTTTTTGGATGAGAATCAGAATGAAGCTAAGTACATTATAAATTTTATACTTATTTATGTTTCTCTAAAATTCTTTGTATAATGACATGTTGTGTTTCCATCAATGCCAAAGAGGGATTTTTTGAAGACAATTATTCAATTGTGTATTTTCATTGATGTATACACAAATTTACTAATTTTATACAAATGTCTAAACCTAACCAAGCACATTCAGTGTATGTCAGGCTCTTTCAGGCATTGAAGAAGACTCCAGTATCAACCAAAGTGATTTTTTGTATTAACCGAGATCTGTCGGTTAATGTAGGAAGTTTTTTATTTAATCGATTTCACTCGGTCTATATAGTAAAGTTTAGTTTTAGCCGAGGATGGTCAGGAATTGAAGGATTACAGTATCAACCAAGTTATGCATTTAGTGTCAGCCAACTAGCAACATTTTACACTTTATTTTTAATTGGTTAATTGCAGCCGACAGACTTAATTTTTATTGTTTATTTGGAAGGGTATTCAAGCTGACTTGACAAGGCCTATCATTTACATAGAAGGTCAAGTTTGGATTGAATAAAAAAAGGAAGATTTTGGATATGAAGAATGAAGGTGAAGTAAGATGGAATTATAATTAAGGATAGAATATTTAGACCGAGCTGCAAAAGAATATTTGATCACTGAGGATCCAGTTAAAGCAAGAACAGAGATCTGAATCTACAAAGTCATTTGCTTCTTTAATCAGGTCAATTCATTGTTACTCTCTAACAATTGTAGCAATGATCCATATCTCTTGATAGAGTAGACTTAACAGTCTTTCATAAATCCTCTCACAGGGTGGCATTTCTACATTGAAGTGTTTGAAGACCTCTAAAAAGGCCACTCATAATAGGGTGATTAAATCCTCTAACAGGGTCACACCTAACAGTGTGTTTTGTAACCTTTAACAGGGTTGGCTCCTAATAGGGCTCACTTCAAAAGAGTGAAAAATAGTAACTAGTTGCAATTGGTGGTTTCCCAAATTTGGTTTCCATGGTAAATCTTATTGTCATCTATGTACATTTTATTTGCTTTATGCTTTATGTTTCTATACTTAACCACTAAAGGTTAAATGCATTTAATAACTTAAGATTTCTTTGTTAACTAAGTATCAGCATAATATATGTTAACCGACCAGGGTGATAAGTTTGTTTAAGTCATCTAAGGGACTTTGGATTTGTTTTTGTGGTAACTGATTCACTCCTCTTGTCTCAGTTACTCAACTCATTTCCAACACTAACAACTTGCCTTCTTCTACAAAGAAAATTGACTTTTGGATTTAGAGATATACCATGACTTATGCACCTCTACAGCATAGTTTCCAGGTCCTTCAGGTGGTGCTTCCTTATCTTCAAATAGATAATCAAATCATCTAAGTAGATCACAATGATTATGTTTTGCAGATCCCCAAAGGAAGAGTCCATTGCCCTTTGAAATTTTTTTTCAGCATTGATCAAACCAAATGGCATCTGTTTGTATGCAAAAGTACCCCATGGTGTTATAAAGGTCATCTTGTGATGATCCTATTTCTCCACACTGATTTGATTATATCTAGAATATTTGTCTAGCATTGACATTTCTTCTGATCGTGACACAGCCTGGAGAACGTGATCCATAACTAGAAATGCATACTTTCAGACTGGCCTTATTCAAATTCCTAAAATCAACGCAGATCATGATATCACCATTTTTCTTTCTCATTGGGACTATATTGGAAATCCAGGTAGAGTGATGGATGGGGTAAATAATTTTGGCATCACTTCTTACAATATAACCTCAAATACTTTTGGATTATAATTCCTAAGATTTTGGCAGAATTGTGTTGCGTCAGGATTCAAAGGGATATGATGTCTAAACTGGCCACTTCAGAATTTCTTGAGGTCTTCATACCCCCAAGCAAAAACATCTTTATATTCCTTTCGCAACTTCTTCAAATCATTATTTTCCTATAGAGAACATGTTTTACCTATTGAAATCCATTTAGGATCACCTTCATCACCAATATCAATCTTGTCATATTCCTTGGGGTTATGAGAGTTTTATACCTTCTCTTTAATTGTATTGTCATCTTTCCTACAAACAAGTATTCTAGGGACACAAACCCCTTTGGAATCTTGTTCCCCTTTAATTGAATTATTTCATCATCTTCTGCAGTACCTTCACAGACTTCTTTGCATTCACTGCTAGAACCTTCAAAATCATTATTGGAAAAAATTTGAACACAACCAATGAAATCATTTAGATGAGAATCATTGTCAAATACATACCATTTTTTTACATCATTTGGTACTCTTGGTCTATAGATCATTTCTACCCTATGAGTATGCATTTTAAATTTAGGGTGTGGTAACACAGTGAAGCTGAAACCACCAAAGAATTTACCTTAGTGTTTTGAATTCAAGGTATGAAATCAATGGAAAAGGCTTCAAAAGACTCAAGCTCATCCCATACCAGGTTTTTGTAGTGCTTCAATTTTTCATTTTTGACATAAAATTGACCTCTTACTTTTTTTATGATCTGTTCTACATCACCTTTTGCGATCAGCTTCTTAATCCCTCTAGACTTCACTTCCTCCAATCCTAGTAGAAAAGCTTCATACTCAGTCGTGTTATTGTTATTTTTGAAATCTAATTTAAAAGATAAAGGGATACATTCTCCAATGGGAGGAATCAACACCACTCCAGCTCCCGATCCTAAACTTGAACAACTACCATTGAATTCCATCTTCCATAACTCTTCCCCCTTTGAACCTTCGGTAATTGATTCAGTTTCTCTTTCATGGAGAATCACATAATTACTAAAGTCACATTCCTCATAAAGGATTTGAGCTTTGGGATTTTTAGAAGGAACCACCATGTATTTTTTTTAGGTTCTGGTTCAAGTTTTATCTTTTTCTAGCCCACTAGGATAATCGCCTCCGACCAATCCATATTTATATCACCTCCCATGTCTTTGTACAAGGTTCTATTAAGAAACATGTTGTAGCTAGATGTGATATTTGCAACTAAAATTGTCAACTTCAATCATTTAATTGGACATGCAGAAAGGATGGCTTCTGCATCTTTAACTTGACCCATCAGCGGCACTTGTTTACCATCCATAGAATAGAACTGGCCAAATGTCTTAGTGAGGCTGAGGCCAAGAGCTTTGGCAACTAGAGAAGGTATTATATTATCATATGTGCAAGACTCTATGATACAATTGTTGAGTTTCTATCCATTTAAAAGAAAAGATATATAG
The DNA here is from genome assembly GCA_018584345.1 of Thuja plicata. Lineage (NCBI taxonomy): Eukaryota > Viridiplantae > Streptophyta > Pinopsida > Cupressales > Cupressaceae > Thuja > Thuja plicata. Next base: position 96,790 of record MU228161.1, on the reverse strand, counting down.
GATTTTTCTCCTCTTATCTGATGTCCTAATAAGGTGATTGATAAGGGGAACCAGCCCTATTTTTTTTTCTTTTGAGCATTTCCATATCATTCATTAGTCTCTTAATTAGAGGATCTGTTGGAGTAGAGGAAGAAGCGCCTGAAGTTTGAACTTGTCTTTTCCACTTCCTTGTCATGATGAATGTGTCTTCAAGATGAATGGCTTGTCTTTGTGCAACATTTAGATCAGCTAAACCATTCTTCAGTAGACAAAAACTTATATCTGGTGGCACTTCACTAAGGAAGAATATTTTCTTATTCTCATTGCTAGGTACAAAATTTGCAAGAATCCTCTGCAATATCCTGTTGAACTTCGCCATGAATTCCCACATAGGTTCATGCATTTCCTTCTTCAATTGGCTCAATTGGAGCAACAATGATATTTCATTATTAGGTGTTTTAAATTTTTCGTCGAAGGCAGCTCTCATATCATCCCAACTAGTTATGGAAGCATGAGGCAAGTGGTTGAACCAATCAGCTGCAGCATCTGTAAAGGTTGTCACAAAAATCCTAACTACAACTTCTTGAGTCTGAACACTGATAACACCACATGTTGTGTGAAATGCACAGAGGTGATCTTTTGTAGTTTTTTTCTGTCTCCATTAAACTTAGGCAAAATTTGGTTAGTGCCCTTGGGTAAAAAAGCAAGAGGATTTGCACCCAAGTTCAAAGGACTTGTATTTTGACCCCAAGTTTGGTACGCAGTCATAGTTGGAAATCTAAAATTAAAGGGTTGAGTATTGAAATAAGAAGGTATTACAACACCTGGTGGATTAATTCTTATACAATTGGTGATACAGTAGGAGTCATAGGAGGTGAGGAAGGCCTACTATAGGACTTATTTTTATTTTTCTTGGGTGTGTTCAGATCAGGAGAAAATTTCAAGTTCTTCAAGGCTTCAAAATCCTTATCAATCACTCTTTTCTTTGATCACCTCCTGTATATCTCTTGTCAGTCATCTTTGATCTCAAACTAACTTTTAGTTTCTTGCAGGAGCACCAAAAAGTCTATCTACTACTACTGCTTCTTGGACCATAGGTATGCCTCTTAGGCATTCAAAAATCTCTTCTTCTCTTTCCAAAACTTGAAGGGTTTGTTGGAATTTTTTATTGCTACATCTGTATTTCCAAGCTACTGCATCTAGGTCTAAAATTAAATCTTCTTGTGTATTTTCAAAACCTAGATTGAGCTGAAGTACAGGGAACATATCATTGTGTAGAAAAACCATTTTGATTCATTATAAACAAGTTACAGTCTGATCTTTGTCAAAAGACTCCACAGCAGAGTCACCAAAAATCTTTTGGTGAATAGATTTTTCTTCATGCTAAATGATATCTAAATTGATCTTACACCTTCTTTTAAAGACAAACAATTCACAACAGTTGGGTAAGCATATAGTAATTTCTTCCCTCTAAATTTTATGAGTTACGGCTCCCTCTCATAAATATTCAAGGAATTTATGAATAAACTACACACATATGTACTTTTAACCTGAAAGTACTCAAGGATATCTAATATACTCCTTGGTATAGAGTTAATTTCAGAAATCATATACAGAATCAGAAAAATTTTAAAGAAAATATAGTTCTTCCAAATTTCTAAGATTAATTGCCCATTTTTAAAGATAACATGAATCGCATGAAAAGATTTATGATCACAAAATAGATAATAAATAACACAGAACAATGATATATCAATCCAAAAATTAATCTGTACACCACAAGTTTAAACTCAAAGATTTAAACTAGAACCTTGCATTAATATATGTGTACTGTAAAGATCAAAGTCCAAAATAGATGTTCGGATCATTATTCCTTTCCACTTAATTCTTCTAAAAGAAATCCAAAACTTCTCAGTATTGAAAGCTAATAACTATATAATCTAAAAGTTATAACCATTAAAAAGTGTTATGCTCTAGCATAAATAGTTTTACAATCCAAGAGGGCTCCCTAAAAACTCAGCCTATCAGATTGTTGGAAAATAAAAATAGTTATGAACCAGTAACTAAACATAAAAATAGTTTTAAAAAATATTTCCCCTATCAAAATAACTAAACAAAAAAAAACCACTTTGTTTCCTCAATTATTTTTTCTCCAACGTGGTGTCTTTCACTAACTTCCAACTCCTGAAAGTGATCAACAATTCTTGCGTCAAGTGAGAGTGCAAACTCTTCAATCCTAACAACTTTTCTCAGCAGGCATCCTTCTCCCATTTTAGCTCTTTGATTCTCTTCTCTTTTTTACACAACTTCCCTCTATTTATGTACAACATTGATTCCACATTCGTTGCTCTGGTGAAATCTTGGGTCGTGGGATCTTCACTCTCTTTGATGGCATACGTGGCAGATTCAAAAATATTTATCATAGTATCTGGATCTAGGTTCCCCTCATTAAATTGAAGAATGCCCAATGGATTCACTAATTTTATGTCCTTCAATGCATCCTCATGCATTTCCTTTACTTCCTTCCCTATGGCCTGCACAGTCAGGATTGTGATTTTAAAAAGCAAGCCTTTCCATCCCATATTTTTCTTTAGTATGATTAAAATATAGGGATCTACTAACCTCATCAGGTTCTCTAATAAGAACTTGTTTACCCCATATTCTTCCACCTCTTGAACCTGAGATACAACAGTTGCACATTTGTCCTCATCCAATTCTCATACTGGTATCACAGTTTGGATTTTGTCAAGCAGTGCTTCTCCTTCTGTATAGGTAAAGATCATTTCATGTATGAATTTATTCCCATCTTTAATTATACCATCAATCCAGTCATACATTTCTTATGTCAGGGCTCTACCATGTTGCATCTACTCTAGTAACTATTTGCTATTTGAAGAACTAGGATCAAAATATTGTGGATCTTGAGCCAAAGGTAATGTCCCCACATTGCTCAGAGAACTGAGGAACTCAACCATGGTTATTACAAGTTTTTTAAGTTCTCTCTTTTATTGACCATCCATTTGGGATTGGGTCATCATATTATTGGCTGAGAACTTAAATAGGTGATCTCTTATATCATGGTTCAAAACTCCCAACTCCATTTTTGTAACCTCAAAATCCTCTACCTCGGGTTCCTGAACTCTTTCCTTATGTTTATATGTCATGATCTCTGTGGTTTCCTTTTCCATGATAGGCTTTGTTCTCACCCTTGCATTATTTTTGAATCTTTTGGCCTTTGGAGTATGGATTGGATACTTAGTAACTACATCTTTAACATGCAGGGAAACTGGCTTCAGGCTATGCTTTTTGTTTACTGAATCAGATAGCCAAGGAGGAACTGTGCCATAATTTAATCTATTATCCACTTTCTTAGAAGGCATCACATTTTCTTTTTGAGCATCATTTTTACCACCAGACAATCTTTTTTCTTTCTTTTGATCTTCTGGCGTGAGAGAGATATCTTCATCACTAGACTCAATATCTATGAAACTTTAATCCTACGAATCCATCTGGATACGGGCCTATAATCTAGTTCTTGGCCTCATCTGAGGTGTAGTGGATGCTCACTTGTAGCCTTCTTCTTCTTAGATAGAGGAATACCTCTTGCATAATTAATAAAAAGGGATACGTTAGAGGGATTAGGTGATAATTGAACTAGGATAGGATTTATATAAGTTATTTTAAATGGTCTTGCCTTTGTTCTTCTTTGTTTCTTCACTTCTAACCAATCATCCATAAAATTTAAGATAGACCTAGCCATCAATTTTATGTCATCTTATTCTTATCTATTCCAATCAATCTTTGGAAGAACAACCTTATCTAAACTTTCATAAGCAGGTTCAACAACCTCAGAATTGTTTTCATCTAAGCCTTCAGTTTTGAGATTCAACTGTAAAGTTTTGATTTGAGATATTAACAGTCTAGAATGATCCCTTTTTCTATCTATTTTTAATTATTACAATCTTCCAACAAATCTTCAATGTGTGGAATTAATTTCATCTGATTTCCCAGGCCTAGGATTTGTCTTTCAAAACCCTTACTGTCAAAACCTCTTCTTTCTACATAAAATTGCATGTTAAAATTCAATAGATTTCTCCCCACCCCTAAGGAATCAATCATGCTCTTACATGTTAAAGCCCCAAGTTTGACTGGAAGCATATAATCCTATTTTTCTTCCTAGAGATTGTTTTTAATCACTGTGAATAACTACCTACATATTTCTACTAAGATAAAGCAATCAAAGGAAAACCTTGGCAGCTTGAGAGGCTCCTCATCAAATCCTCCTACTCTTACATGTGTGAACCATAGGAACTAAATTTAAAAGTTCTCATAACTTTGGACTATCTTTTGTGCATCTGGAGAGATTCTCTGCCCTGGGGTCACAACCAAGTCATAGCATATCTTCCCTAAAAATGCATCATGAACTTTACCAAAATTCTCCATCAATCTATCTCTTCTTAGGAAGGGGTAGTACTCATAAATATTTATTTCTTCACTCCATGGTTCATGAGGAATCTCAAAAAGTTCCTAAGTACATACTAGATAGTATATAAAATATGAGGACATATAAAACTCCTTCTTGATCATTTGTGTTTGTTTGAGTTGATCCCTCATTAAACCAGCAATTACTTCGGCCTAATCCAGGCATTGTTTCCCACCTAGAATGATTTATATGTAATGATACATCCAATCTTCAAAGAGGGGTAGTTGATAAGATCCCTTTACTCTGTGAAATAGGACTACTAAGACATGGATATATGATTTCATATGATCTTTAGTTAACACCTTGGGAAACCTAGAACTCTATTAAATATTGCAGTCCATTTACAAGCGATATTGTTGCATCTCTTCTTAAGTTGCTCCTAAAACTGAGCAAAAGATTGGGTCGGGCTGAAACTAGAAAAGGCCTCATTGAGAAGATTGAATACTATCATTATTGTTTCTCTAGTTATTGACAGAAGATTTTGGCCATCATTTTTCAATACATTTGGACCTTACATCGTAATGGTTAATACATTGTTGAATCAGCTCGGGATTTATTATGGTGGGAGGAAAGGTGGCAGCTTGAAATAGCCCACTTGACATAATATCTAGGGTATGCTCATTTTCCACATGGTCTTTGAAACTATGAATCATCTCATCTACCCTTACTCCCATTAAGTTAGTGTCCAAAATTACTAGACCTCAACATTCTAGAATAGCAATATTACATATTGGACCTCATCTTTCTCCCAGCTACAATACAAAAATTTGCAGCCTTTCAAATTCAAACAAATATGAAGAAGAACAAATAAATGGAAGGCTCTCCACATTTACATGTAAACTTCTAACTTAGAGAAAATTCCTATCTTCCGTGGCCAAAACTTTGCAATCTTTTCTTTTGAAATGAATAAACCGGGATGATATGCTTTAAAGAGACTCACATACCCACGAAGTATGGAAAATATTTGAACATTAATTGAGACATGATATTTAGAGTGGGGCATATGTCATGATGTGACATATTTCTTCTGATATTGTTTGATAAACTATCCATATCACCATTTATTCTTGTCTAATACCATCACTTCACTCGTGTCAGGAATTAATTCCATTAATTTGCACTGCCAGCTCAGACCATGCATGTGGTTACATTCGCAAAGCATACCATGTCATCATTGTAGTGATTACTTATCTAACACGTCACATCACTTTTCATGGTAGCCGCCAATCCAATCCTTGGGTGCATTATGAATTTCTTTGAGCTACTTTGAACTACTTTGGTTCACGGTTGCATCATCACTTATGAAAGGGTCCCACTTGCAATTACAATCGTTACACAAAAATTACTTGTTTGAACTAGTTTGAACTACTTCAAACCAAGGTACAAATAGGTTCAAAGTGGTTCACGATGACTCAATGCTATGAACACTTGATAGAGGAGAACCAATCATACAAAAAAGATTTGAACCATTGTGATGGTTATCCCAGGGAGTAAACATGGACACAGAAAATAGACCGATGCAAATTTAAGGGAGTGGGAGGATTTAGAAATAATTTTCAAATAAAAAAAATGATCAAAGACACTTATACAGCATGACTCATATAGACACTAACACCTGTTAAACATAAATTACGCAAGATGCATCAACAAGTTGCCTTTTTAGTCAAAGCAGAACTCTAGAAAATACTCAATGTAGAGATTATCAGACCTATTGATTATCCTAAATGGGTCTCCAACATTGTACAAGTGGGAAAGCCTTCTTGGGGTATCCACATTTGTAAATATTTTAGAGACTTACACCTAGCATGTCTTAAGGATGATTTTCCCCTACCAAATATTGATATCAAATTGGACTTGACTACGGAACATGAAATTTTTTCCCTCATGGATGGACTCTCTAAGTATAATCATATCATAATAACACCATAAGATCAGCATAAAACTACATTTACAACTCCTTGGGGTACATTCTATTACCAGGTCATTCCCTTTGGTCTTAAAAATGCAGGAGCAGCCTATCAGCAAGAAATGACCTCAATCTTTCATGACCTTATAAATGTTATTATCCAAGATTATGGGAATGACCTTCTGGGTAAATATAAGTCACATGAATCACATATAATGATCCTCACAACAATATTTGAAATATTGGATAAGTACAAGCTTCGGCTTAATCCCCAAAAATATGTCTTTAGCATCTAATATGACAAATTGTTGGTCTACATTGTATCATGCAGAGGCATAGAAGTGGATCCAAAGAAACTAAAATCTATCTTGGAGAACTCAACCTCTAAAATATTGAAACAAATGCATAGTTTACAAGTCAAACTTCAGTCTATCAGGAGATTCATGTAAATGTTGGTATATAAAATACATCCCTTTTCCCACCTATTGCATAAAGATGTCTAGTTTCAGTGGGATTCCTTGTGTCAGAGAACATTTGAACAATCCAAAGGATATATAGCCAATCCTCCAATATTGGTTCCATCTATTCTAGTTTGGCCTTTAATTTTGTACATATCAGCTACTAAAGTTGCACTAGGTGCTCTTTTGGCACAGCTAGATGACAATGGGAAAGAGTGAGAAATTTATTATCTTAATAGAACTTTAGTGGGATATGATCTAAATTACTCATCTATTGAAAAATCTTGTTTGGTCATTGTCTTTTCCATGTAGAATTTTCACCACTACATGCTTAACCATAAGATACAACTTGCTGCAAAGGTTGATCCACTTAAGTACTTAGTATCTAAAGCTACTCTCACTGGATGCAATGCTAAATGGGTTATGATTCTCAGTGAGTTTTAAATTGTCTACACGGATCACAAAGCTATTAAGGGACAAGTGATTGTAGATAAATTAGTAGAAGTTCCTACTCAAGGGGATCATCATATAATTACATATTTTTTATATGAATGCATTATGATTGTTATCCTAACCACACAATGGAAATTATACTTTTATGGGTCCTATCCACAAAAAGCATCGAGGATAGGTATATTTTTTGTGACACCTCAAGGAGATCTTATCCCTAAATCTTATAAGTTGCAATTTTTATGCACAAACAATATTGCAGAATATGAGGCCTTGGTAGAGGGGCTATGTCAAGATATCAAATGGAAAATCTTTAACTCACTCATCCATGGTGACTCTTAGTTATTTATCAAGCAATTCAATGATGAATAAAAAATGAAGGATGCTAATCTACTCCCTTACTAAAAAATGGTCAAAGATCTGAAATAATATTTCACAAAGATTTTCTTCTTGCAGATTCCAAGAACAAATAATAAAGTAGTTGATGTCATGGCCACCATTGGATATTTGATATTTATGCCAAAATATAGTGCACGATGTGAGTTTCTCATTGAGAATCTTATGTTCCCTTCTTATGACCAATCAAAGGCTGAGATGGTAGGTGAAATAGTTTATCCTAATTCCCCCTAGTACCAAGAAATTTATACCTACCTTAAATATGGAACCAATCCACTTGGCCTCACACCTATCCAACGTAAGACCTTTATCCGCAAAACCTCTCACTATACAATCCTTGGTGACACACTTTTTCGGAAACACTTTGATGGAAAACTTCTTAGGTGTCTTAATTTAGAGGATGCACAAATAGCCTTAGAGGAGGTACATCATGGAATATTTGGACCTCACTCTTGTGGACTCACTCTGGAAAAGAAACTATTGTGCACTGAATATTATTGGTCAACCATGGAGAAAGATGTCTATTTTTTTGTGAAGAAGTATGTTCCTTGTTAGTAGCATGGAAATTTAATACACACACATCCCAAAATCTACAACCCACCATCACACCTAGGTCTTTCTTCCATTGGGAATTTGACCTCTTCAGATAGATTTTTCCTAATTCCTCTAATGGCCACAAATTATCATTATCACCACTGAATATTTTACAAAGTGGGTTGAAGTTATCCCCTCACTTACATCATAGGAAATCAGATTTCAAAGTTCATTTTTAACTACATTATATGTCATTTTGGCATCCCACAAGAAATCCTAATGGATAATGGGTCCCCCTTTAAGAACAAAGATGTCACAGAGTTGTATAAGCAATTCAGCATTACCCATCATTTTTCTTCTATGTACTTCCCACAAGGAAATGGTCAACCTGAGGCTACAAATAAAAAAATCATCAAAATCATCAAGAAAATAGTCAATAGTAATGGCCAAGATTGACACTTGTAATTGAATCCCACCCTCTGGGCTTACCGTACTTCCATCTATACCCCTACTGGAACCACCCCATTTTCCCTTCTTTATGGTACTGAGGTTATCCTTCCTATCAAAATTGAGCTCCCTTTCCTTAGAATATCATTGAAGAATCTTATGTAGAAAGAATAATATCAATTTTCATGCTTCCAAGAGCTACAACTCCTCATTAAAAGGCACCTCAATGACCTAAACCACCTCCACATGTTTTAAAATTGCCTGCGCATGCAATTTAACAAGATGTTCATTTGTGTTTGTTTGAGGTATTTATGAAACTCCTTCTTGATCATTTGTGTTTGTTTGAGTTGATACCTCATTGAACTGGAAATTACTTCGGCCTAATCCAGGCATTGTTTCCCACCTAGAATGATTTCTATGTATTGATACATCCAATCTTCAAAGAGGAGTAGTTGAGAAGATCCCTTTACTCTGTGCAATAGGACTACTAAGTCATGGATATATGATTTCATATGATCTTTAGTTAACACCTTAAGAAACCTAGAAATCCTTTATAAAATGATTCAGTCCATTTACAGGTGATATTGTTATGGTTCTTCTTAAGTCCCTCTTGAAACTGAGTGAAAGATTAGGTTGGGCTAAAACTAGAAAAGGCTTCATTGGGAAACTTGAATACTGACATGATTTTTTCTCTAGTTATTGACATAATATTTTGGCTATCATTTTCAATATACATTTAGACCTTACATCGTAATGGTTAATACATTTTTGAATCAATTCGGGATATATTATGGTGGGAGGAAAGGTGGCAGCTTGAAATAGCCCACTTGACATAATCTCTAGGGTATGCTCATTTTCCACGCGGTCTTTGAAACTATGAATCATCTCATGTACCTTGAATCCCATTAATTCAGTGTCCAAAATTGCTAGACCTCAACATTCTAGACTAGCAGTATTACATACTAGACATCATCTTTCTCCCAGCTACAATACAAAACTCTACAGCCTTTCAAATTCAAACAAATATTCATAAGAACAAATAAAGGGAAGGCTCTCAACATTTACCTGTAATCTTCTAACTTGGAGAAAAATCCTACCTTCCATGGCCAAAACTTTGCAATATTTTCTTTTGAAATGAATAAACCAGGATGATATGCTTTAAAGAGACTCACATACCCATGAAGTATGGAAAATATTTGAACATTAATTGAGACATGATATTTAGAGTGGGGCATATGTCATGATGTGACATTTTTCTTCTGATATTCTTCAAAAAATCATCCATATCACCATTAATTCTTGTCTAATACCATCACTTCACTCGTGTCAGGAATTAATTCCATTAATTCACGCTGCCAGCTCAGACCATGTCTGTGGTTACCATATTCCCAAAGCATACCATGTCATCATTGCAGTGATTACTTATCTAACACATCACATCACTTGTCATGTTAGCCACCAATCCAGTCCTTGGGCGCATTATGAATTCCTTTGAGCTACTTTGAACTACTTTGAACCAAGGTTCAAAGTGGTTCATGGCTGCATCATGACTTATGAAAGGACCCCCACCTGCAATTACAATTTTTAGACAAAAATTACTTGTTTGAACCAGTTTGAAATACTTCAAACCAAGGTACAAACAAGTTCAAAGTGGTTCACAGTGACTCAAGGCTATGAACACTTGACGGAGGAGAACCAATCATATAAAAAAGATTTGAAGCGGTGTGACGAGTATCCTAGGGAGTAAACATGGACACAGAAAATAGACCAATGCAAACTTAAGGGAGTGGGAGGATTGAGAAATGATTTTTAAATTTAAAAAATGGTCAAAGGCACTTATATAAGGTGACTCATATAGACACTAACACTTGTTAAACATAAATTATGCAAGATGCATCAACAAGTTGCCTTGTTAGTCAAAGCAGAACTCTAGAAAATGTTTGATGTAGAGATTATCAAACTTATTGATTATCTTGAATGGGTCTCCAACATTGTACGAGTGGGAAATCCTTCTTGGGGCATCCGCATTTGTATAGATTTCAGAGACTTAAACCTAGCATGTCCTAAGGATGATTTTCCACTACCAAATATTGATATCAAATTGGACTTGACTACCAAACATGAAATTTTTTCCCTCATGGATGGCTTCTCTAAGTATAATCATATCATAATAACACCATAAGATCAGCATATAACAACATTTACAACTCCTTGGGGTACATTCTATTATCAGGTCATTCCCTTTGGTCTTAAAAATGCAGGAGCAACCTATCAACGAGCAATGACCTCAATCTTTCATGACCTTATAAATGGTATTATGCAAGGTTATGTGGATGACCTTCTGGGTAAATATAAGACACATGAATCACATATAACGATCCTCAGAACAATATTTGAAATATTGGAGAAGTACAAGCTTCGGCTCAATCCCCAGAAATGTGTCTTCGGTGTCTAATATGACAAATTGTTGGTTTAAATTGTATCATGCAGAGGCATAGAAGTGGATCCAAAGAAAGTGAAAGATATCTTGGAGAAGTTTCCCCCTAAAATATTGAAACAATTGCATAGCTTACAAGTCAAACTTCAGTCTATCAAGAGATTCATGTCAATGATGGTAGATAAAATACATCCCTTTACCCACCTATTGCATAAAGATGTCTAGTTTCATTGGGATTTCTTGTGTCAGAAAGCATTTGAAAATTCCAAAGGATATATATCCAATCCTCCATTATTGGTTCCATCTATTCTAGGTTGACCTTTAATTTTGTACATATCAGCTACTAAAGTTGCACTGGGTGCTCTTTTGGCACAACTAGATGACAATGGGAAAGAGTGAGCACTTTATTATCTCAATAGAACTTTAGTGGGCTATGATCTAAATTACTCATCTATTGAGAAATATTGTTTGGTAGTTCTCTTTTACATGTATAATTTCCGCCACTACATGCTTAACCATAAGATACAACTTGTTGCAAAGGTTGATCCACTTAAGTACTTGTTATCTAAAGCTACTCTCACTAGACGCAATGCCAAATGGGTTATGATTCTCAGTGAGTTTTACATTGTCTATGTGGACCACAAAGCTATTAAGGGAAAAGTGATTACAAATAAATTAGTAGAGGATAATATTCAAGGGGATCATCCTATCATTACATATTTTTTAGATGAGTCCATTATGATTTTTATCCTAACCACACAATGGAAATTATACTTTGATGGGTCCTATGCACAGAAAGGATCGAGGGTAGGTATATTGTTTATAATATCTAAAGGGGATCTTATCCCTAAATCTTATAAGTGTCAATTTGTATGCACAAACAATATTGCAGAATAGGAGGCCTTGGTAAAGGGGCTCTATCAAGATATCAAATGGGAAACCTTCAACTTACTCATCCTTGGTGACTCTCAGTTAGTTATCAAGAAAGTCAATGATGAATAACAAATGAAGGATGATAATCTACTCCCTTACCGCCGAATGGTCAAAGATCTGAAACAACATTTCACAAATATTGTCTTCCTATAAATTCCAATAATAAATAATAAATTAGTTGATGCCATGGCCACCATTAGATCTTTGATATTTATGCGAGAATATAGTGCACGACGTGAGTTTCTCGTTGAGAGTCTTATGGTCCCTTCTTATGACCAATCGAAGGCCAAGATGGTAGGTGAAATAGTTGATCCTAATTCCCCCTAGTACCAAGAAATTTATACCTACCTTAAATATGGAACCAATTCACTTTTCCTCACACCTATCCAACGTAAGACCTTTATCCGTCAAACCTCTCCCTATACAATCCTTGGTGACACACTTTTTCAAAAACACTTTGATGGAACCCTTCTTAGGTGTCTTAATTTAAAGGATGTGCAAATAGCCTTAGAGGAGGTACATCAAGGAATCTGTGGACCCCACTCTTCTAGACTCACTCTAAAAAAGAAACTATTGTGCACTGAATATTATTGGTCAACCATGGAGAAAGATGCATATTGTTTTGAGAAGAAGTATGTTCCTTGTTAGTAGCATGGCAATTTAATACACACACCATCCCAAAATCTGCAACCCACCATCACACCTTGGTTGTTCTCCCATTAGGGATTTGACCTTGTCAGATAGATTTTTCCTAATTCCTCTAATGGCCACAAATTATCATTATCACTACTAAATATTTTACAAAGTTTTTTGAATTTATCCCCTCACTTACATCATAGGAAAGAAAATTTCAAAGTTCATTTTTAACTACAATATATGTTGTTTTGGCATCCCCCAAGAAATCCTAATGGATGATGGGTCCCCCTTTAAGAACAAAGATGTCACAGACTTGTGTAAGAAATTTAGCATTATCCATCATTTTTCTTCTATGTAGTTCCCACAAGGAAATGGTCAACCTGAGGCTACAAATAAAACAATCATCAAAATCATCAAGAAAATAGTCAATGGCGTTGGCCAAGATTGACACTTTCAATTGAATCTGACCCTCTAGGCTTACTGTACTTCCATCTATACCCCTACTGGAGCCACCCCATTTTCCCTTATTTATGGTATTGAGGTTGTCCTTCCTATCGAAATTGAGCTCCCTTCCGTCAGAATCTCATTGAAGAGTCTTATGTATGAATAAGAATATCAAGTTGTACGCTTCCAAGAGCTACAACTCCTCAATGAAAGGCACCTCAATAACCTAAACCACCTCCGCATGTATTAGAATCATTTGTGCATGCAATTTAACAAGATGGTCAAACCCCGTGAGTTTTACATTGGTTACTCGGTCCTCCAACATAACATGAAGAATCTTCAGAGCCATGAGAAGAAAGGAAAGTTTGAGCCTAACTGGTTGGAACTATATGTGATCACGACTAAATTTGGCATTGTGGCCTATTAAATAGCCACTCCAGAGAGATATTTGCTCCCTGATCCTGTGAATATTCAGCATCTGAAGTTCTTTAATGCGTAATTTATAAGAAAATTCCTTGTACAGAGAAAATTAGTGAAAAATCCAACAAAAATCATAATGTCAGAAAAACAATACAAAAAGACCCTGAAAAAACCACTAAAAACAAAAAACAAAGTCCTAAAAAATCATTATCATGGTGAAAACCTTTATAAGAGAGAGAGAGATAGAGAGAGAGAGAGAGAGAGAGAACTTTGTAATTTCAAGCACTCTAGATAAGTATTGTGGTGAAAACCTGTCCCAGTCATCATGCGTAGTAGATTCAGATCCATCATCTATCAGGAATATTATACATTCCACCTTGTCATGTTCCATCCCAATTACATATCTATGCAACATTCCTACCTAGTTCTATTTCACTTTCCACTATTCCATGGTTTGAACACAATCATAATAAAGATCCATCATTAGAATCCCAATAAATTGAACTTAACCCTGTAACCAGCTGAATTTGGTCTATTGCAACTATGGACCCTATTTTCCCTAAGTGTGATCATACCCTCGATTATGTCCAAACGACCTTGTTACTGCTTGGCATAATTCTTTGAATCAATTTAATGTCCTAGGTTATTTTTATCACTGAATTATATTAACTATTATAGCCATATGATTCAAATCAATTCAAACAATTTAAATCATATCAATATCAAATATGGCTATAGTATTTAATTATAAAGGAATTAAATAAATCCCTAAATCAATTACCCACTTGCAAAATAACCCATTCCCCTAGCCTATTTAATTTAATTAAAATGGCTATAGTCCCCTTAATTATTAAAAAGCATTAAATTGTTTAAATAATTAAATTCCTATATTTAAATGAATTAAATAAGTTTAATTCATTTCAATTATATTCCCTTAAACCCCAACCTAACCTATCTCAACCACTTCTACCCTGGGTTCTAACCCATCCCAACCTATTCCACCCTTGATAATCTAATCCTAATCCTAATTCTACCCTAGCCTACCTCCTAATGTTGTCACATTCCATTAGGGAATGATTAGCAACTCAACCCACTTGAGAAAGTCCACTTTCTCAAGCATGACTTTCCTAAGGGACCAACTTGCCAAGTTGAGTCTTACACACTCTCCTCGCTTCTTTAAGGCTTTCATTAATGCCTTATTAATGAAGATGCCTTAAGCCTATGTCTCCTCCATGTCTTATTAATTCCCAAGGCATTAATGGCTCTTACACCACCATTAATGAGTCCCTCAACTCATTAATAAACCTTGTCTCCCCTCTCTCTCTCATTCTTCTATAAATAGAAGCCATTTTTTAGAGCAAATAAGCCTTCATCTTATATTGTAAATGCATTGTTATGCTATTAGATTAAAGTTAGAACTCATATTTCACTTCATAATTCATGCTTTTGCATTGTTATTATCTCCATTCTTAGAGCTATAATGCATGTTTACTCATCATTTAGCTTGTTTTAAACTAAAATCCTTCATGCTAGGTCGTATATGTCACTAATGGTAGCATAATCTGAGGGCTATTATGTTACTAATCACACTCTTCTTAGTTAGAAGGCAATAGGTCGATATTAGTTGGTTTTACATGCTTATCTAACCTTTTTGAGCTAATGCAATGATCTATTGAGGTGTTGTATCTTTCTTATTAGGTACAAAATATACACACATTTTTGGCGCCATTGAAAATCCTTAAATAGTTCATCTATGGCAGTATTAGATCCCAACCACAAAGATGGTGAAAACCACTCTGTGGCAGTATCAGATCCCAAAATAGTAAAGAAAAAAGACATCCAATGGTGAAAACCTTTTCAAGGAACCAAAGGATGAGACTCTTGATATCCTCCCAGAACACTTTCAAGAAAGATCTTCGGTATTGATTGAACCAACACAGCTAGTAAACTTGGGCACTATTGAAAATCCTCAAATAGTTCATCTGGCACAATCTTTATCAGAAGAAGAGAAGGTAAAATTCACAAAGTTCCTGAAGGAGAAAAAGATCAACTTTGCATGGTCTTACACTGATATGCAAGGGCTAGATCCTAATCTCATCATGCACCACTTATCTATAGCTCCTAGGATCAAACCTATAAAACAAAAACTTATAAAAATGCATCCTCATGTTGCATTATTCCTAAAAGCAGACCTAGAAAATTTGTTGAAAGCTAGATTTATTCGAGTCATTGCCTATGCAGTTTGGATCTCCAATGTGGTCCCCATCTCTAAATCTAATAAATCTATCAGGATCTGTACGGACTTTAGAGATCTAAACAAAGCATGTGCGAAAGATGACTTCCCTCTACCAAACATTGACATGATCATAGATCTTATAGCAGGCTTTCAGATGTATTCATTAATGGATGGATTCTTAGGCTATAATCAAATCAAGATCGCTCCTAAGGATCAAGAGAAAATCACATTCACATGCGCATGGGGCACCTTTTACTGGAATGTCATGCCTTTCGGGTTAAAGAATGTCGGTGCAACATATCAAAGAGCTATGACAACAATATTCCATGACATGATGCACAAGAACATGGAGGACTATGTCGATGACACATTGGCTAAATCTAAGGAGAGAGGTACTCACATTGCTGACCTAAGGAAGATCTTGGATCATATGGAATAGTTCCAACTCGGGCTCAACCCAAAGAAATGTGCCTTTGGGGTCCAATCAGGGAAGCTCCTAGGATTCATAGTATCCGCAAAGGGAATCGAGGTAGATCCTGCAAAGGTAAAGGCTATTCTAGAGATGGCTCCTACATGTAACATCAGTCAAATGAGGATGCTACAAGCGAGACTCTAGTCTATCAAGAGATTCATGTCCCAACTTGCAGATAGGGCAAAACCCTTTACTAAACTACTACATAAGGGGGTTACCTTCAAATTGGATGAACGCTGTGAAGCAAACTTCAGAGAATTGAAGGGGTACCTGGCTGCTCCACCTATTATTATGGTGCCTATTCATGGAAAACCCTTACTCCTATACATTTCAGCTACAACTACATCCCTAGGAGTATTACTGGCGCAAGAAGATGAAACAAAGAAAGAATGAGCTATCTACTACATTAGTAGAACTCTAGTCACTTATGAGCTCAATTATAGCATTATTGAAAAAGCATGCTTAGCAGTCATCTTCGCATCACAAAGATTGAGACACTACATTCTCTCTCATACAGTGAAGCTCATTGTTAAGATCGATCCTCTAAAGTATCTTTTGAGCATAATAGAATTAACAGAATGTTTGGCAAAATGGGTCCTAATTCTAAGTGAGTTTGGCATTGAATATGTAGAACGGAGAGCTATCAAAGGACAGGTACTTACAGATCAATTGGCTGATTCACCAGTCTAGGCTGATGAACCTCTACTAATTGAATTCCCTAATGAAACAATCATGCATCTCACTGAATATCCATGGAAGATGTACTTTGATGGTTCATTAACTCAACAAGGATCTGGAGCCGGGGTCCTCTTCATAACTCCATAAGGATACAAGATTCCCAAATCTTACAAATTGATGTTTCCATGCACCAACAATATCTCAGAATATGAAGCATTGGTCAATGACCTCAAGCTAGCTATGGAATGGAAGATCATAGAGTTACATGTGTATGGTGGCTCCCAAATAATTATCAATCAATTCAATGGGGAGTATCAAACAAAAGATGAAAATTTGATGCCCTACAAGAAACTAGTTGATGATCTGAAGAAGTACTTTGTCTTCGTCACCTTCCAACAGATACCAAGATTAGAGAACAAAGTTGTGGATGCTATGGCTACCTTGGCATCCATGTTAAAACTGGAGGAACATCAAATCTGCTATGACTTCTTGGTGGAAGAAATATCCTATCCTACCTTTGATACCCCTGAATACCAGGTAATATGTACCTTGAATACCCCAGATCAATCTTGATATGCCAATATCATTGCTTACCTTTCTGACCAAACCATTCCTGCCAATCTATCCAGAAATGAGAAAAGATCCCTGATTAGGACAGCATCATGTTACGTCCTCATAACTAACAACCTATATCAATGCGGTCTCGACAGTACACTTATTCAGTGTTTAGAACTCAAAGAATCTGATCTAGCATTAAAAGATATCCACGAAGGTGTATGTGGGTCACACTCAAATGGCTTTTCATTAGCCAAGAAATTGCTTAGAGTAGGCTATTATTGGCCTACCATGGAGAGAGATGCTATTAAATTTTAAAATCATGTCTTAAATTCCAGACACATGGAAACCTTATCCATGCTCCTACCAGAGAACTCATACCTTTCATAACACATTGGCCATTTTAGCAATGGGCCTTTGACTTGGTTGGACAAATATATCCCAACTCTTCAAATGGACACAAGTTTATCATTACGACCATTGAGTATTTCATGAAGTGGGTCGAAGCTGTGCCGCTAATCAAAGCCACTGGCAAACAGGTGGCTATGTGCATTCTGAACTACATTATTTGTAGATATGGGATACCCTCTTCAATTGTAATAGATAATGGGGGCCAATTTAAAAATCAAGACATTGATGACCTTTGTGAACAGTTCCATATCACTCAACACTGCTCCTCAATCTATTACCCTCAAGGTAATGGACAGGCTGAGGCATCAAACAAGAATATTCTCAATATTCTACATAGAACTGTAAGCAAGTCTGGCAGAGACTGGCATCTAAAACTAAATCTGGCACTATGGGCCTATAGAACAAGCATCCGAACACCAACTGGAGCCACGCCATTTTCTCTAGTCTATGGTGCTAAAGCAGTGCTACCCATTGATGTTTAAATCCCATCTTTGTGGATATCTTTACAAGGACTAGTTACTGACGAGCAATACCGCATAGATAGGGTAAATTCTTTAGACCTACTAGATGAGCGCAAGCAACAAGCGTTCGATCATCTCAAGGTATATCAAGCACATATGTCCAAAGGTTACAATAAAAAGGTCAAACCATGCAAATTTGAAGTAGGAGATCTCGTCCTCAAGGATAATCTTAAGAACCAACCTAACAGAGAGCAGAAAGGAAAGTTTGAACCTAACTGGCTAGGACCTTATGTTATCACTACTACTTTTTGGACTGGAGCTTATCAGTTAGCTACACCTGAGGGAGATGTTCTTCCAGATCCTATCAACACTATACATTTGAAGCGGTTCTACGCTTAATGTTTGGCTAGCAGAGCTATACAGCAAATAGTTCTTGCAAAATACCAAAAAAACATTCAAAAATTTGATCCTAAAGAAATCCAAAAATAGTGGAAAAGATCCTACAAAAAGGGTATCCTTGGTGAAAACCTAGTAAACAGGCACTTTGATACTACAAAAACATTCAAAAATAGCAAAAATAGCAAAAAAATTGAAAAAGAGAAAAGTGCCTTGATGAGCACCTAGTAAAACAGGCATCTTGGTAGCAAAAAGAAAAAGAAAGAAAAAGGTCTTTCCAAGTGGTGAAAACCTGGCTGTGTTTTGCGCTCCATCTATCAATGCACTACTAACACAAGGCCTTCATAATTTTACCTTTTCTCGTACACTGACTTCATCTTCCTAAATGACTACCTTATCCTCACTTGGGATTTGTCTATCTTTACATCTTAGGAATAAGTCATTCTGCACTGGGGGCATCTTTGTTGGCATAGTCAGTTGCGGTTGCGAGGTTTCTCTAGGATGGTTTGCCTCATGAACACAATGTTTCTTGATACATGCAAAATGATGTCACTTTTCAAAACATCAAACATGACATTTACATTAAAAGAGTTCCTACAGGGCTATATTGGATTGCAAACATGAATGAATTATCTTATCAATGCACAGACATGGAACACCATATTTCTTGTATTACAATTTTCTAATTGATGAATTTTTACTGTGTTTGACAGATGAATAAACAAGTGCTACTTAAACACATAGTTTGCTTTTGGTTTGACTATGATTCTTTAGAATTTCCTAACGATGTTTTCAACTAGGGGTATCTAAGTAATTATAAATTTTATTTGATTGATTCTCAATTGATAATTTATTCTGTCTTCTTAGTTGCTCAATGACATCTGCGCAAAGACAAAGAGTCACAAGGATAGGGGGCATAATGTTTTCTTGATTTTCTGTATATGGTGATTATTCCAAATGATCCTATAAATTTCACCTAACTTGGATGTTTATGGTAAGAGCTGCCACTATGGGTGGATAGCCGCATATATCTCAATCTTTGTTATGTGTAAACTACAGTGAGGTTGAAACAATTTCCTTGTTTGTTTTCTGATCCAAATTCTCACTAAGGTATACTAATCATAATGTACCCAAGGATATAAATTTTCAAGGTCATTGCGGGTTCAATATCTTGCCTTAATCAGAATCTGGTATATTAAAAGGAAGGTGACTATTTTTATCCTGGCTTCTATGCCTTGATGCCTAAGTCCATTTCCAACATTTCAATAAAATATAGTATTCATACTTTCATAATATCAGTGGGTATTAGTGATGGTTTTACTATCTGATGGTATCCATTTCAAAAGCACCCAATGATGATAAAAATGTTGCAATATTTGCTAATCAGTGACAAATCCTAAGAGTCTACATATAGCTACATTTAGAGTTTGCATGGTGCATTTATAAAAGAAATAACAACATAAGGAATTTTTGTGCTCAAAAATGATTTCTATCTTCTTCTAAATCAAGTTAATTACATCATCCATATTACTTATATCAAATATCATTGCACATCCATAACATACATTTTGCATTCATTAAAAAGGAAGAAACGGGAAAATACAAAAATAAAGCATCCATGTATTGTAGTTTTACTTTTTCATCCTAAAGTGCATCCATACATCTATTTGGCATAACCAAAAAATCAAAAGAACGTACATTTGCATTTTCACATTAGTATCATTTATAACATATTTATATCAGTAATAACTCATCATATCCAATCATAAAATGATGTTATCATCTAGAAACTAACTCATCAAGAGACCAAGATATCATCACATGTGCAAAGATACATTTATCACATCTATGAAAGCAAGGGGAACTCATGAAACATGTCAGAATCAAGAAGCTGCATCAGATATATATATCATCGTAACATGGTACAAATCAACATATGGAACAGTCTGCATAAAGATTATCAATGCATCAGTGAGCCAAAAAATTAGATATACATGTATGAATGTCATCTACAAAAATGGATCTCAGAAGGATCCAGATATACAAAAGAGGGGATCTCAGCAGGATCCAGATATACAAATATAATCTCAAGATATACATGTCATAAAGATGGTAAAAACTGTCAACTCTGTCCTACCCCCTCTCCCTGAATAGGAGGAGGAGGAGGAGGTGGTACAAAAGGAGCTATTGGAGGAGGCATGGCCCCCTCTGACTACTGAGTCACTCGAGAAAAGGAAGGTGCTATCTGACCCTCAAGAACTACTGCATGATATAGGGCATAATAATAAGTGGCCCTCTGCCCCTAATGAACTACTATCTGGGCATTACATCTCTCTTAGCTCTGAGCATCTCCCCCTGCCTATCCCTCTCTGCTCTTAGTCTCTCTAGCTGTATATTCCTATCCACCAATAGGGCATCAGTAGTAGTAACTTGAGCCTCCAATGTTGTGATCCTGGCTCAGAGCTGCTCCCTCTCCTGCTCACATCTAGATAGTGGATCTCTGTCTCTGCCTGCATCCTACTCCTGAGACCTATCCTATCCTCTATCCTATGACCCATGACACCTCTGTCGCTATTTCTCTCCTGTAAGCAAAGGGATAGTATCTCTCCAAGGAGCCACAAATCTAAACATGTGGCGCCTACCCTACCCACTACCACTAGTTCCCCCTGTATCAACAGCCTCACCACCACCTCCCCTATCATCTCCATCATGATCATCATTGGGAAGAGGACACCTAACATCTCTACCATCCCTACTACCATCACGACCTCCATGCCTGCCAGGAACCCGATCTCTCTGCGCACCTCCTCTACCCCTAGTTGGTCGATCATCCGGATCATAATCTAAGGGCTCCTTGATGCGAGGAATGATCTCCTTGGGAATAGTAAACTGAGGGAAGGGGTACTAAAGTCTCTCAGTAGCATATCCATCTAACACACCTGCATCAGCTACATCGGGACGGAGATCCCAATCTACTGCTACCATATCCTGGATCTCCTGGTGTGCTGTCTCATATGTCAAATGTGCACCCCATAATGGTGTCTCATCTCTAGTCTAGGCATATATAGTAATGTCCTCTATCCTGCCCTGTCGATGACCATACTACCTCAGCACTCTGGTAATCATGAACCACTCTATGACATATCTGGTCCTACCAATAAGATATCGGCTCTAACATAAATAAGGCACCTGTCAGGCATCTGAGGTCCACACCTCACAATCTAAATATGGTTGTCAAACAACCTCTCTCATATCATCGAACAACTGGCACCAGTACTCAATCTTTCCCAGATGGGGCTGCTAAAGAAGACCTGCATACATATAAACATATGGCTGCTTGGGATCCCTCTATCTATCTACAATCAGCCGTGTCACAGGGATATGCTCCCAGGCCCAAATCTGCAGAATAAGAATGCCTACAGTCATGCTCCGAGTATAGTGGTATACTATCTCATGAAGCTCTCTATAAATGTGGGCTAGGATACAGCTGCCCCAAGCAAATCTCCGATGGTGGGTCACCATCTTCTCTATCATGTCTACCCAGCTGACCATGAATCCATGTTGGCCCCTATCAGGCATCAGGATGCCACCTACTAGACCTGCTAAATAAACTGATAAATGATCATAATGATCGACCATGTAATCCTATGAGAGATATCTCTGATCTATGGTATCATCTTGGAAATATCTCCGTGCAACACTAATTGCCACGGCCACTGTCGACTCAAAATGTACCTCATGTCCAATCACTAGTACCCAAAGTATCCTCCAAACATCCTCGGGATTCACTATGATCTCGCTAGTCGGTAAATGAAAGGTGTTGTGCTCTGAGTGCCATCTCTCAGCCAGAGCAGTCAACAACCCATGGTTTACCCCGATCTCAGGTAAACCCATCAACGATCACAATTCGCATCAGATCACGGTAGTCTGCTCCTCATCTGACAACCATCCAGACAATGCAAGTACGTGAGAAAGGTAAGTGAGGTGAAATGCGACTACCTCAAATTGGGCCTGTTTTGGACAAAAATGACAATACATCAGTATCTTATCTACAACAAAGGGGCAGACTCCTAATCAGCTAAGTGATTCCAAGTTTGCAGGACGTAAACAGATCAAACAACTTGAAATTCTAAGTTTTCTACCAGATATGATTCTAAAACAAAAGGATGCGATCCATTCTACCAGATGCGATCCTGGAAATATAGGATACGACTGCGTTTACAGGATGCGATCTCTGAAATACGGGATGTGATCCTCAATGCGGGGTACGACCCTAAGCAAACGGGGTGTGATGCACTGATGTATTTCCCCTAAAAACATGACAAAAACAATGCAAATGGATGTGATCCAGGACATATCAGATGCGACGTAGGAATCTGGACAAACCGGATGTGATCTGGGAAAAACTGAATGTGACACAGGATTTGTAGGATGTGATCCAAAAATGCATAAATAAAATTGAAATTTGCAAAATTCACAGGGTAGTTTATCGAGCACTTACCGATGGTGGGTAGTCGGCTGGGCGCTGATGTCGTCGGCTCATCTCAAAATGGTGCTTCCTCACAGGGACTACCATCTTCTCTGCAAAGCTCTCTGAATTACTATGGCTAAAAGTGAAAATCAATAGTGAAATGGTAAATTTGGAGGCTTATATTAATCTTTTGAGACATTTTGGAGTTACAAAACTCCTCCTAGATAACTACAACTACAATTTATGTTCTCTTTCTGATCAATCAAGAACCAAATCAAAGGTGCATATGATATTTTCCGTAGCACAGTACCATTTTTACGACAATTTCAAAAACTACAGATTTGCTTCATTTGTTTCAAAAATCGGTCAAAATTGCACATTTTATCATAAATCTTGGTCTAACATCATTTTATCAATCTCATTACTCATATTTTCACGTAATTAACTTGATAATTGTGTGTTTATTTTTAAACACACCTTCTTTTCTACTTCTTCTACTCTATTCTTTCTTGTCCTAACCGCTTCCTGCAAGTGTTACGTTCGTTCAAACTGAGGGATTTTATTCTTTTCCTTCGATTTCATTCTCGAGGGGGCATGATCACACTATCATCAATTTTTTTTTCTCAAAACAACATCAAAATGACTTCGTTATCAAATAAACTAGGGGCATAACAGTTTCCTTGACTAAAGTCAGAACTGTGGGATAGAAAGATTTGGTTCTCATGAGCTAGATATCTTATGTTTCCTCATTTTAAAATATTTTTATTAAGCTCCTGGCAGCTTCATACTAGCTTTTTGGATGACAACCAAGTTCAGAATCAGTATTATCAATTTTTTGACAACAACCAAGTTCAGAATTGATATCTTTAAAATCTTATATTCATTTTTGGACGACAACCAAGTTCAAAATCAATTCTATCAGTTTGGTTCAATCAAAGTGTGAGACTGATCTCATCAACATTTCGTTTGACAACCAAGAACGGGATTCTCAATCTTTCTGAAGTCAAAATCAAAAACTTTCTTTGAATCAATGCACTACTCACACATCAATTCAAAGAGGGGCAAATGTAACCACCTGAATTTGGTCTATTGCAACTACGGACCCTATTTTTCCTAAGTGTGATCATACCCTTAATTATGTCCAAACGACCCTGTTACTGCTTGGCATAATTCTTCAAGTCAATTTAATGTCCTAGGTGATTTTTATCACTGAATTATATTAACTACTATAGCCATATGATTCAAATCAATTCAAACCATTTAAATCATATCAAAATCAAATATGGCTATAGTATTTAATTATAAAGGAATTAAATAAATCCCTAAATCAATTACCCACTTGCAAAATAACACATTCCCCTAGCCTATTTAATTTAATTAAAATGGCTATAGTCCCCTTAATTATTAAAAAGCATTAAATTGTTTAAATAATTAAATTCCTATATTTAAATGAATTAAATAGGTTTAATTCATTTCATTTATATTCCCTTAAACCCCAACCTAACCTATCTCAACCACTTCTACCCCAGGTTCTAAATCATCCCAACCTATTCCCCCCTTGATAATCTAATCCTAATCCTTATTCTACCCTAACCCACCTCCTAATGTTGTCACATTCCATTAGGGAATGATTAACAACTCAACCCACTTGAGAAAGTCCACTTTCTCAAGCATGACTTTCCTAAGGGACCTGTAACCACCTAATTTCGGTCTATCGTAACTGTAGACCCTATTTTCCCTAAGTGTGATCATACCCTCGAGTTATGTCCAAACGACCCTGTTACTGTTTGGCATAATTCTTTTAATCAATTTAATGTC
>MU228161.1:41771-55374 GCA_018584345.1 Thuja plicata | reverse complement strand
ATATATATATATATTTGTGTGTGTGTCTCTGTGTGTGTAGTTTCTTCTCTTTAGTCTGTGTCCTTTCTTTCTTTCATTTATTTTTCTATTCGCATTTTTTTGGTGATGTGTGTGTTCATGTGTGTCTTAATGTATGTGTCTTTATATATATGCACATGCTTGCATACATATACATATACATGCTTTCTTTTATATATGTGTGTCTGTGTGTGTGAGCGTAACATACATACATACATACATACATACATACATACATATATATATATATATATATATATATATATCCTTTTAACTTTATTATTTCATTCCTTTTCATGCTTCTTTTTTTGGTCTTATTTTATTTTTGGCATCTGGTATTTATTTTTATTTATTCTTGTAGACACCCTAAAATGGACAAACTTGTGACGTTGCATTTAATTATTAATTTTCCTCTATTGATTAATGGTTTCTTTAATCATTAGTTAAATCATCTATTTCTTCTAAATCTGACGCTCTAATCATTTTTAAAAAAATTCCAAAATTAATTTTATTTAATTAATAAACCTTAATTAATTAATCTTTATTAGTTAATTAAGTTCAATTTCCTAAAAGTTTAAATTTAATTCTTTAACCTTATTAATTAATGGTTTCTTTAATCATTAGTTAATAATCTATTTCTTCTAAATCTAATCTTCTAATCATTTAATCATTTCTTCAAAATTAATTATATAATTAATTTTATTTAATTAATTAATCTTTATTAGTTAATTAAGTTCAATTTCCTAAAAGATTAAATTTAATTATTTAAACTTATTAATTAATGGTTTCTTTAATCATTAGTTAATCATCTATTTCTTCTAAATCTATTCCTCTAATCATTTAATCATTTCTCCAAAAATAATTAAATAATTAATTTTATTTAATTAATAAACCTTAATTAATTTATCTTTATTAGTTAATTAAATTAAATTTCCTAAAGTTTAAATTCAAATATTTAAATTTATTAATTAATCTTCTAATTAAATTAATTTAATTTCACTCTTAATTCTATTTTAAATCAAAATAGAATTCAAATATCTCATTTATGAGTATTTTAATTTCTAAAACCAAATAAATAACTAAATAAATCTTCTTTAGTTCCAAAAAGGGAACTCATGATCAATCTTTGTAATTGCATAAATTATTCCCTCTTCTCTCCAGTTTAAAAAATGGAACTCATGTGTTATCTCTGTGATTGCATAAATTGCTCCACCTTCTCTCCAATTCAAAAAAAGTGAACTCATAATAAACTCTACAGTTGACTCAGCCATTTCCTCTTCTCTTCAGTTAAGAGGATAAGTTTACTTATTCCTTCTTCAGTTCTTATTGATCTCAACCGTCCATTTTAAAGTATCTAGGATCAATCTCATCTGTCCAAATCATTTCCATATTCTATATAATCAACTCTTCTCAACAATTTGAGAAGATCCAGGATCTCCAACTTTGTGCACAACTAATATGCAAGATTCTCATATGAAGCATCAAGAAAAATCATTATCATTTTAATCTCATTTTCTCAACGCTCCCAAGTCATAGATTTTGTCGATGCCAATACTGAGCACCATCCATACAATATTTCAGAATGAGTAGAGAGAAGCAATAGAAGCTTCAAGCATTGGGGTTTGCATTTATTTATTTTCCTTTCTATCAATTGTTATTTTATTGTTCATAGGCTCATTCTTAGTAGTTTTTTTATTTCTTTCATTGCAAATAGGTGCTACTAACCGTCGTTTGAGTGTGTAGACATAGGCCTATATATTTTGGTGAACCCGACGTGAAATTTGGTCATATCTTTCAAACCGCATGAAATTATTATATGAAATGTTTTTTGTAAGTTTACACTAATCTAAGAAGGCCATAATCCAAAATTCATATTTTTCTGAGTTTTTTTAATTTTTTAATAATTTTTTTATGATATTTCATAAAAAATAATTTATGGGCACAAATCAGAGTTTCTTTTCAAACAAATTACATTTTTAGAAAGGTCTTGAAATTATACAGGGGATTTATTCTCTGTGATTTTAATTTTTGTGAAAAATATTTGCAAAAACAATAGATTTTTAAAATTGGTATGTTCTGATAAAATGGGTCCCTAGGGCACAAATTAAGAAATTATTACCTTATAAAAAAAATTTAGGTGTTGGTGGACATAAGAAAGCTACAATCCAAAATTTAGATTTTTAAGATTTTTTTTTTATTTTTATAATTTTTTTATGATATTTCATTAAAAATAATTATGGACACAATTAGCATTTCTTTTCAAAAAAGTTACATTTTTTGAAAGGTCTTGAAATTGTATAGGGGTTTTATTCTCTGTTATTTTAATTTTTCTGAGAAATATTTTCAAAAAAAGAAAGATCTTTGAATCATTATTTTTTATGTGTGGGTGCAAGTGATAATCATTTTATCAAAAAATATTGTTTCAAAACTAAAAACGACATTTGCTTCTCTTCTATCTAAAATATCATTCTCTATTGTAAAAAGACACATTTTCATTGTTGAAAATATGCACTTGACATAATGAAAAAACGTAGTGGTCCACCAAAGCACAAAAAGTTAAAATTCATAAGCTTGTTGAGCAACGAAAAAGAGAGCGAGAGATTAAACAGAATAAAGAACATGCACGCAGATTAAGAATTGAGGCACTTGAGGCAGAGATCGGTTATGAAGGTCTTATAAACACATTTTTGGACAAGGTAAGAGAATTCTCTCATAATTTTAATTGGCATTATATCAATACTAGCATGCTTGTGGATTATCAGATCTGAATTGCTAGGATTTTTCAGGACTAACAATTACTTGATAGCTTGTAGCATGTAAGTAGCTTATTTTTTCTAAATCTAAAATTAATTCATTTGTCTTTTGGTGCTTAAAAAGAAAAGTGTATGCTCAAACACCACAATCTCATCTTTCAAATTTGTGTATAAAATTGAGATGTGGTTAACAACTGAACAAGGCAAGGAACATTTGAAATTGGTGAACTTAAAACTGAACAAGCAAATATCATTTGGTTTTGTATTAAAATTGAACTCACGTGTGTATATGGATGGTAGCTCAGTTCACATTTGATCTTTTGGTGCTTAATGCGATTAAGCATGTGTTTTGATTCTTTAGTGCACTTGCACAATCTGTTAGAATAAAAAAAAATTTAATTTTTTTAGAGAGGCTTGTCTGGAGAAAGCACGTCTTCCTCAAAGGACGACCTCAAATTGGTAATCCTTTTGATCAGTCTATAAACAAGATGTGGTCCAAATTCCTTAATTTCTTATATCTATCCAAGCTCGGGCGAGGTGTGTTGATGATAGTCTAGATCAAGTGAAGTATCCTTAAGTAGCCAGTATAGTCAACTAGGCTCTTAAGTGAGTCACACACATACAAACCGATTGGATAGACAACACAAACCTTACTACAAACTAGTTAAATAGAGACCCACCTGGTTCACTTCTGAATCAAGTGTCTTATTATAGTGCAAGGGGTTGTAGAATTTCCCCCCAAGATTCCCAACATATGTGTTCTAGGGTATTGTGTTGATGAAAGAGATCTTCATTAGCACGACAACAATCCCTGGGAAAGGATAAAACATGGGCACCTATGTCGTGGATCTTCGTGTCCTAGTAGCGTGATAATTGTTGTGTGAGCTGACGAACATCAAAAGCATTAGGCCTATAACATTACATCTTGAAGCCAATTGACCATAGATTAATTTGATTGTTTTTATTTTGACCATAAGAAAGGTTATTTTTCTGTCTAACTAATCTTGGATCTACAAACATTGTGTCTACTATGTTTGCTTGTGTGATCATTTTTAACACAAAACCAACATCTTACAAAATAAAATACGTCAAACATGTTGAGTGTCTAGGGTATCAATAGAAGTCTATTCTATAAAATTTATTACCTCATTGTCCCAGAATTGTTTTATAAGAAAACTTTAAAACTACAATCAAATTTTCAAGACTGTCATATGTTGTCGTAATCAACAGAATTTTTTTGCAATTGATCAAAATACCTATGCACTTATTCTATCAAAAAACTCTAGGTTCCTCTATCAAAAAACTACATTTTATCAATCTAGAACCTTGGAAAAGTCTCTTGTGTCATGTGAAAGGCCAGGATGTACATTTTGGGAAATAAAAAATAATCAGTGAAATCTAAAACATCTAGGATTACCTCTCTTTTCCAGTTTAGTTGTTGTTTAGCATTGATCATTCAACGGTTTAGATTAGATTATCTTGATCCCATTATCTCAGTTTCATCACCCTTTTATAATGACTCTATCTCATCTAAGATGAGAGTCAAATCATATCTTATCATCATCAATCTCTGAGATCAAGAGAAGCCAAATTTTGTTCTTAGAATTACCCTTGTTAAACAGGACCTCAGACTCTCTTTGAGAGGTTGTCCCTTTTGTTTGTTTTACGACACTTGTTTTTAATTAAATCCTTGAAAACACCATGTCATTTACACCTTATGGAGGACCTTATACTAGGTCAAAGGTTAGATACCAACAAGATGAATCATGTGTTAACCCGTTTCCCTCATGGGAAGAAGAACCAGAGATTGACCCATTCAAACACACTGATCCCTCGCTATATGATGAAAATGTGTCCACACTTCCATGTGGTTCCCAAAGGCCAAATATTTTTCAAGATATCACAAATGAAGAGCTAGAAGACATAGAACAAGATTCCTATTCTTCACAAGTGGTAGACATTTTGGTAGAAAGAAATCCTGAGAGGTTCCTAGAAATGTTAATCAACAAAGGAGTCAAACTTCCCACTGAATTCAAGGTATCCACAATATGTCCTAAAAACCTATTGGCAGCATGAAATAAAATTAAAAGATCTCAATTTAATCTTGCATTGTCTCAAACCTTGTCTATTCTATTATCAACATCTACAACATTAGCATAGACTG
Source organism: Thuja plicata (assembly GCA_018584345.1). Classification (NCBI taxonomy): domain Eukaryota; kingdom Viridiplantae; phylum Streptophyta; class Pinopsida; order Cupressales; family Cupressaceae; genus Thuja; species Thuja plicata. The sequence continues at coordinate 50,439 of MU228161.1, read as the reverse complement.
TATCTACACAAACTATCTCGTCCACTCAAGCTAGTTCATCTTCCACTCAAAACATGATGGGTTCCCAAATGAGTGCATCCATGGTTTCTAGTTAATCTTAGGCATCTGTCTTATTACCTCTCACATCAAGTGCTCAATTTATTTCATCAGCACCTTAGACAAGATATAACCCATTTGTCACTACCCAAACATTGCAATCTATCCCTACTCACCTTGGATCTAATTCTTCACAACAACTCTGATGAATCTCTATAGGTCAAACATTCACTCAATGTTTCCCAAAGGCTAGATCTTTATTCCAACAGAGGTCTCAAAAACAACAGTCACAACAACCTTGGACCCATCATTTATTCTAGTATTAAAAAAACAATACATTTTGGAATCAATACCAAATCCCAAGAAGATCATACATCCTAGTGCAAGGAACTCAAAGGCAAAGTCTTATATCAACTACAAGACGAAGACCCAATGCTGGAAATCTTCCTCAATCCCAAACAGACATTCTAATACAAAAATTGTAAAACCTGCAAACTCAAATGATGGATATTCAAAATCATAGACAAAATAAGTCCTATACTATTGAGGACTTGTACCCATACCCCTTTGATCATTATTTACACATGTCTATGTTTCCAGGACATTTTCTAGTACCTAAATTTGACAAGTATAGAGGCAACACCAATCCTATGGAACACATAAGGTAATTCTTTGCTAGTTGCATTGAAGTCGCACATGATAAAATATACTTAATGCGACTATTTCCACAGAGTTTAGTTTGACCTGCAATGGAATGGTTCTCTCACTTACCACATGGTATTCACTCTTGGGGTGAATTGGCTGAAAAATTGTATCACTCACTTCCATCATAACATAGAACACAAGGTCAACATCAAGGACCTTTGTGACGTCAAGAAAAAAGAAGGTGAATCTTTTTTTCTATTAAGGTAACTGCACAGTTTTGAAGGGGCCCCAAAACCCTTCACAAAATATAGAGAAGAAAAATCATTACAAGCACCAAAGGAACAACTACTTCCTCAAGAAACGGTGGTGACAAAAGGGGCAACAACCCCAGATATTACAATAAGAAAATCAACCCCAATAAAAAACAAGCAAAAAAAGAAACCTTCCAGTCAACAAACACAAAAGACCACCTAGCAGCACATTTCAGCCTAGCATCTTAAGATACTCTTCTGATTTTGCTAGCTGCTTCTAGATATTTAAGATCGACTCCTTCAGGCTGGTGAGATCTTTTGACTTGGAGGTTGTTTTCTTTTTATTACTAGATCTGGTCCTTGACCCCGGTCCCAAAGGCTGTTCATCCTGTTTCACACCATCATCTTCAATATTTACTACATATTTGTCTGTGTTGTTCCCATCTAGCAAGGCGTACAAGGCATTAAGGTTATCAATTGTGGCTTTAATGCCCATATTGTTCATGGTTAACAACTTCCTCAGCATCTTATAATTATTGCTAACTTTCTCCGAAATATGGGTACTATTTTTCTCAATGGTGCTAGTGATTTTGTCTTCTAGCGAGCTAGAGCAATCAGTTACCTCAGCAAAAACATTCTTACCTTTACTATACATTGCAGCATCATTCCTCATCTTATCAATAGTTTCTTCAAGCACCTCATTCCTTGCATCAAGGGCTCTATATTTGATATGCAAGTCTTGGATATCATGAAAGGCCCATTTGTCAATATTGAAAGCACAGATAGCCTTGTTTCTGGCATCTTGTAGGACACTCATGTTAGTCACCTTTTGGTGTTGAAGTCTTGTTCTAAAATGGCTTCCTCTATATTGTTTTGATTCTTCCTATTCTCACCCTTCTCAATGTTTTCTTCCCTTGTCAGATTCTTAGGTGGAATGGATTCAGCCTCCTGGATGACATTAGTGCAAGGAGAGTCCATATGAATGTTACCTTTTTCATTATCATCTTGAGTATCCATCTCCATGAACCCTGTATGATGCCCATTAAGCACCTCATTATCTGCATCTTTGTTAGTAATCTCATTGTCTTCTTTACCATCATCATTATATTCACCAGAGACCATTTGGGTATCCTCATTGTAAACCATTATAATAGTATTAATTGGATTAATGACCTCTTCAGGAATTTTCTGCTGAATGTCTTTAATAGTGTCACCAGTAGAATCTTTTTCAGCATCCAACACTTTCTCATTCTCATCATTTGGAGTATTTTCCTTCTCAGTAGTATCCTTGATACTCTAATCACCTTTCACCAAGGCTTCATCCTCAGAAGAATCATCTTCATTATCATCATCTTATTTCATACCTTCCACTTTGTCAAAAATTGACAACATAGCCTCTTTTTCCCATGATTAACCTTTCTAGTTTTCTTGCTAGGAGACGGATTAACCTTCTTACCAGCGTTGGTTTCCACACTCTCCTCTTTTGTAATCCCACTTTCTTAGGGACCAACTCTAGGATATGGTCTCTTGTGTATTCTACAGTGAGAAGAATCAGACCCTCATAAAGCACAGGAATAGATTTGACTCCATGACACGTAATACTCTGGTTGAGGGAGCTCAGAAGAAAGTAGGGGAAGGAAATCCTAACTTTGTGGCAGAAGTGATTCACAAGCACAAAGTGAAAATTGTAGGCTCTGGTAAATTTTTCATCTAGAGTAAATTATTCCATTATAAACACTTAAAAATTTAGCCCAAATGAGATTAATGTTAGCGATGTTAACATAATATACATTTCCCTTAACAAGCAAAGCCTTCTATTCATCTATTTAGGGAAATCCTTATACACCTTATTCCCTATTTTTTTGTCTTTGGAAAAGTTAATACCCTCTAGAGGTAGGCCTGTAATCTCAGAGATTGAGTCCAAAGTAAGAGGGAAATATTTACCTGCAATATGCACCTTGCCATTCTCCCAACCAGCAGCAAACTCCCTGGTGATCTCTTTGTTGTGTCCATGCAGACGTTTGAGATACTGGTCGACTCTGCCCTTCTTGAGTTTTCTCCACAACTCTTTCTCCCAGATCCATTTGCATTCCACGGGTTCCTCTCTCTTGAGATCGCCACCCATCTCTTCTTCTTCCTTCATGAAGATGTTATCACAAGTATAGTTAAGCTTCTTCTCAAACTTATTTAGCTCCAAATTTCTCAGACTTAACATGTAATGCTCTGAATAAATGGTATTTAGTGCTAACTCCTTCTTGAACACCCATAAAGCATGCATGACAAGACAATAATTAATGCAATTTCTCTCCACTTTCCACTTTGTCTTAAAATTACACGAGCTCTATTTCATTTCATGCAATGTCATCATTAAATCTAATAACTCCCTCCTTTTGTTTGATCTTGTCATGATGAATGAGTTTATTGATCTCATCATTAATCTTATTCATTCCAATCCACTATCTAATGACATCATTCTTAACTCCTATATTATCCAACCCATCTACAACCTGGTTAGATTCATGGTAGTTATGGGTGATATAGAACCTTTCAAATTTAGAGGCAATATTTTTATTTTCTCTATGATATGATCTATTGACCACAAGGGTTTACTTAGGCCTTTGATATTATTGATGATTTTTAAGGAATCTCCCTACAACCACACCTTTTTACTCTCCAACTCATCCGCCAGCATAATGGTATTAAGATCTACCATGGCTTCTACTCTGTGATTGGATTGAAGACCCAAAGTGACCACCAAAGCACCAACATAGTTACCCATCCAGTCTCTGATAATACCACCTCCTCCCACCACTCCCAAATTTCCTTTAGCTACCCCATCAAAGTTATCTTTGACCCATCCATTAGGAGGGGAGGACCACATGAAATTATCTCTAGGGTGAGGGACATTGATAGCAGTGGAACTAAAGTTCTAGTTTATGATGTTCTCCAAAGTCTCTCGGGAAGAGATCAAAGAAGGATTGTTATTGATCATAATGTTGAAATTATCCTCCAACCCTCTACAAATATGATTACCAACCACCTCAGGTTTATAATATTTCTTCCAAAATACTCTGTTATTTTTTCCTTCCAGATATGCCAGCAAAAGTGAGGAAGAAGAATTTTCCAAAATTCTTTTGTCATATTGTTCGTAAAGGGACAGCTCCATTGAGTAACAAAATCCTGCTAAAGGAGAGGAAAAATCCAACAAAGATTCAATTTTATCAAAATGATCTCCCATACCATACAGGAGTAGGAGAAATGCATCATAATATGCTCACAAGATTTAGCCTCCTCCATATAGAGAAAACATTTATTAGGAAGATAGAGTCCCCTTTTACTAAGGTTATCAAGGGTTAGAGGTTTATTCTGATATAAAATCTAAAAGAAGAAGTTAATTTTAGGAATGAGATATTTATACCAAAATTTCTAGAAAAGAGGTCTTTCCTCACCCAGGGTCATAAGATCACAAGCAGAGGCCACTTTGTAAATGTCATCTAGTTTAGAGGCACGTATAATTTTATCCTGATTTTCATCCTTGACAAACTAGGACTGCAACTCAAGCTGGAGGGAAAAGAACCTTCTATTTATGTCTCCTAGGTTTATCCACTTATTTTCTTGCCAATAATCCTTAAATTTTCCTCCAATTGTTTCTTTTCATATAGATATTTCTTGTTTCCAGTCTTGGTTTTTGGATAGAGGGTCCATTTGTAACCAGCTTTCCTCCCAGAAATCAATTTTCCTTCCATCCCCCATCTTCCATCTCATACCCTTAATAGTCAGATCTTTTGTTGAACTTTTTATTTTCCACATGTAAGAGCCTTGCATATTTTCTCTAGTGATGAGGAAGTGCTCCAGAGAGTTGTAGTTAAAGAGGTATTTGTTTCTGATGATCAGATTCTATTCTTTCTTTATCCCATATATTATCCACAATTATTTGGCAAGAAGGGATTTATTTACATTTTTATGGATCTCAATCCAAGCCTCCAAGTTTTTTGGGCTTGCAAACACTTTCCCAAGCCACCAAACTTAATTGTTTCTTATCTTCCATCCCTGACCACAAGAATATTTTTTGGATTCTTTCAATCATCATGGAAAATTTATGGGGAATATTAAAGAGACTCAAGGCATAAACTGGGAGGTTTTGTAAGGTTGATTTTAGGAGTTGGACTTTCCCAGCATTGCTTAAAAGGACCCATTTCTAGCCTGCCAACTTATTGTTGAATCTATCAATGATAGAATTCCATAAACTATCAGGAGGTTTAGTGCACAGTCGTAATCCCAGATAAGATGAAGGAAGATTGTCAATACTGCAGCCCAAAATATTTGAAATTTTTCTTTATCTCTCTTCACGGGTGTTGATAAAGAATATAGAGATCTTATTCCAATTAATAAGTTATCTAGAAGTTAAGTGTACATTGATAGCACTTTCTTTAGATTTATATCTTCTTTAACACTGTTAGCCCCCATGATGAGGGTATCATCTACAAATTGTTCATGGGAGAAAAATGATCTTGTAGAAGACGGTTGGAGACCAGAGATTAATCCTCTCCCACAAATTTGTTAATATACCTTCCTAGACACTCTTCCAAGATTGAAAAAATGATAGGATATATAGGATCACCTTTTCTTAGACCTCTTGTGGGTCTAAAGAAAATGGAAGACCCCCCGTTGACAATAATTGAAGAAGAAATAGTGGTGATCAATTGCATGATGAGTTTGGTAACTCCCTTATCAAATACAAAGGCATGAAGAACTTTCAACATAAAGTTCCAGTCCACCCTATCATACACTTTTGAGAGATCCATCTTCATGAGGAAGCCTTATTTCTTAGCAACTTCCAAGGAATGAATATTTTCATGAGCTACAATGATTGAATCCAAAAATTTCCTTCGAGGATCAAAGTCATTCTGCTAGGGTGAGATAATCGAAGGTAATATCGACAGAATCTTGAAGTTAAAACTTTGGAGATAATTTTATACAAGGAATTACAGAGACTTATAGGTCTAAAAGAATCGATCATATTAGCTCCAGGATTTTTAGGATTCAAAACCAGAAAGTTCACATTAATTTACCTAAGGAGGATTTTAATTCCAAAAAACTCTTTGACCACAGCTAGCACATTTTTCCCTAGAATCTCCCAATACTGTTGAAAGAAGACCATTGGAAATCCATCGGGGCAAGGGGACTTCTCACCTTCAAAAGAGAAGATAACTATCTTTATTTCCTTAACTGAGGGGATGGCTTGAAGTCTAACATTAGTTCCAGCATCAATCAAAGAAGGGATAGCAAATAGGATTTTATCCTGAGGTGACCAGGTTATATTCCTTAGTTAGGAGAGAGGAAAAGTAGCTAAGTATTTATATCTTCCTCTTTCCTAATATTGTTTCTATTTATAAGAAAGCTATATATTTTTTTAACCTCCTTATGCTTCATGGAGCTCATATGAAAAAACCTTGTGTTTTTGTCTCCTGCCCTAAGCCTAAGGGCTCTAGACCTTTGTCTCCATAAATTCTCCTCTTTAGATATAATATTATGATAATCTTCCAGTAGGTTATTTTTAGTACTTTTGAGATCCTTAGAGAGACCCTCTTTCTAAATTTGATTCCTAAAAATCCAACAGAGCCAACAGAATCACATATGATGTTCCTGAGAAAGATCTAATAGTCATGTTTGTCGATAATCTGATCCTAGACATGTCTTTTACTACAAAACTCCAACTTGCACCCAATTTCAAACAACTAATAGAACGAGCCATTCGATGCAAGCAAAATTTGGTCAAAAGAGGAATTCTTGCGGATCCTACTCAAACAAACACCGCTAAAAATTCAACTGATAAAGTTAAGTGGTGGAAAAAAAATAAAAATCTCACCAAAGATGGTATCATTGGTGTCAAGATGGTCAATTATGATCAACCAAAGATTTCATTACAAGGGGCACCCATGCCAAATCAAACACTTGCAAAACAAACCCCGCAGGAAAATACTCAAGTTCAAACTCAAACTGCTCAAGCAGTAATAGTATCCTAGAATCAACCCAAAATGCAACACCAACAATGATTTCCTTTTCCAAAATGTGAGTACACCCCACTAGGAGAATCGATCGAATCAACACTGAAAAATTTGATCCAAGCCAATACGAACACTTTACCAAAAATCAAGGAATTCAAACATGGTATTGTAAAACCTAAGTAATGGAACGATAATGATTTTTGTGAGTATCATCGGGTCAAGGTTCATAATACATCAAATTGCTATCGATTAAAATTGTTATGCAAGACTTAATTGAACAAGGGATAATCGATGTTAATAATACTCAATCCAAGGTTATTACAGATCATACCATCTTCAACAATCCTTTTCATGGCCATAATAAAGGAAAAGCCTCTGTGTCTGGTAGTCAGTCCAAGAAAGTCAATTATACCTATTCTACCTCTAATAGTACAATAAATTGCATAAATCCTAAAGAAATCCAAGTTGCTACCATCACTATAAGAGATAATAATGCCAAATGAGTTGTTACAACTCATCATTCCAATTTTTTTCTAAAAGGAATGCCTTCTAATTCCACTACACCAAAAAATCCCACACCAACTTCTAATTCACAACCCATTTTGGTGGATCAACTCAAGCGCACACCCGTCCAAATCTCCATTTTTGAACTATTGTGCCTATCCCGAGAGCATAAGTAAGCTTTGGACCAAGATCTTCAAAACAAAGTTGTCCCATGGGATATATCTCTAGAAAATTTATAAACCATGGTCAATTATATTGTTGCTAACAAACTTGCCACAATTATAGACCATGATGTACCACCACACAAACCTTTGCACAATTATCCCCTGCATTTTCTTGTCCAAGTGCATAAACACATGATCATGATGAATCCTCATTGATGGCGAGGCTAGATTAAATATTTGTACTCTCAATGTAATAAAAACCTTGGGTTACTCATAATCTAGTATTGATGTCACCAGAAGAATCCATATCATAGCATATGACAAAAAATAAAGGTCATCTAAAGGTATCCTTATTTTACCAGTCAAGATAGGCTCAGTGATAGAGAGAACTTTGTTCCAAATCCTAGACCTTAAACTAGGATATAACATGTTGCTCGAAAGACCATGGATACATGAAATTCAAGTTGTCCCTTTGACATATCATCAATGCATCAATTTTCCCTACCAGGGATCATAGATCATCATATAGGGAGTGTGTGTGTAATATTAACACCTTCATGAAATTAGGACTAATAGCAACAACTCTATGGAAAGAAAATATGATTTAATCTAAGAATTGAAGCTAAAAGTCCATATCATCTCATGGTTCTCTATCTAAGCTTTGTTAAGAGAGCTCTCAGGCTTAATCTCTCCTAAGGACAATCCTAGAATAAGAAATGAATGATAAACAAATGCTCAAATCTAGCTTAAAATGCTCAAAATGCTCCAAGATATGTTAGAAAATAACAAATGCTCCTAAAACATGATATACTAAATGGTGTGCAAATGCTGAAATGCGAGCAAAAGCTCTGAAATGCTCTCCATATGCCTATAATAAGGATGCTTTTTTCTCTTGAAATTTTTGGATCCCAAACACAAAGCAAATGGCTTGTGTTTATAGCATTTTCCCAAGGGTAGGGGGTAGAGTGAGTTGATCATGATCAAAGTTTGGTTAAGTCAAAATCTTTGAGGTGTTCTCAAATGGAGGGAAAGTTGGTTGGTTGTCTCAAAGATATTAGGA
>MU228161.1:11875-22438 GCA_018584345.1 Thuja plicata | reverse complement strand
GATCTCCTTGTGATTAGGAGATAATTTTAACAACTCCAAAATTGATATTTGGGCTGGAGTCTTTTGTAATTGATCCACCAAACTATAAGGCTTTGTTGTGGGTGGTGTTTGTTTAGCCAAAATAGTTAGTGTTTTAGGGCCAATAGTAATAGGAGTACCCCCTTGTAGGGTAATCTTTGAGGCCTTCCCCCTTGTGATGGAATTAGTGGATCCTTGAATAGGTTGGTCTTTAACCACAACAACGTTGATGGTATTGTCATAAGTATGAGCAAAGTTAACATTATGACTGCCTCTTGCATTATTCGCATTGTTTCCTCCATTGTTTGAATTGGAAGATTCTCCTTTTTCATGCTTATAAAAAGGAGTTTTAAAGGATGTGTGATCTTCATTAGTTTGGGGGTCATCCACTTTTATCACCCCATTGTCTATGAGTTCTTGTACCACATGTTTGAGATGCAAGCAATCATTGGTCTTATGTCCCCTATTTCGATGATAGTCACAATGGTTGTTCTCAGTCCACCAGTTTGTCTTGATGTGAGGTTCATATGGTTGAGCCTTTGGTAGATTGATAAGTTTATTCACAATAAGTGTCCTTAATTCATTCTCCAATGGTTCACCCAAATTAGATAATGTCCTTTTGGGTGTAGGTGCAAAGAAAGGTTTAGGCTTGGGAGTCCCTTGATTATTCCCAAAGTTGTTATTAGTGTTGTTGTTGTAGGGTACTTTGGGTGCCTGATTCACATTATTGGCTTGGGCTGAGTTTTGAGTGAGATTGAAAGGGGTAGCCTTTAAAGTGTTAGCCTCCACCACTCCATCGTTAACCACTCCTTTATTGTTGTTATTCTTTGTCCAAAATCGACTGTTGTTGTTGTTGGAATTTCGATTTTGATTATTATTGGAGGTATTGTTGTTGTTGTTATTCTTGTTATCTTTGTAGAGTTTGATTTCTCCACTTTTTATCAGTACCTCTTCTATTGTCACTCCATTCTCAATTAGGTCTTGGAATGATATAGGACATTGTAGCCTTAATTGATAGTTTATTTCATTATTCAAGTTGTTTACAAAAATGTCCATCTTTTCCTTTTCGGGTACACTTCGAGGGTATCTAGCAAATACCACTCTCCATCATTGTAGGAAAAGTAGGAATCCTTCTCCTTCTCTTTGTTTTGTGTTGCATATATTAAGCATCGTAACCTCGTGTTTGATTTTATAGGAGTAGTGAGTTACAAACTTAGAGGCCAATTCCTCAAAGGTTCAAATGCTGGAGGGTAACTTTGAGAACCACTCCATTGCCATACCTCCCAAACTTCTAGGGAATAACCTCGTAAGGTAAGTGGTGTACTACATGAACTCTAGACTTAGGGCACAAAATTCCCTTAAGTAATCTTGAGGATCAGATGTTCCTTCATATTTATCATATTTAGGATAAATTGCATTTGTTGGAAATGGTATCATGATTAAATACTTATCAAATGAAAATGGACACAAAGCTTTGATAGAAAAGGGTTTACGATCCCCACTCTATTTTATTGTGTCCAATTGCATCTAGAAAATTTGGAATTGTTTATTCATGATGTTAATGGGTTAGCCTCAGCTTCTTCTTGTTTGAGTTTAGTGACATCATAATCGTGTGGGAGTTTGAGACCCGTTTGTGCTAGGTCTAGAAAGTACTTCTCCTTGTCTTTTTTCAACACTTTTTCCATAAGTTTCATGAAGAAAGGGCTTTGCATAGCCTCATTAACCTTTTCATTGGTTAACTCTTCATCATTAGGGTCTATGTTGCCCCCATTGTTGGTATTGTTCATCCCTTGATTGTTAGGGTCCATGTTTGTTCCTCCATTGGTATTGTTGTTGGATCCTTTGTTGTTAGGATCAACATTTCCTTGTTTGTTCATATCCTTGTTCACATCATTGATCTGATCAGGATCTATATGTCCAAATGGGAAAGACATCCTTGGTTCTACTTCTTTGATGGGTTCGTGTAAGGGCCTTGCAGAAAAAGGATCACCTGGAAAGGGACACTCTTGTCTCAGATAAGATCCGTCTAGTTGTAGGGTAGTCTTGATATAATGGGATCGAGTAAAAATTGGCATTAAAATATGTCAAATGAAAATCTTAGGTTTTTAACTCGCTTAAATGATCAATTCGTGGATAAATTTGCAAAATGCCCAATAATGGTAGATTTTGATCCAGTTAGGTATCCACAGTGGTAGAACGTCCAAAAGGGTATCCAAAAATGAAAATTTATTGTTTTCAACCCCTTAGCATATATCCACTATTTTCCCTTTTAAATTTCTAGGCAGCTCTTACCTGCGTGTAGGCGGTCTTTTATCATTGCTACGCGGTCACTGGAATCACGGTACAGGGCGCTCTACAGTTAACAGGCAGCGTTTGCCTATTGATAGGTAGTTTTAAAATGTTTATACGCGGCACTTTCCAATGGAATACATGGTTGTTTAATGATTACAAGTGGCGTCTTATAATTCTTAAGTGGCCCAGTTTCATTTGTACACTACTCTAAAATGATGGTACGCGGCGCTTTGCTGATCAAAGTTGATTTTATCAATTTTATTTATATTTTCTGGATTAAAAAGTTTAAAGTCTTTGATCAGATTTATCAAAAAGGATTCTTGCATGAAAATAGAGTACAAGCTCAAAACACACATCAAAATTGTACCATATCCCTAAAACCACATTAAAAGTGTATGTTCTCAGATGTTTTGATAGGTTTGCACAAGAATGTCTTCCAAACAGTCTACCTTAGAGTCAACAAATTTGGCTTTTAATAATGGCTCTACAAAGGTAGGTCTGCTACTTTATCAGGTCTCAGATTATTCTAGTCTAAATCTTGACAAGATCCTTTACCCCTTTGAGGGCTTCCCACATGCACAAAAGTACCATTTTGCACAATCCCGAAGGACTACTAAAGGAAGTGAGGATGGCTTGCACAAGTTTTAGTCACTTTCTGATTAAGGTAAAGTGCATTTATTTATAGTGGGTCAGACGACATCGCGGTAAAAGCAAATATCTCCCACTTTGGGTCATTCCCTCTCACCATCCTCATAACGCAATTCTCGAGAGGCAGGCCCTTTAAAAGCTCTATTTAACTAGCATGAATATGGAAAGAAAAAACCGAACTCAGTCCAACAAGTTTGGGAATATGATTCACTCAAAGAGTGAAGAGAATATCCCTATTGTCTTTCTTTGTTCCAAACACGTCAAATAGATTTGTTCATTTTCAACCTCTTGACAAGGAGGTTCTTAAAAAATGAGATGTGTGGCTCAATTAATCCTCCCTTTCTTTTTACCACCCAAACTTGACACTTTTGGCTTTTTGATCAACTTTGAAAAGTTGAGAGCATATACCTAATGTCTTGTTTGAATAGAAAATAGTAGGGTGTCCCTATTTATGCTAGATTTAAAGAATTTTCCACAAATTAAGTAATGCAAGCTTGATTAGATAAATACCTGATTTTTCAAAGCTAGCAGGGCTAGGCACATTTTTGAGTGTTTTTAGCTTATTTTCACTCACCTAGTGGTGATCGTTCCCACTCTAGCTCCTCCAACAAGTTAGTCAACACAAAGAGAGGCAAAGTGAAGAAAACTTGGAAAAACTCAAATGACAAAGTACCTCCTAAAAGTTCTTTTAATGAAAGATTTATCAATTAAAGCTTTAAAGAACTAGGCATGAAAACCAATTAAAGAGGAGGAAATTTTTGTTTGTAAGAAAAAAACACCTTAATGTAGTGATCATACAAGTGTTCTTCCTCAAATAAACTCTCTAACAAATTTTCTGCATGTATTTCTTTGTCATTTTTGGTTTTGATTCTCACCTCTTTACTAAGATTTGTGATCTGCTTCTCTGGTTTTTGCACCTTTGGGTGATTTTTCATCTGTGGGATAGAAAAAACACAGAGAGTTACAACAGTGACCAAATCAATAAAAACCTGATTTAAAGAAAAAGTATTTACGCGGCATTTAAATTTTTCTAAGCATAAATGAAAACTTGCTACACGGCTTTTAAATCCTAAAAGGCAGCTTTTAAAAAATCACAGGCGGCTAAATAAAATTAGCAGGCAGTACAGAAAGTGTAAAAAGCAGCCAAAGGTTGTTGGTAAGTGGCTGTTGAAGAATCATAGGCGGCACACTTTATCTAGTCGGTGGTACACTTTATCTAGCAAGCGACACACTTTATCTAGCACGCGGCTACAAACTGAAAGATGGAGATGAATTAAGATCCGTAGGCGGTGTTTTATTGTTCGTAGGCAGCTATGAATATCGCATAAGCAGCTCTTCTCCTATTTTCTACAAAATAACACCAAAAAAAAAGAAAAACACACAAAATTTTATGATAAAAATGTTAGCAATGAGGCTTAGAGCCCCATGGTGGGCGCCATTTGTGTGTGTAAGATTAACACCTTCATAAAATTAGGACTAATAGTAACAACTCTATGGAAAGAAAATATGATTTAATCTAAGAATTGAAGCTAAAAATTCATATCATCTCATGGTTCTCTCTCTAAGCTTTGTTAAGAGAGCTCTCAGGCTTAATCTCTCCCAAGGACAATCCTAGAACGAGAAATGAATGATAAACAAATGCTCATATCTAGCTTAAAATGCTCAAAATGCTCCAAGATATGTTAAAAAACAACAAATGCTCCCAAAACATGATATACTAAATGGTGTGCAAATGTTGAAATACGATCAAAAGCTCTCAAATGCTCTTCATATGCCTATAATAAGGATGCTTTTGCTCTTGAAATTTTTGGATCCCAAACACAAAGGAAATGTCTTGTATTTGTAGCATTTTCCCAAGGGTAGGGGGTAGAGTGAGTTTATCATGATCAAAGTTTGGTTAAGTCAAAAGCTTTGAGGTGTTCTCAAATGGAGGGAAAGTTGGTTGGTTGTCTCAAAGATATTAGGAATTAAATAACTCAATCATTTAATTAATTTAGCCATGGAAGGGTGAATGGGTTGGATTTGATCTTTTTGATTTGGACTATACAATTGAAAAATCAATTGCATAATTTGATTAATCCATTTAGGCTTAGATTTTAATTATTTGATTTCATGATTATTTGATCTTTTAATTTGATTTAATTTTTTCCATTTGATCTGATCCATTTGTTTTGCATTGAGATGAGATTTTAAGGCATTTGGCTAAGATTTGCAATTTTGAATGCTTGAGATACACCTGGTCAATTTTAGGTGTCTACAGGGAGATCCCAACCCCTTTCAATATTGCAACACTATAAAAGGTAGTGGAGACAATCAAGTACCATCAAATCAGGAAGAAAATATTCCTTCCGCTTATAATTCCATTCCAAAGGATATACCAAGAAACGCAATCAAAATATCAATCCAAGATAAAGGTCGTGGTGAATACCATTATGAGGAAGCCTTCACCATCACCAATATGCATCTATCTCCTAGATCATATGGAAGGCCTAGACAAGTGGAAAAAATTGAAGCTCCAAAACTAGTAATACTCAAATGTCTACCTACTACATTTGTTAAATGGGGAGACTTAAGTGAAAAAAACCCCTTTGATCCAAACATTAATACCTGGTTATATCAATATCCTCAAGAGATAGGGATTGATCAAATTGTCTTTACCACCAACTCAAAGGAACAAAACAGGAATAGGATATGGTCAGACCAGAACCAATACAATTTTCCAAGATATTTTAGTAGACTGATAAGAAATTATTGAATCAAACTGGTGGAAAAATCAAGGACATAACCCAATTATCAATATACTCTAACAACTATTTCCATCAGAAGTGGAAACCACAAATTCCAAAATAACCCTTAATCAAGAAATATTCCAAACAATGTGGAAAGTGAAATACCTAACAATCGTTCTAGCATGACTTATTCTCACGAGTATGAGTGGTTATCCCTCCATGACTTTGAATCACCTATTCCTAGACATTCCCCTCAATCCACTAGCACCATAAACCTCAATGACATGTTTGACCAACTAAACCTAGAAGATCAACCCTATATTGATAAAAATGTTGATGTCCATTCCTTAGATGGTGTGTCTACTTCTCATTCCATATTTTTCAAAACTACAACTACAATTCTATTCTCCCAAACTGAGTCTACCTCTCACACTTACCTTTGTTTAATCTACCCCGAGTTAATAGATTGGGACCAACAAGGACATTATGACATAGACATTTTTAAAATGATGAAACCATTGTAGACTTCATGGGGATTTGTGAAGGAATACCATCAAGAAATCACAAGGAAATATTCTCCTTTGACCTAGAGAGATCAGCATACTTTGGAGAGGAGGCTCCTCTTTCCAGTCACAAAAGTAAAAATAAAAACAAAAAATAAGAGTCATTAAGTGAAAATCGAAAGGCACTTTTTGACCATAAAAAATTAAAGATAAAGAACATATCTTCTGGTGAAAACCTCTTTGAGGTGCCAGAGGATGGAAAGTTGGATCTCCTCCCCTTAAAAGAAGAACAATTAGCATTGCGAGCAAAGGAAATAAAGGTAGTGAATGTAGGGGGTGAAAAGAACCCTAAGAAAATCTATGTGGCTAAATCCCTTTCACTTGAGGAAAGAAAACAATTTTTTTTTTCAAAGAATGACAGATCAACTTTGCTTGGTCTTATGCTGACATGCCAGGTTTGGATCCAGAGCTCGTACTACATCACCTATCACTTTTTCCAAATTCAAAGCTAGTAAAATAGAGGTTAAGAAAGATGCATCCTCACATTGCTATACTTGTCAAAGATGAACTGAAGAAAATTTTATATGTAGGTTTCATAAGACCCATCCCATATGCGGACTAGATATCAAATCTGGTGCCAGTTACAAAACATTGTGGTCAGATTCGAATATACATAGACTTCAGGGACCTGAACAAAGAATGTCCAAAAGATGATTTCCCATTACCAAACATTGATATCATCATAGATTTTACAATAGGACATCAAATTTTGTCACTCATGGATGGATTCTCAGGTTATAACCAAATAAAAATTGTACCAGAAGATCAACATAAGACAACATTTACTTGTGCATGGGGTACTTATTGCTGGAACGTGATGTCATTTGGCCTCAATAATGTAGGTTCCACCTATCAATGTGCCATGACAACAATATTTTATGATATTATTCATTAAATAATGCAAGATTATGTTTATGAAATACTGGCTAAGTCAACACTCAGGGAAACTCATATAAAATTTTTGGCTCAAATATTCAATATAATGCAAGAATACAAGGTACGACTCAACCCAAAGAAATCTACATTCAGATTTATCGTTGGAAAACTCATTGGTTTCATTGTATCACACAGAGGAATTGAAGTAGATCTAGAAAAGGTTAAGGCCATCCTTGACATGCCACCACCTACAAATCTAAGACAACTATGGGTTCTACAAGGAAGATTACAATCTATCAGGAGATTCATCACCCAACTGGTAGATAAGTGTCATTCATTCCAACACTTACTACATAAAGACGTAATCTTTGTATGGGTAGAACAATGCCAACAAGGTTTCTAAATTTTCAAAAATTATCTACTGAAATGTCATGTACTGGTGCCACCAATTCTAGGCAAACCACTTTTGTTATATATCAGCAATAGAATCAACACTAGGTGTTCTTTTAGCAGAACATGATGATTAGGGAAAGGAAAGGGATATCTACTACATCAGTAGAATGGTCATGGGATATGAGCTCAATTATTCAGCAATATAAAAGGCATGCCTTGCAGTGGTATTTGCTTCTCAAAAGTTAAGATATTATATGCTAAGTCATCAAATGAAGCTCATTGCACACATAGATCCATTAAAATACTTCTTGAGTAAAGAAGCATTAACTGGATGACTCGCTAAATGGGTCATGATATTAAGCAATTTTGATATTGAATACGTGGATTGAAAGGCTATGAAAGGGTAGGTTATTGCTAATCAAGTGGATGAAGCACAAATTCTAGTTCATCAACCTTTAGTGTCAGAGTTTCTAGATGAATCAATCATTACATTACAACCGGCAATAGAAGTTTGGCAGTTATTCTTTGATGGATCATATATGATCCATGACACAGGTGCATGAGCAGGAATGGTACTCATCACTCCACAAAATGATACAATTCCTAAATCTTTTTGACTCAATTTTTCATGTACAAATAACATAGCTGAGTATGAAGCTTTGGTCATCGGATTAAAAATAGTTATATAATGGAGAATAAAGAACATGATATTTTATGGTGATTCCCAGTTGGTTATCAGTTAAGTCAACAATTATTCATGACCAAAGATGAAAAGCGTGTCTCATATAGAAAGATGATTGAAAAACTATGTGCTTCTTTTCATTACATTATATTTGAACAAATTCCAAGGGTTTAGAACAAAGCAACAGATGTGATGGCAACTATAGCATCTTTGATCGACATGCTAGGTAATGAAACTAGATTTCAATTCATGGTAGAACAATTGATGATACCAGCCTATAAGGCTTCAATAATAGAATCAGTATGTGTCCTTATTGGTCCTGAGTCTCCCTGGTACAATGACGTGTATACTTACCTACAAGACCAAACCCTGCCGCCTGACCTATCTAGAAAGCAATTGAAGTCCCTTATCTGATAAGCCTCTAGGTACACCCTTCTCACTAATACTTTGTATAGAAAAAGTCTAGATGGAAGGATTTTAAGATGTCTCACTTCCACAAAATCCTAGAGAGCCTTATACGAGGTACATGAGGGAGTTTGTGGGTCCCATGGAGGTGGAAATAGTTTAGCAAAGAAAATCATCAGGATGGGATAATATTGGTCGATTGTAGAGACACATGCTCATAAGTATGTACAAAGATGTTGAAAATGTCAAATACACAGAGATCTTATTCACTCACCAACTCAAGACATCCACCCCATTACTTCACCATGGCCTTTTTTGAAATGGGGATTTGACCTAGTGGGAAAGATTACACACACTTCCTCTAATGGTCATAAATTTATAATTGCAGCAACAAAATACTTTACCAAATGGGTGGAAGCAATTCCTCTCACATATATCACTAGTAAGAAGATCTCCATGTTTAATCTAAATCACATCATCTGTCGGTATGGGATCCCTCAAACCATACTTACTGATCATGGTTCACCTTCTCAAAATAAATATGTTGAACATCTCTATGAGAAGTTCCAAATAAACAAGGTTTATCTTCCTTTTACTACCCCTAAGGAAATGGACAAGTTGAGGCAACTAACAATAAAATCCATAAAATCTTCAAGAAAATTTTTAATGAATCGGGTCGAGATTGGCATTTGCAGCTCAGCCCCGCATTATGGGCATACATAAAAAGTGTGAGAAAACCTACAGGAGAAACTCCCTTCTCCTTGGTATATGGATCAAAGGTGGTTCTACCCCTCGAAATTGAAATCCTGTCCCTCAAAATATCACTGAAGAATATCATATCAGATGAAGACCACAGAATTTCTAGACTAAGTGAATTGGAACTGCTAGATGAGAAATGCCAAAATGCAATGAATCACTTACAGGTCTATCAGAATTGCTTTAGAATAAATTATCACAAGAAATTCAAGCCACATACATTTGAGGTAGGAGATCTCTTCCTCATGGAGAATCAGAAGAATCAAGCGGAAAGAGTTAAACCAGGCAAGTTTGAGCCTAATTGTTTAGGACCATACATCATTATCAAATCATGTGACAATGGGGCATATCAACTGGAAACTCGAGAAGGATATTAGCTCCCTAGTTATATAAACTGTAACACCCCAAAATTGGCATCTTGCAACCCTAACCAATTTTTTTGCATTTGTTATTCTTCTGAATCATCAAAGTCCTATTGTGCTAGGCAATTATGAGTTTTGACTGACTCTACTTGACCTAAGTGTCAAATGTAGAAAATCCTAAATCAGCATTAGCCATACAATATATTTAATTCCTAAATATATATTGGCTAAACAAACCTATGATTGAATTAATTTAATTATAAAGTCCTAGCACTTTAATTAAATTAAATTCACCCCTTTTAGCTAAAACACATAAAAAGGAATTAAATAATATTTAATTATTAAATAAATATCCTCATTTCAATAATTGAATTTGATTATTCAAATAATTGAGAAAAACACATTTATGAGGTCATATTCTATTTATTTAATTAAATATTCTCTCAAAAATCTTCTCTTCAATTCAGAAACAGAAGTTTTGAATTAACTATGCTTTAAAGAGAAAGAAAACAGTTAAATCATAAATAAAATAGTTAAAATCAAAGAAAGAAAATAGTTAAAGCAAAGGGAAAACAATTTATTGTTTTCTTTTGAAGAAAGCTTTCTATTTTAAACTGGCTTTTCTATTTGTTTTATTTCAAGAAGGAAACTTTCTATTCTGATCATCTCTCAATCTATAAAAGAGCTCTCGTCTCTCATTCAAACCCCCCAAAGAAAATATGCATTGTTAGAATACTGAATTATTGCTACATTTTATCATCTCATTTCTAGTTAAAAGCTTTCATTTGCAATAGAATAATTTCAATTTCTTAGAATAATTGCATTGAAATCATGTCTTA
>MU228160.1:1697146-1726076 GCA_018584345.1 Thuja plicata | reverse complement strand
AAAGTTTATTATTTAATTCTTAATCTATAATAATTTTATTTTTATTAAATAACTATTAATTAAAATATATATAATATTTATAATAAATTTAAAATTAAATTTACATATATAATTGTAACTAATTATGGCAAGTGCAGGCCACTACGTGTCACTTGTTAAATATTATTTTTAAGATTTTATGCAAAGTTTCTTATTTAATATTTAATTTATAATCATTTTATTTTTATTCAAAAACTATTAATTAAAATATACATGATATTTATAATAAAATTAGAATTAAATTTACATATATACTTCGGTAGCATTTAAGATATTTCTATTTTTATTTTAATAACTATGTGTTTTGTCAGGCTCTGTTCAGTGCGGCAAGGAGAATCAGCCTCCCTGCCAGGTTGTGAAAACTTGTGCATTGCCTATGTTGTGTGTTGCTGAGATTCCTTCTATGGTTTTGTCTTGTCCTTCAGGACCATTGTCGGCAAGAGTGAATATTTAGAGGACAAGCCTTGCCCAGTTATGGGAAAAAAGATCTCTAAGGACCCACTAGTGGGGTTTCCTAAAGCGAAAGCGATGGTTTTGTCAAGGTTGACACCTCTTCTTCCAAAAAATGGTCAAAAATCTTGGGCGCTAAACAAATGGAAAATCATTCTTCTGTAGTTTGAACTGTGAAGGCTGGCTTTGTGGATGGAAAAGTAGCCATTTTTGTTCCTAATACTCTGGTGGATCTCTCTATCTCTTCTATGGAGTTTACCTTGGTCGGTAAGTTCATTGGCCCTCATCCTAACATTGAACTAGATAAATCTTTTTCTAGAAAAAAATGGGCTTTGAAGGGCCAGGTTGACATAGTCGCATTACCTAAGGGTTTTTTATTCTTTTCCTTCTCTAACAAAGAAGACTAGGAGTCTATCCTGTGTGGAGGGTCGTGGATGTTCGGAGGAACAACTTTTTGTTTTCATAAGTGGACTCCCAACTGGGATTATACTAATAATTTTTTCAATGTGACGCCGGTCTGGTTTAGATTTCTAGGTTTTCCTCTTGAGTTCTGGAATGAGGAAGTCTTTAAAGGCTTTGCTTCCTCTTTTGGTGGGGAGGTTCTCTCTATCAACCCCATGACTAAAGCTAAATCTCGTCTAGTTTTTGCTAGAATCTATGTCAATATTTATTAGTTTGATAATCTCCCATCGGTTATTAACATCAATTCCAAGCTGGGAATTTGTAAGCAAGAAGTGGAATTTGAATCCCTCCCTTTTGCATGCTTTGTGTGTCATAAAATGGGTCATTAGGCAAAGAATTGTTGAAGAAAGTCTGAAAGGACCCCAAAATTATGGTCCCCGATCCTATTCCACCTAGGAAGCACAAACTAATTTGGAAGGAAAAGAAGACTCTGGTCTCAACTGAAGGAGAAAGTATTAAAAAGCTTGATCTATAAGGATGTCTTAGTGACATGATAGATTCAAATGGGATTCTAAACTGGGAAGAAGGAGAAATAGTGGAGTCTGTAATACACATATCTGATTCATTGATGAAAGAAGTGCCAGTAGAGGTTGTGGTTCCTATCCAGGTTGTAGAATAGTCATTGTTAAAAGCTGAAGGATCCATCCTTTCCATCTAGTTTGATAGTGTGGCAATGGGGAGGATTCTTCTTCTACTAATCTAGATAAATCTGATGAGGAGGCTTCATCTTCTGCTCCATACACTTTGTCTAGGAGTGGTGATGAGGAACCCTTTGTTAGTCGAGATAATCTAGATTTGAACGGGGCTCCGTGGACTACTCAAATGGGTAAGAAGAAAAAGAATCAGTATAGATCTCTCTCTACTCCTTGATCCAAGGGAGTGGTTACTAGGAGTAGGGCTGATGGAGGTTTTAAGATTTGAAATGTGAAGGCGGAAGCAGGTTCCCAAAAGAGAACACCAGGTAGGACCTCAAAGAAATAAATCAGATAATTGGAAAGTAAAAAGGATATTGCAGAGGGTAAGAAATTGAACATCGAGGATGTCTACACTCTAGTTAAAAAATGAAGATCATATAATGGAATATTAGGGGGCTCAATGCTTCCCATAAGAAGGACTTGTTGAGGAACCTAGAAAGAGATCATAAACCTGATATCATGATGGTTCAGGAAACCAAAATGATCAAAGATAAGGTTGAAAAAATTAGATCATTAAAAAATGTAGGTGTTGTTGGATCCAGTTCTGTTGGCACCTCACGAGGTATTGCAGTTTTTTGGAATCAAAATAATATTAGAGATGTTATTCTTGATAATGATGTTAATTGTTTGAGCATTAAATTTACTCATATCAAGTCATATTTTAAATGGGTTACTACTAACATCTATGGTCCTAATTCCAAATCTAGTAGAGCCAAATATTTGAAAATAGTTGAAAATCAAATATTATCTTTCTGTGATTCTCCCTAGCTAGTTATGGGAGATTTCAACTGTCCTCTAAGAGAGGATGAGTTTTTTAGAGGGATTGATAGGTTTAGGCAACTGGAGGGTAGATTTCATCTTATTGATTTTGTCAACTGTCAAGCTCTTGTTGATATTGATCTTCAAGGTGTTAATTACACTTGGTCTAATAGAAGAGTGGGAGAGGACCTTATTCAGGGTCATATGGATCGTGCCCTGATCTCTGGTAACTGGCTTAACAACTTTTGTTGCTCGCTGTCTTCCATCATGAAGGTTGGATCAGATCACTTCCCTCTCTCCTTTGTTTCTTATGTAATGTAGGTTAAGGGAAATATACCCTTTAGATTTAAAAAAAATGTGGATTAACCACCCTGAATTACAGTAGAAAATCTAGGAATGGTGGAATGTGAACATTCATGGGACTACTATGTTTTGGGTGTCTAAGAAACTCCAGCACATTAAACACAATATCAAGGCTTGGAGTAAGGAAGTGTTTGGGGACATCTTCAAAGTTAAGTTGGACTTGCAAAAAAACTTGATTCCATTCAGGACTCTATTCAGCAGAAAGGTATGTCTCAAGACTTGAAGGATAAAGAGACTATTCTTTTGGCCAAGACTCATAACATTATCTCTAAAGAGGAAGTGTACTAGAGACAAAGGTCTAGATCGATGTGGCTGAAGGCTGGAGAATAGAACACCAGACTCTTCCATTTTTCTTCTTCCAAACATAGAGCCTCTAACAAAATTTCCAAGCTCAGGGTAGCCTCTGGCATGGTAAGCAATGATAAAGAGATTTCTTGGGCTATGGTTGATTTTTTTTCTTCTCATCTTTCCAAAGATCAGTCACTTTTATTGGAAAATCAGGCTCTACTTCTTGATTCTATCCCTTCTAATTGAATTTAGCAGTCCAATATATCTCATCTCCACGTAAGTGTTTGATGTATATTTCTCTTTGAGTAGTGATGCCAACTATGTGTTCATGATATTTTAGGAGCATCGTGTTATGAAATAATTTGATATGTTGTTGTGTGAGGAACTTTATTTTTGATGGTTTTTGTATAATAGGATGAATTAAGTTGATTAAGATACTTTTATGACTATGTTCTAGATGGTGTATACATGTTATTCAAAATGCCATAAAGATTAGGTTCTTTTTATGATTTACCTAATCATATTTAACATCCTTGTAGGATTTTATGTAGGATTGTGATGATAACTATTAATTAGGGATTAACCCAAATCACCTGATGGATTATATTATGGATTCAATCCGACCCTTGTTTTATAATTAATTAGTATTAATTTGAATTATGGGTTCTTACACCCTAGTGACATCATAATTGAACTCTATGCTTTCTCTTATTTGATTAGATGATGAGATGCTTTCAAAATATGTTGGATAATATGTTCATCCTAATGATAATTTGTAAATGATTTGAATGTTACCTAATGAATTATATTCTTAGAATATTTAATGGAATTTTATTTATATACATGATGGCATTATCAATGATGATAGTTTATTTTTATTTTGAGATTATGGTAGGGCTAACAATACTAACTCAGTCATGATTTAGAATGAGTATTGTATGTTGTGTGTGTAGGATGAGGGGAGGCCATCATAGTCACTTTTGCGGGAGATCAACATGATGTCACACTCCCCATCCTTGTTTGTCACTGCTTTCACGTATATGTATATATTTGTGTTTCTCAAATAGGTGATGCAGGATGCAGATACCAGGCATCGACTCCACCTAGCCACACAGGTCTGAGTGCGCCTTTAAAATCCTTGAATGTTGTTGTCATGGATATATTACCAAGGTTTCCCCAAGTAGACACCTTGTGACTTAGGTTATTTTTTTAGGAATTCACCCTATTTGGGTTTTGGTTGTATTATTATTTCTATGGTTTTGATATTTATATCTTGGTCATTTGACTATGTTCTTTTATTCTTGAAAGGTATGTTTTTTATATGATTCTTGGTTATTTTATTAGATAAATAAATAAATATATGTATATATTATGTGTTTAAATAAATTTCTGGCGTGACTAAATATAGTATATGTATGTATATATGGGTGCACACATATATGCCTATGTATATATAAATATATTTGTGTATGTATAAAGATATGTATATGTATGATTAGAGTTGTGATCTAAATATTGTATTGAGATAAAATAAATAAATAATAAGAGAAGAACTAAAATAATTATGTCTAATTGGCAAAACTAGATTTCTAGGAGATTCAAAATCAAGACCTCCTAGGAGTAAGGCTAGCTAGTTACCATTGGGTTATGTGAGTTACTTGATCATGTTTCTTATCATTGGTATACTTGATTACTTCATAATCTTATTTGAGTTAATAAAAAATTAAATTTGTAACATATCATTCATAGGAATAATTGATTTAATTTGAAACCAACTATGGAAGTTGGAGAAGTTGTTTCCCGTAAAGCAACTCCTCCAACCATATAGTTGTCTATATGTATAACGTAAAATATTTTATGAGGAGGGACCTGGTTTTTGGAGATTCTGAGAATAGGATTGGCAATGTGAAAATGATATTATTTACTCAAGAATTGAGGAAGAGGATAGTGTTTTATTTTTCTGAGAAAATGGAGAAATGGTTGTTGCAAGGAAAAACTACAGTCTTGATGCGGAGGCCATATCTCCCTAACCAACCATTGGTTCTTTCTAAGTTTTGGATATGTTGGTAAGAACCTAATTTATCCACTTCTCACCAGAGTGATCGAAGCAATATAGTGTGGCTCAAAAGTTATAGATCTCTGTGTGTGGGTATATCTAGGAGGACAACAAGTAGAAAGTTAGAAAGCTTGAAGGTTTATGGAATTTCTCAAACACTAAGGGAATTCTCTAGAGGACTCGAGGTAGAATCTAAAACTAGAAATAATTTTCCTATGTCTATATTATTTATTAGAGTAATGCGATTTTTTTATTTTCTTTGATCCATTATTGATCATACCTATAGATAAGTAAGGTAGTTTAAAAATGTATGTAATGAAATCTAGAAATTAAGTATCTGTATCTAATGTGTTGGCTTGATGAGTTTGTCACTATCTATTTTTAGGAGTGATTATGTCTTCTTGTGTGGTTTTTAATTATATGTGGATTTTATGTTTGAATAGTGGTTAAAGTCATATTTAATTGTTATTGAGTTTTGGAAGGTTTAGGATGTCAGTTTATCACCCTTCCTTTTGATAGTTTATTTCATTTGGGATTATTTTCTTCTATGTTCATTTTGCTGCTTGAATTTTATCATAATATCTTACTTAAATCGTATTGAGTATGTGAAATCCTTTTACTTTTCTTATGATGTTTATGGTTAAGGTTAGGATTCATCCTGATGGTCTGAGTACACAGGAGAGTTTCCTAAACCTTTGAAATAAAGCATTTGAAGTATTGCAATTCTTTTGTCATGTTTTTGGTAGGGGACTAGGTATCCTAGGTGAGTGGCTCACCATAGGTGTTGGAACCCTAAAGTGGTTTCCAGATGATCCTATGGGTAGGTTAGCAAAAATTAATAACCTATTAATGAATCTGGGAAAGGGGGGAACCAAAAGACAATGAAACAAAACATAATAATGCCCACATAGTCCTGTTGGAGTATCAGGACCATGGGTAACTGCTAGGGTGGATCCCTATTCATCAAGGGTGGATTGGGGTTACATGGTTGCCAAGAAGGATCCCAATAAACAGGATATGTGATGACACTCACTTAGAGGGTATGTTAGAAACCTAATCCTTTTGTATTGTTAAGTGATATTTTGTTATGTCTTGTATTTGTTTTAAGTTATTGTTTTGTGAAGCCTTAGATTGCTTAGGGCCTTGTGTGGACCTTGGTTCTATCTCCTAGCATGGGGGATTGGAAGTACATGGTTCCATGTGGTTGGGTGGTTAATCTTATCGAGGTATTTTTCGTGGTTGCATGGATGAAATTGCCTTTGGATTCATGCTTGGAAGCTGTCAAAGATTCTACTTCTGCATCATGTACTTCAGTGAATTGTAATTATGATGTATTTATTTATTGAAATCCCTTGTTGGGTAATGTAATGAAATATATGAAGGGTGAATCAATGTAATGGGAATGGGTATTTCTAGGTGAAATGAAGGGAAAATTTATGCTCTTACTTGTATATGTCACAAATATTAAAATAATGTGGAATTTGTCATTTGTTTCCCTCTAATGCTATCTTTTAATGAAGTAAGTGATCTTTTGAATGAAAGGTTATTCTTATAGTTCTCTCTTGTTTTGTGAATAAGGACCTAGCTTATATTGATATGATAAGTACGTTCTCTTATATAATTGACTACAAAGGAATACTATGAAATGATTGGTTTATGAATGAACTTTTGTTTATTTCCAAGATAAATTTTATTGTTAGATAAGAAGGTCTATAGGAATGATAAATGATAATGGAATTACAATTGTGGAATAGTTGTATAATTGTGAAAGGAGATGCCAAATATTAAGGCAAGTTTTAAAAAAAAGTACAATACACTTTTGGTTCGATGTAACCTGTGATAGTAACTCAATAAATTGATTCACATATTGTTAACTTATGATTGATATTAAGAATGAGTTAAACTAGGAACATTTTAGTTGGCGTCTTAAAATATATCTAGTACAATGTACATCTAGGTAGTAGGGTATGTGATAATGCATGATATTCTTTACCCTAATGTCTATATGAAACTAAATTTTTAAGATGCTTAAGAGATGTTATGAATTATATTAGTTAGTTATGAAGAATGGATTGTGTTGGTAAATTAAATGTTGGTGACTACTCATTTAAACATGTTCATCACACAGTAGTCATTTATTCTGAAGGGTTATAAATATTTTATACATGTAACTCATTATGAAACTCTTAAATATAATTAGATTAATTAATATTGTTTGAGTAGAAGTGTTAGGGAACCTACGAGGACTAGGAAATCTCAGTTATATTGCATTCATGTTTTGTGAGCATATGTGTATCGATTCTTTTTAATATGTGCATTGTAATAGTTTTATAACAAAAAAAATTGACTTCATCTTTAGAGACTAGATGTTCAGTCCTCTTGGGTTCCCTGGCGGGGCATTACACAATAGTTGGAATTTCATCTTCTTCTCCAATAGATGACCCATTCATGTTTTATGTTTCTCCTTCTCCTAAAATATATACTCTTCATAACAATATTTTAGAGAAAGAGGAAGGTATAATAAATACTTTTGTCAATATCACTTTTCCTTCATTTGGCACTCCAAGCAGAGATGAATTCTTAAAGGAATTCCATGCTCAGTATTTGTCTGGTTATCATCCCCCGGAGACTCAACCGAGACACATGGATGCAAAATGTTGAAGATAAGACAAGACACCTGATTAGTTTGACAATTTGAATCAAATTGAACATTATAACCACAGGAGCTATATAAAATAGATTTGCAAAAGGTGCTTTAAAAAAAATACAAGTAGCTGCAATTACATGTACAGGTGATAAGCCATTTTCCATAATTTTTTCCAGCATCCTGAATAACTGCACCGAAATGTGAACAAATTGGAAAAATATATATGTTAACTGTCTAATAGACACGTGTGCAAAATGTGGAAGCATCAATGTAAAATTTTATTGTCCCATCCATAAACAGGCATTGAAGAAACATTAATATTTGGAGAAAGATAAAGTTATTTCACCGAAACACAAATTTATGTCGAAATACCAAAAATTATTTCACCAAAACACAAATTTATGTCGAAATACCATTTTCGATATGACATTCAAATCATTTCATTGAGTGAGGATTTTTCTTCTTAAAACTGATCTGTGCATAGTAAGATTTTCAAGAGACTCGTGAACAAGTGGAATTGGTAGGAGTAAATGAGTAATTTATGGGAATTTCAAAAAGGGATATGAATATTTGTTTAGGCATAAATTGAGAAATGAAGAAAAGGTTAATAGTGCTTTGGAAATTCAGAAGGATGAAGATCTTATATTAATGATTTTGTTAATATTGAAATGTCCAAGTTTGTAAATATCATTTGCAACATTTTCAAAAATAATCACAAGGTGAGAGAGAAGTAATTTCATCCAATGAGGACCAATTTCACTTTTGGGTGAAATAAAGTATAGCATGAAGATGAAAAATGTTTGCATAGAGGAAAGATTGATTATTGTATTTACCATAGTAATATATTATTGCATTCACAATTTTTTTTATGTTCGTTTTATTTTAATCATAATTTTTAATGCATAACTCATACATCATTTAATCTATAATATTTTTACTTTTATTTAATAACTATTAATTAAAATATACTTAATATTTATAATAAAATTAGAATTAAATATAATATATAATTATAACTAATTAGATTTATGTTAAAATGTATAAAGGGGCGTTAATAAACCTTTTTGAGATATTGCAGGTGAATCAAGAAAAAGGAAAGATTATTTTTACCATGGGAGCAGGAATATGAATACGTTCTCAGAAGATGAATGTTATTTATCTGGAGTGACAAGGGAACTTATCTTTTCAAAAGAAACATTTCTTGAAGGCCTTGTTTTCAACCATATGTGAATTGCACTAATTTATTTGCATACGAGAGTTGATTTTATGCCGTACAATTTCCAATAAAGGACAAGAACAAGAAAATTATTAAAAAAGACTAATGTGCACAAAACCAGATTGAAAATATTTTCATAATCTGGAATGGGTATTTTCATCAAGACAACTTACAACAATGAAAAAATTAAAAAATATTTAGAAGTTAGGGATAATAATATTTAATTATTTCATGTCATTTAGTTAGGGCAAATAATTAATGAACAAACTTAGTTAGGGAAAATAATTAATGAATAAACTTTGTGACTAAAAGACATGTTGATCTGAAGTGCTCCTTAATCCTTATAAAGGGAAATCATGACGGGGAAATAAGGAGGATAACACAATGTAATATATCATTGTAGTTGACCCGTTAATGGGAATGGCCAGTATGAGTAAATGGCAACCCCCATCCCATGGATGGGTCAAAATAAATTTTTATGGGGCCTCACGTGGCAACTCAGGAATATCTAGGATAGGATATATATTGCGCGGAATGAGAGGGGAGAAATTATGGTGATAGGGGTCAAAAGAATGAAAAATGGAACAAACAATGAGGTTGAGTGTTTGGTAGTAGTTTAGGCCATCTTAATGGCGAGATGACTACAGCTTAGGAAAATTCATCTGGAAGGAGATTCACTCCTAATAGTGAATGAGATTGCCAAAGGACAAATGGACACCTGGTATTTGAATAAACACATGAGACGAATTAGGAATCTGGTGGGAGAATTTGAAGACTTCAAAGTCTCACAGGTGCCGAGAGCAGAAAATGAAATGGAAAAGAAACTATCAAATATTGGTGCCAACGGATCACTCAAAAACCAATTTGAACTATTTGAAGATTTGAGAAATGAAATATAGAGGTAAATAAGCACACCAAGAAAGGAAACCATAGTTTGGGGCTTTCGACTATAATAAAACCCAAGGATGGAGAGCTAGAACCGAAATGAAGAAACTCCCCATTGAAATTACATGGCATCTTTTCTCACTAGAAGGAAAAGTATATGATGTCAAGGTGGATGCGTGTGAGCATGAGCTATTTCATTGCAAGATCTCAAAAGCCAAGGATTCCCTTTATGTGAATGCAAAGAAAGTACACAAAGGAGTAATGTGAAGGGATGGAGGGTACAGTAGCATAATGATAACACCTTTTGGACCTCTAGAGGCTTTGAAAGCACTTTAAAGCCAACCAAGAAGGAGGAAAGGCCAAGGATTTGAAAATATGAATAGAAGACAATAGTGCAGAATGGAGGCCAGTTTTTCCCTCAGCACAACAGGTCAGATCCCAGCGTTCAAAGGACCCATTACGATGAATTGACTGAGCCACATTTTCAAGGAGGATGATGAATATTTCTGGGCAGCAATACGGTAAATCTTTGGGGATCACTATCTTTAGGATTGGTGGAAGCCACAAACAAATTTGTACATCTTGTCCTTGTTTTTTGCACTCAGGATCTCAGTGGCGACATCAAAAGACAAAGTACAGTGGGTGGTCCGATAGTGTATGGCGATCAAGTGGGTAGAAAGAGTTGAGGAAATTTTGCAATGGGCGGAGGTGGGGGTCGGGTTGCACATGGGAGACGCACCATTTTGAATGGTGTGATGTGAAAGCAGAGGATTGTAGCCACTTGTCCAAAGGATGTTCACTTAGCTTGGGCCCTCTATGGTTTGAAGGACTTGAAGGTTGTTTTGTAGAAAAGAAAGACATAGGCATAGAATAAGGTTGAGGCCGAGCTCACTAGAAGAAAATGGAAGTGGACACCCATTAAATCCAGTGTGGCAGTGGGAGAGGATGATAGGCCACAGATTCAAAGGCAGCTGTCAGTCACAAGGAGGAGCAGAGAGGCCAACATAGCACGTAGGGCCCTAGTAGTGGAGTTTGAAGGCATGAGTGGGGTGGCTGAGGGTAAGACCCGCATCGACAACCTAGTGGAGGAAGCTGGTGCCTTCAGGAATTTTATAAAAGAGGAGGCTGCCAGGTAGTTTAATAAATGGGGGATAGTGGATTCCTTTTTGGATGTTTGTTAATAGAAAATTGATAAGATTTCTACCATTTTTACCTATAGATGAACTTAGGAGCAAATCAGAGGAATGCAACAAATTTTTTGCATGATTGAAATCGATAGCCATGTATGGCGATGATGTAATCTTTTCTACATATTAATGAAACACTTATTACTGATAAAAAAAAAATATCATTGTAGTTAACCTCTATGAAGAAATAAAATATAGGATCAAGTCCTTCTCTACAATTGTGGTGTGGAATTATTTTCTTTTCAAATTAGTCCCTTGTGATGATCAATTCAAATAATTAATTTCCATTTTTAAAACTTGTGCAAAGGTGTTATTTGTCCTTCACACTAATTTGAATATCAAGAAGCATTTGTGAAGTGTTTTCCTTATGTTTCTTTTCTGATTGACTTTCTAAAAGAGAAATTAAATTCCATTAGATTGATTAGTGTGTTGTGTACGTAATCATCTTGCATTGATAGGTGTATCATCCTAAAAGGTAAAAACTTACTTTTATATGCTTTTACAGACCATGTTAGCCCTCCTTAGTGTGTTTCTTTCATTAGGACCTTATATTGCATTTAATTTGTATACATGATTTAAATCAAGGTCTTGTTTCTTCCTCCAATCTTGCACAAAAATATGTGTTTTCCCTAATTTCTATGCATGATTTTCTATTTACACCTCCATTCACAAAATTCATTTCCCTCCGAGATTTAAATGCATTTATGACTAATTTTCCTTCTTATTTCACCATATTTCCCCCGACCCCCTCAATAATTTTGGGGTCTGGGATTTTTGTCTTGAGCTTGCACCTCCAAGAAAAGGTCAACCTCAACTTGTACCTGGTAAAGGTTGACCTTGTCCCATACCCAGGGAGGTGAATTTTGATTGCCTCCTAAGGCCAATGCAAAGTATTGGCCTTTTCCTATCTAGTGTAGTCAGCCCTTTTGATTTTGATGCCAAAAATTATCATAAAAGGATGCCTTCTCACTTCATTTAGGGATATAAATTCAATATGCAAGCACATATAAGACAATAAATCTCTCTCAAGAACTCAAGTACAAGCATTCAAGGATTTTAAGAAAACATCTATCCATTCATTCAACCAAGCATGCATTTCCTTCCATAGATCTAGCTTCTTGGTGACAAAAAAATTTGACCCTCATAGGAGGAGATCTACACTAATTCAAGTCTTCTTCTTTGTCCTCAATCTTACATTGATGCAAATTACAAGCATCTACTACATGAGGTATTTTCTTACATGATTTCCTTTAGGTTTTTGTGTTGAGTCAGGACTATTGCATCAACATAATTGATCACATACTAAGCACAATTGCATCTACATTGGTATGATACATTTCCATTGTTATATTTAAATATTTTTATATAGTAGCATTTCATTTCCATAATTTCAATTCAACATTAATTTGTAAATGGGGGCTTGACCAAGGCAAGCCCCCTTCCCCCCAACAATTTCCTCTCTTTTATGTACAGGTGGAGACTTAGATACACAAATTCAATTGAAGATTCAATGACCCTTTTCAGAGCACTTTCCAAATCTATCTTTTATTTTGATCTTCGACACTGTCAGGTACAAGTCAAGGTTGAGTTGTACTCAGTGATAGATCCTAGAAGACAGACTCTAGATTTGCAGAACCTAGTTTCATTTTTTGGGTCTAGATACAGGTCGAGGTCAACCTGTACCCAAGTGCGACCTGTACCCTCCAATTTGACCTATTCTTGGGACCTTCAAATTTCACAGTCTGTAGTCTCCAGCTTCTTAATTCTAGGTCTAGTTGTGTTATAATTTCTCACATAGTTTGAGAGTCTGTTTACAGATCTGAACTTGCATCCTTTTCTAGTATTCAAGGTGAGTACATTTCCCTCTTTTTCATTTCATAGATTATATTCCTCCCTCACCTATCATTTACAACTCTTTCTCTTCAGGAACAAAAGATCAATCCAAGACCCTACATTGTGAAGATCATGAATTGTCAGCTTACTCTTCTCCTAATATAAGCCTAATCTACAAGGATAGTTTGGTTAACAATGAAAATGAGTCTTCATTTTCTTTCAATTATTTTCCCTTTATGGACTAAGATTTAATTAACCATTACAATTCCTCTTCTATTGTGTTCTTTATTGATAGATATATTCCTACCCTTGATGATTTTTCTATTTGGAATGAGCCTTTGGATGATGACACAGATTACTCTCTTTCTAATGAAGAAAACTCTGCGAAAAGAGATGACACAATAGTTGGAATTTCATATTCTTCTCCAATAGATGACCCATTCATGTTTTATGTTTCTCCTTCTCCTAAAATATATACTCTTCATAACGATATTTTAGAGAAAGAGGAAGATATAATAAATACTTTTGTCAATTTCACTTTGCCTTCATTTGGCACTCCAAGCAGAGATGAATTCCTAAAGGAAGTCTATAATCCCTATTCTAAGAATACCCTGGAAAAATATGATAATATAAATTTCCTTAATGCTCTCCCTTCTAGTGATGAACCCATGAACACTCAAGAGTGTGATCATTTTAATATTGTTAATATTCCTGCTCAACCTATGATAGTGAACAGCCCTATGATAAGTGTCAAAGGATATCCTTAATCAAGCCCCTCTCAACCTCCTAATAGACCTATCTTCACTATTAAGAGTTATCCTCAATCTAATTCTCAAACTTCTACAAAACCTATGATTACGGTCAAAGGATATACTGTGAATAAGCCTATTATAACTTTCAAAGGGAAACCTAGTAGTCATTTGAAGTTCATTAAGGACTATCAAGTTCATTAAGGACTATCATGCGGTGGCTCACACCTGTCATACAAGAAATAATCCTCAACCTTCTAAACTAGTTATTTTTACTTCTCTCCAACATTCTCAACCTATTCTTCCTCAACCAGATTGAAGAGAACTTATTTTTATAACCGTGGAATTAATAAAGACTAATTGTAGTGCCAAAATTATCGATAGAAGAATGGAAGCTTATGTCGACAAGGAAATATATTGACAAAACATCAAAGACTATGAAACACAAAAATATTTTCATCAAAAAGTAGAGTTATGTCAAAACATTGTTATCGATTGGATACAGTGAATGTCTCATTGATTGTAACAAACCCTTTGATGAATGTGCAAATCCTAATATGCCATGCTTGAACAAGTTTTACAAAGCTTCCAATACAACCATCGAGTGTAAAAACACTTTCCACGTCCCTCGCATGAATACTTCCATCCTATGCCAAAAGTTAAAATCTTGAAATAGACTTAACAACATATTGAATCAGTAAATTCAGCAGAATTAAACAAATAAACTATCATCTACCTCTATCAAAAACCAGAACATAAAAACTAAACTAGTAACAAGAGGTTTTTCACATACAAAGAGTATCAAAGTTCATGAGAAATAAAGTCAAGAGGTCTTCTGTTTTCTACCCATAGTGTCTTGGTTATTTTTTTTCCCTCTTCATGCTCAGTATTTGTCTAGTTATCATCCCTCGGAGACTCAACCGAGACACATGGATGGAGAATGTTGAAGATCAGACAAGACGCATGATTAGTTTGACAATTTGAATCAAATTGTACATTATAACCATAGGAGCTATATAAAATAGATTTACAAAAGGTGCTTTCAAAAAAATAAAAGTAGCTGCAATTACATGTATAGGTGATAAGCCATTTTCCATAATTTTTTCCAGCATCCTGAATAACTGCACCGAAATGTGAAAAAATCAGAAAAATATATATGTTAACTATCTAACAGACACGTGTGCAAAATGTGGAAGCATCATTGTAAAATTTTATTGTCCCATCCATAAAAGGCATTGAAGAAAGATTAATATTGGGATAAAGATATAATTATTTCACCGAAATTCAAATTTATATCGAAATACCATTTTTGATAAAACATTCAAAACATATCATTGAGTTAGGGTTTTTCTTCTTAAAACTGATCTTTGCATAGTAAGATTTTCAAGAGACTCGTGAACAAGTGGAATTGGTAGGAGTAAATGAGTAATTGATGGGAATTTTGAAAAGGGATATGAATATTTGTTTAGGCATAAGTTGAGAAATGAAGAAAAGGATAATAGTGCTTGGGAAATTCAGAAGGATGAAGATCTTATATTAATGATTTTGTTAATATTGAAATGTCCAAGTTTGTAAATATGGTTTGCAACTATTTTAAAAATAATCACAAGGTGAGGGAGAAGTAATTTCATCCAATGAGGACCAATTTCACTTTTGGGTGAGATAAGGTATAGCACGAAGATAAAGATGTTTGCATAGAGGAAAGATTGATTATTGTATTTGCTGTAGCAATATACTATTGTATTCATTTGTGTACATTTATTTGGACCAATAAATGATTCATAAGTCACCATTTTTTTTCATTTGTATATTTCTAAAGTTTAGATATTTATTTATTTATTTATTTTCTATATTCTACAAATTACTTATCTCAAGAATTGGTTTGGTGTTATATGAGCCCTTTTTCGGTTTTGGCACTTGTTTATGTTGAAATGTATAAAGGGGTGTAAATAAACCTTTTTGACATATTGCAAGTTAATCAAGAAATTGGATGCAAATATGAATTTGATAAGTGAGAATTCATTTTACAAGTAGGGTGAAGAATATAATTATTGTTTCACATGTGGGATGAAAGTAAGACCAAAAGTATTATTGTTGAGTTCAGTGGAAGGAAAGATTATTTTTACCATGGGAGCATGAATAATAATATGTTATCACAAGATGAATGTTATTTATATGGAGTGACAGGGGAAATTATCTTTTCAAAAGAAATATTTCTCGAAGGCCTTGTTTTCAACCATATGTGAATTGCACTAATTTATTTGCATACGAGAGTTGATTTTATGAGTACAATTTCTAACAAATGACAAGAGCAAGAAATTTATTCAAAGAAGACTAATGTGCGCAAAACTAGATTGAAAATATTTTCATAATTAGGAATGGACATTTTCATCAGGACAACTTACAACAATGAAAAAATTAAAAAATATTTAGAAGTTAGGGATGATAATATTTAATTATTTCATGTCGTTTAGTTAGGGAAAATAATTAATGAATAAACTTTGTGACTAAAAGACATGTCGATATGAAGTGATCCCTAATCCTTATAAACGGAAATCATGATGGGGAAGTAAGGAGGATATCACATTGTAATATATCATTGTAGTTAACCTCTATGAAGAAATAAAATATAGGATCCAATCCTTCTCTAGAATTGTGGTGTGGAATTATTTTGTTTTCAAATTAGTCCCTTGTGATAATCAATTCAAAGAATTAATTTCCATTTTTAAAACTCGTGCAAAGGTGTTATTTGTCCTTCACACTAATTTGAATATCCAGAAGCATTTGTGAAGTGTTGTCCTTATGTTTCTTGTTTGATTGACTTTCTAAAAGAGAAATTAAAATCAACTAGACTGATTAGTGTGTTGTGTACTTAATCATCTTGCATTGATAGGTGTATCATCCTAAAAATTAAACACTTACTTTTATACACTTTTTTCAAACAATGTTAGCCCTCCTTAGTGTGTTTCTTGCATTAGGACCTCATATTGCATTTAATTTGTATACATTATTTAAATCAAGGTCTTGATTCTTCCTCCAATCTTGCACAAAAATATGTGTTGTCCCTAACTTCTATGCATGATTTTCCATTTATCCCTCCAATCACACAATTCATTTCCCTCTGAGATTTAAATGCATTTATGACTAATTTTCCTTCTTATTTCACCATATTTCCCCTATCCCCCTCAATAATTTTGGGTCTGGGATTTTTGTCTTGAGCTTGCACCACCAAGAATAGGTCAACCTTGACTTGTACTTGGTATAAGTCAACCTTGACCCCTACCCAGGGACGTGAATTTTGATTGTCTACTGAGGCCGATGAAAAGTATTGGCCTTTTCCCACCTAGTGCAGTCATCCCTTTTGATTTTGATGCCCAAAATTGGTATAAAAGGATGCCTTCTCACTTCATGTGGGGATATAAATTCAATATACAAGCACACATATTACAAGAAATCTCTCTCAATAACTCAAGTATAAGCATTCAAGGGGTTTAAGAAAACATATATCCATTCATTCAACCAAGCATGCATTGCCTTCCATAAATCTAGCTTCTTAGAGACAAAAGGAGTTGATCCTCAAAGGAGGAGCTCTAAACTCATTCAAGTCTTCTTCTTTATCTTCAATCTTACATTGACATAAATTACAAGCATCTACTACATGAGGTTTTGTCTTACATGATTTTCTTTAGGTTTTGTGTTGAGTCGGGACTATTGGATCAACATAATTGATCACATACTAGGAATAATTGAATCTACATTGGTATGATACATTTCCATTGTTATATTTAACTATTACTACATGGTATCATTTCATTTCCATTATTACAATTCAACGTTAATTCCTAAATGGGGGCTTGACTAAGGCAAGCCCCCTTCCCCCCAAAAATTATCCCATCTTTGATGTACAGGTTGAGAGTTAGATTCACAGATTCAATTGAAGATTCAATGACCCTTTTTAGATCACTTTCCAAATCTATCTTTTATTTCGAGCTCTGACACTGTCAGGTACAAGTCAAGGTTGAGTTGTACTGCTATTGTATAGCTTGTTTCAGTGATAGATCTAAGAAGAAAGACTCTAGATTTGGAGAACCTAATTCTAGTTTTTTGGTCTAGGTATAGGTCAAGGTCATCCTATAGCCTCAAATTTGACCTATTCTTGGGACCTTCAAATTTCATAGTCTGCAGTCTCCAGCTTCTTGATTCTAGATCTAGACGTGTTATAATTTTTCACATAGTTTGACAGCTGTTTGCAGATCGGAACTTGCATCCTCTTCTAGTCTTCAAGGTGAGTACATTTCCCTCTTTTTCATTTCATATAACTTACTTTAATAGATTATAACCCTCCCTCACATATCATTTACAACTCTTTCTCTTAGGGAACGAAAGATCAATCCAAGACCCTACATTGTGAAGATCATGAATTGGCAGCTTACCTTGGGCTAATTGGGTTTCCTTTGTTTCAAGTTCTTGGATTTTCTTTAATATAGCATATGTCTTGGTGAGTGATTTATCCTAGCATTTCTTACCATTTTGTATGTTACATTTTGGTGAATGTGTTACCTTCATGCATTATACTTTTTTATTTTGAGTCTTAGATCTTCTTTATTTTATCTAGATCTATTTTGTATGCATTGGTAGCTAGACCCTCCTTTATATGCATTTAGATACCTCTATATATTATTAATATGTACTTGTTTCTTTTGTCTCATGTTGTACAATTTATTTAAAGAATTTTCCCATTACATTCTAAAGCACTTTTGAGATAAAACAACATCCTCCTATTAATTTTCTTTTACATTATATAAGCCAAAAAAATAATAAATTTAATGTGCGTGATGCTACTTTGTCCTCTTTATCACCTTATAAGGGCATATTAAAGAAAGAAGATTACTTTAAAATTTCTCTCAATGATCTTCCTCTTTGGGGGGCAGGGGGGAGGGGCGAGGAGAGTTGAGGATTGATGTTAACTCTTCTATTAATAAAAGCCTTATCCATGAGGATAGTTTGGTTAATGATGAAATTGAACCTTAATTTTCTTTCAATTCTTTCACCTTTATGGACTAAGCTTTAATTAACCATGACCATCCCTCTTCTATAGTGTTCTTTATTGATATATATATATGCCTACGCTTGATGATCCTTCTATTTGGAATGAGCCTTTGGATGATGACATAGATTAGTCTTTTCCTCATGAAGAAAACATGGTGAAAAGAGATAATACAATAGTTGGAATTTCATCTTCTTCTTCTTCTATAGATGACCCATTCAT
Source organism: Thuja plicata (assembly GCA_018584345.1). Taxonomy (NCBI): domain Eukaryota; kingdom Viridiplantae; phylum Streptophyta; class Pinopsida; order Cupressales; family Cupressaceae; genus Thuja; species Thuja plicata. The sequence goes on along the minus strand of MU228160.1, from coordinate 1,707,178 downwards.
GTTTTATGTTTCTCCTTCTAAAATATACATGCTTCATAATGATATTTTAGAGAAAGAGGAAGATATAATAACTACTTTTGTCAATATCATTTTTCCTTCATTTGGCACTCCAAGTAGAGATGAATTCTTAAAGGAAGTCCATAATCCCTATTCTAAGGATACCTTGTAAAACTAGGATAATATCAATTTCCTTAATTCTCTCCCTTCTAGTGATGAACCCATGAAGACTCAAGAGTGTGATCAGGTTAATGTTGTTAATATTCTTGCTCAACCTATGATAGTGAAAAAGCCTATGATAAGTGTTAAAGTATATCCTCAATCAAGCACCTCTCAACCTCCTAATAGACCTATCATCACTATTAATATTTATCCTCAATCTAATTCTCAAACTTCTACAAAACCTATGATTACGGTAAAAGGATATAATCTGAATAAGCCTATTATAACTTTCAAAGGGAAACCTAGTAGTCATTTGTAGTTCATTAAGGACTACAATGTGGTGGCTCACACCTATCATACAAGAAATAATCCTCAACCTTCTAATCTAGTTGTTTATATTTCTCTCCAACATTCTCAACCTATTCTTCCTCCTCCACATTGTCTTTCTCAAAATCTTGGAAAGGAGTATGATTTGGTAGAACAACTCTGTAATACCCATGGCACGATTTCTCTTTGTGAAGTTCTTCAAACTTCTCATACATATCATGAAGCCTTAAAAAAATAATTAACCACTGGGTGGTCCCACAATAGTATGTCCTACTTTTTGGCCAACTTTGACACAGAGATCAACATTTTGAGAAAAACTTCACTTTCGAACACCTAATGCTACAAAACTATTAGGAATTTTAAGATGATGTAAACTAGGGTCTTTTAGAATTTTATTTCTAGTTTCTAAATATATTTAAAAAAAAATTAAAATTCATTAAAATTCATTTTTCCTTCTCCTTTGAAAAGTGATTTGTGTGAAAAATTTATGTTTTTAAGAAGTGACTGCCACTTGCATCAGCATAACTTTTTTTTAAAATATGACAACAATGTAATTCTTTCAATATTATATTTGTAACTTTAATATCTAAAGGATGCAATTGGTTTCATTCATTTTGGGTCACTATTTCATAGTTTATTAAGTTCTAAAGTGACAGTAACTGTAATTTAGACATAAGGTCACCCTGATCGCTCTAACTTGATCTCTATATATCCAAATTCATTTGTTTTTATAGAAAGGTAACACAAATACTCTTTTCCTACATATTTTTTTTTTTTTTTTTGTAATTTACTATTTTTCCCGAAGCCTTGAATAGACAAGTTGTTGAATGACCAAACAACCTATGTTTACTTAAAGTAATATTTGAAAATGATAATGAACTAAATATGTATTAAAATTATATTCATTAGAAATCTTGTTATGATTCACATCATTTTCCATCACGAGTTTGAAAAAAGAATTTTATTTGGTCCTTGTCCCAGGCCTCGAAAGGCCATTTTTAGGAGTTTTCTTTTTTCTGAGGGAAATTTTTCATTTTAGGGCCATTCATGCGAAGACCTCCTTCATGCGAAGGGGTTTGAGGGTCTTTGTGCGAATACCCTTCCCGCAAAGACCCCTGTGTGAAAAGTCTGGTGAGAATCACCCCGTAGAAATAACCTAGAGTACTTAGCATGAACTAGGTTGACCATTTTGAATTTAAAAAAAAAAAAATTTAGAATGGTATAAAAGTAATGTTTTTTCTTTTCAAATTTTTACCAAATTGCAGTAAGTTAATTCAATTTTTCTATTATTGATCATTTTTAAAAATGTATTTTTTGGGGAAGGATTTTTATGTCTATTTTTTTTTAAGGCATAATTTTGGAGGGGAGAAATATTATAGCAAAGCATTTTTTTGAAGAAAAGAATTTTTATTGCTGATCTTTTGGAAGACATTTTTTGAAGAGAAGAAATGGGGAACAAGAAGGGAAGACAATGTAAATCTTCTAGAAAAGGGTCACCTGGTACCAAAAAAATAAATCATGAAGCTGAATTGGCATATTATCATAATACTAAAGAAGGTGAAGGACAAGCTGAAGTACGAGGGTCAAGTCAAATCAAAGAATTGTACATTGAAGAAGGGTCAGGATCACTCCCTACGGAAGCTCAAGCAATTGATGTTGGAGAAGGTTTAGGATCACATCCTCCTACCGGTATGGATGAACTTATAAATTTAGCTCAAACTATAAAGATAAATATTAATTATAGAAACTTAGATCATTTACTTACAATGGATGTGGAGAATTTGAGATCACTTGCTAATGTTCAACCCTTAAGTCTTGCTAAGAAGATTTCAATGAATTGATAGAAAGAGAAATATTGGCTCAATTTGATAATTTAGATACACTTGAAAAAGCCCAATTGCTTTTAGTTATACTTATAAACAAAAAATTGGAAGGGGCATTAAAATTATTGGGTATAGACGCGACATCAAAGAAGAGAAAAGTTGGTTACATGCACAAAGTGATATGATTGAAAATCTTAGGAAAGGTTTGAACCAGGTAGGGAAGCGATCTCGAAATAACGATAAGATCATTATAAGAAAATTTATGTTGACATCCATTGTAGGTAACACTATTCTCTGAAAAAGCCAAATATCTTTAGTTTCATCTCGGATTGGTTTTAGTAGGAAAACAATATCATGATATGTTAATAGGAGAATCCTTTTGGATGATAGCACCTTGGAAGCCAATTTGGAAATCATGTGTAGAGCTCCTCATTCTGAAAGGCTTGATGGAGGAATCAAGAATTTGGTCACATTATTTTGGAATGATAATACAAATCTTTCATCAAATAATAGAGATGTTATCAGACATATAATTTCAGCTAATCAATATGAATATCATACAAAACATTGGTTGGACACAAYACAACATGAAATGTATGTGTCATTTTTTAGTTCAAATCCTAATATAAAGATTGGGAAAACATTGTTTGARTGATTGAAGCCATATTATATCAAGAAAAACAWAGTGTTTGAAAATTGTTGTTGTTATTATCATATTGAATTTGATCTCCACTATCAGGTTTTACGAAAGTTTGTAGAAGACACTTATGGTTTTGTAAATGCTCCTCCTAGTAGACAAAGTGAGTTCATCTCATCCATTTTATGTGACAAAAGAGATGATGCAGCTGGAAAATAAATTGTATAAAAGGAATATGTCAAACATGTGTTGATTTGACTCTTTTTCCTCTAAAAAATGAAAACATTGATGTAACAAAGATGGTAAATTGCAATAGTTACAAATATTTAAAGAATGAAATAAAATTTGGGAAAGAATCCAAAAGGTTAGAATATGTTGAAGGGGAGATAAATTTTGGAGTATTTATATACAAATTAAAAAAATTAATTCAACCCTACATTCATCATGATTTTTTTGAAAAGTGGCAAGCACAACAATTCCAAACACTGAGAGACAATTCCCACTTGGAACTATTGTATCAGTTGTTGATATTCCTTTGTTCATCAAAAGGAAATTCAATTGGAATACTATTTTTCAGAGAAAATGACTATTATGGTACCTGTTCTATCGACACGCACAATTATATTTGGATGGTATTCATAGCACATTTGAAGCGTAGGTCATCAAGAAGGAATATCATTTTTATATAAGTGATGATAGAGAGCATGACATTGATTATGTAGAACACTTCTTCAAGATGTTTTTTGCGAATTTGAAAGGAAGAGGTATAAAAATTGATAATCATTATGTTTGGTCAGATGGATGTGTTGCACAGTTCAAATCATCCAGACCATTTTATGCACTTTGTAGATATCATCATAATGAAAATATACCACATGTCTGGAGTTTCTTTGAGAGTGGAGATGGAAAAGGTGAACATGATGGTGCTGGAGCTTACATCAAACATGCTATAAGGGAGTTCATATAAAAAAATGCACATGATGTTGTTGAATGGTGCAAGAACATTTCACAGCAAATGAGAATAACATGTCATCAAGAATGACTCAAGTGGTACCACATAGAAAATTTGGGGAGATAAAAGGTATGCACACATTTTTAAATTATTCAAGTGTTTAAATTTTTTATGTACATTCTTAATTCAAATTATATTTATAGAATTTAATATTATATATGCATTTTTCAGGTGTGAATAGAAAAATTAATTATTCTTGAAAGCCGATAGAAAAGACACAATCTTTGCATTCAGTTATGAGTATGAATTATCGTAATTGGACATTGAACACTAGGGACTACTCGTGCTTTGTTTTCTCTACATTGCTAAGAATTATGAGGAATGCATCAATCAAGACCGTGAATATGTAGGTGCATTGAATCTAGTGCCACTAGTCATTACTGATACATTTGATAGAGCTGAAGATGAAAACTTTGATGATGTTCCTTTGATTTCTACTAACTACGATCATATCTCAGGATTGGTTGAAATTGGTAAGTATATATTTCACATTATATGGTTCATTGAGCTGCATGTATCTAGATAGATATATAGATCTATAGATTGAACTAAGTAAGTTTTAATATCACACACACACACACACACACACACACACACACACACACACACACACACACATTGTAGGAGATATCTTTGCAGTGATTGTTGAGCATGGAAATGTAGGAGTTGGTTATTATTTACTGCGTTGTATTGTAACGAGGATGAAGTTACTTGAACCTGAATAAAGTGATGGAATGTTGTCCCCATAGGTTTGTATTCTTTACATCAATATACTGAACTCAATTTGTAAATTTTAAATTTTAACATTTGAACAAATTTCAAATTTAGTTTGTTTAAATTTGTATTGTTAAAATTTGTGACCTGCAGGTTCAGTTGTTTTAGAAGGAACATATTTCAAGCAAATCAAAGTAATTCAGTATGGTATTAACTTTGTTTATTACCCACTAGACAATAAGGTTTTTCAATATAGTCACCTAGTAGTACTAGTAGGTCTTAAGTGTAGTCTTATCAGGTCTTAAGGGGTCCTTTTAGGTCTTAAGTTGTCTTATTCTAGGTATTAAAGATCCTAAGAGTTCTTAAAGAGTTTTATGTCACAATAGGGGCCCTATTAGGTCTTAAGGGTCCTTGGATGTACTAAGGGGTATTAATAGGTCCTATTAGGTCAAGTAAGTGGTCTTATTAGGTCTTAAGGGGTTCTATTAGGTCTTAATGGTCCTATTACATCTAAAGGGTCCTTGGATATACTAATTGGTATTAATAGGTCTAAAGGGTCCTTCGATGTACTAGTAGGTCTTATGTCCAGTGTTATTAGGCCTTAAGGGGTCATATTAGGTCTTAATTGGTCTTATTCTAGGTCTTAAAGATCCTAAGAGTTCTTAAAGACTTTTATGTTACAATAGGGGTCCTAAAGGGACATAGGGTCTACTAATAGTCCTAAAGGGTCATTGGATGTACACTAATTGGTATTAATAGGTGATATTAGGTCAAGTAAGAGGTCTTATTAAGTCTTAAGGTTCCTATGATGTACTAATTGGTTTTAATAGGTCATATTAGTCCTATTAGGTATTAATGTCATTCTTATTAGGTCTTAAGGGGTCCTATTAGGTCTTAAGTGGTCTTATTCTAGGTCTCAAGGATCCTAAGGGTTCTTAAAGAGTTTTATGTCACAATAGGGGTCCTAAAGGGACATAGGGTGTATGAATAGTCCTAAAGGGTCCTTGGATGTACTAATTGGTGAACTAATAGGTCTTATTAGATCTTAAGGGTCCTAGGTATAGATTAAATAGTTTTAGTAGGTCATCCTAGGTGTTTTAAAGGGTCCTACTTGGGTTCTTAAAGAGTTTTATGCCACAATAGGGGTTCTAAAGGGTCCCAAGATGTACTACTTGGGTCCTCTAAGTGTCTTAAAGTGTACTAGGACATGTACTAAGGCATGTAATATTTTAAAATCTAACTCTACATGAATAACATATATACATGTAACTCTATAACATATATGTACATAATTGTGAGAGAGAGAGAGAGAGAGAGAGAGAGAGAGAGAGAGAGAGAGAGATTCCTAATAATTTTACTAACTTTAAAAGAAATTTAAATACAAATATTTTTAATAAATTTAATAAGATCTTTTAATGTTTTCTAACATTTTTACTATGGCTCTTAATGTTTTGTAAACATTTGAACAAAAATTTGCTAACATTCTACTATGATCCTGCCATTTTCTAACATTTTCTAATATACTAAGTTACATTTTTTTATAAAATTTGGTAACATTCTAATTACGGTTTTATAATGTTTTCTAATGTATACTAAGTTATAATTTTCTAATATTTTCTAATGTTTACTAAGTTACAATTTTCTAATATTTTCTAATGTGTACTAAGTTACAATTTTCTAATATTTTCTAATGTATACTAAGTTACAATTTTCTAACATTTGCAAACATATTCTAACATTTATACTATGGGTTTTTAATATTTTCTAACATTTTCTAACATTCTACTATGATTTTCTAACATACTACTATATTTTTCTAACATATTCTAAAATTCAACTATCATTTTCTAACATTTCTACAAATTAAATATTATTTAAAATAAATAATTAACTAAAATGAATATAAAACATAATTTACAATAAAAAATGAGAAAAATGTGTGTACCTGATACTACTAACCATCAGAAGAGGTCAAAGAATCTCGGGAGGTGCTGACGTCATACTGGTCATCATTGGTTCACTCTAAAACCCAGGTCCACAAGATCTCTAATAGGGAATGGTGAAAATGAAATGGGTAGTCAGAAATTTATACAAAATCAGGCGAATAATGTCTTCACGCAAAGGGGGGTTTCACGCGAAGTACCCTACGTGGGGTACTTTCTGCAAGACCCCACTTCGCGTGAATTACCCCATGTAGGGTACTTAGCATGAATCCTATTAACCACTTTGCGTGAAGAGGATACTTCGCATGAAGCCATCCAAAACAAAAAAAAAAATTGGACTTGTCCGAAATCCTTCATCCCAAAAAGTGGGACACACTATTATGATTTCACCCCACTCTTCCTACTCCACCTCCCAATCAAGATATCATTAGTTCCATTTTGTAGTGCATGCATGCTACTCCTTTCTCATCTCAAATAGTGTTTAGTGAAGATTATTTACCTCCTAAAGAAGTTGAAAGTTGATATGATGCTCTTATGGTAGCTGTCCTCATCAATGGTAATCTCCTTCTTAGGACCTTAATCCACAATGGATAGGAGATAAATGTTTGTAGTATAGACATGTTAAAATAAATCAAATTTAATATTTCAAACATTAAACCTCATAATACTCCTATTCGTAGATTTGACAATATTGCTAAGAAAATATTAGGCATCGTCACTTTACCTATTAATTTAGGTCTGTTTATTCTAGATACTACTATTCATGTGATGTATGGATCTCTTAATTACAATCCTCTTCTAGGTAGAACGTGGTTACATACTATGAATTTTGTTCCTTCAACTCTTCATCAAAAATTAAAATTTATCTATAATAATGTGATGTACACTCTTCATGCCAGTAATAGACTGAATAGTTGTTTGAATACGAAGTCTGATAAAACCTCTATGTCTTTGGAAGAAACAAAAGAGCCTGATTCTAAAACTGTTTCTTAATCTCAGGATGATCCTCCTTCCTCTAGTTCTATTTTTGATGATTAATGGGGATCCTTAGATTTCACACCAACATTTATTAGATTGTATAAAATTTTAGACCTTCGATCTATGCAAGAATTATGATAAAGAATTCAAAGAGACTCCTATTTCTAATGAGCTTAGCAACAATTTTTTCATTTTTTCCTTTCCTAATGAATCTCAAGAAACTATCAAACCGGGTTGTGACGATACAATGACTAACGACGCTCCATTGTATCTTTCTGATATGGCTTCTCATTATGGCCCCTGTTATCATTTATTACCAAAACATGGATTCAATTGGAGTGGATGTGGGAGTGGAGTGGATGTGGACATGAACTATAAAACATATGCTATCTAATGCATACAAATTTTTTTCAATTCAAAATCTACAATAAAATATTATTCTCATTTAAATAAAACTATAAAAACTTTCCATTCATGGCCTTTACAACCTCTCTCTATAGAAAACTCATTTACTAGTACTCATTAACTATGCTACTCATTTTTCATTACAATACTAACAGGACACTAGCCATTATGACACTTGTTCCTCTTAATTTTATTTATCATTTTTTTTAACTCTTTAAAAAATTTTAAAACATTTAATTTCTTTATAATGTAATTACAATCCATTAAATTCATTATATCCATTTAAACATCTAAATTCACTTTCAATACAATACTAAAAGGACAGTAGCCATTACAACACTTGTTCATCTTAATTTTATTTATCATTTTTCTTTAACTGTTTAAAATTTTTAAACTATTTCATTTCTTTATAATGTAATTACAGTCCATTAAATTTATGATATCCATTTAACCATCTAAACTCACTCTATTACATATTTTATTTCTTTATAATTTATTAAAAAAATATAATATTTAATATTTGACTAAAAAACTTTTATTTGAATTATTATAAACATATATCTACCTCAATTTAACAAAAAAAAAATGTATAAAATTATTAATAAAACATAATTTTATCATCAAATATATGGACTCTTTTTATGGTAACAATAAATATTGCTATTTCAATTTATTTTTATCATCATAATGATGTAAAATTTATATCAGATTATTAAAAAATATATATTCATAAATAGTGCTATTAAAACATCATCATGGTACTACTAAAATGTTATAACAGACACCAAGTTATATCATTTATAAGAATTTAAAGAGCCAATGCCATTCTCCTTGCCAACTACACATAAATTTTTGTTTCCCTTTAAGTAAAACAAGTAGATGGTTACATTCACACAATAGACAGTTACATCCACACAAACTGTTCCAATTCAACTTACACACGTTCTAAGAACTTGAATGAATAACTCTCTTAAAGATATATAAGAGTTCACAAGACGAGAAAAAAAGCCACACAACTTAAAAGACAGAAACAGAGAAACTCATTTTTCCTGTGCTCTACTAAACACTTATTTTATAGAAAGTCCACATATCTCTTGAAAAAAGGGAAACCACAGCTCATTATAATTCGCAGCAGAGGCAACCTCTAGGTCCACAGTTACATCTTATAACACAATCCACTCCCATTTTTCCTGTAATAAAGATAATATTTCCTGATCATTATTATTTGTTAATAAATAACAAAACGATTCTACTATTGTAATAATAAATCATAAGGTGAGATCTGAAATATTTATAAATTATCAAACAATCTAATTTAAAAAAAAAACTTCAAATCATATTTACATATTACAAAAATCTTTGATCTTTGATAAATAAAAACAACTATAAATATTTACACTAACCTGGACGAGATGCTTGAGTAAAAATGGTGGTGAGTAGCAGGAGTAAGAGAAAACAAAACAAAACTGTTGCTGCAAAACGTGGGTAAGCTGCCATTTTTAATGAGAATTGGATGGACTGCCTTTGCATTGTATTCAACATGAGTAATTCCCGTGGATTTATAGGGAAAATAGGGCGATGGATTTCATGGACGTGGTTGATTAAAATAAAGAAAGTGCATTGATTTCTAAGACGTTGGGTGGCTTAAGCTGATAATAATCGATTCATTGTTATTGGAGATAATGAAACTGCATTGATATCTAAGACGTTGCCGGTATGCATTGATATGAAGTTTGTCTTTAATTATTTGTCATGGAGGCAGAGTAGAATCAACCGGCATAGCATCTTATTATTAAACAGATTATTAAGGCTTGAAAGAATAAAAATAAAATTCATTTATATTTTTCAAATCTAAGTATTTTATACTTTCTCTTTAGAAAAATAAACATTTTAGATAGATGAAATCTGATATAACTTCCTTATATATGTTTTATATTTCATATTTAGATTTTTGAACATAATTTAATTGAATAAAAATAAATTTAATTAAAATAAGATCTTACATAAATAAGAAAATACAATCTACAATTAAAT
>MU228160.1:1681166-1697046 GCA_018584345.1 Thuja plicata | reverse complement strand
TCAACATTTTGAGAAAAACTTCACTTTCGAACACCTAATGCTACAAAACTATTAGGAATTTTAAGATGATGTAAACTAGGGTCTTTTAGAATTTTATTTCTAGTTTCTAAATATATTTAAAAAAAAAAATTAAAATTCATTAAAATTCATTTTGCCTTCTCCTTTGAAAAGTGATTTGTGTGAAAAAATTATGTTTTTAAGAAGTGACTGCCAGTTGCATCAGCATAACTTTTTTTAAAAATATGATAACAATGTAATTCTTTCAATATTATATTTGTAAATTTAATATCTAAAGGATGCAATTGGTTTCATTCATTTTGGGTCACTATTTCATAGTTTATTAAGTTCTAAAGTGACAGTAACTGTAATTTAGACATAAGGCCACCCTGATCGCTCTAACTTGATCTCTATATGTCCAAATTCATTTGTTTTATAGAAAGGTAACACAAATACTCTTTTCCTACATATTTTTCATTTTTTTTTATGTAATTTACTATTTTTCCCGAAGCCTTGAAGAGACAAGTTGTTGAATGACCAAACAACCTATGTTTACTTAAAGTAATATTTGAAAATGATAATGAACTAAATATGTATTAAAATTATATTCATTAGAAATCTTGTTATGATTTGCATCATTTTCCATCACGAGTTTGAAAAAAGAATTTTATTTGGTCCTTGTCCCAGGCCTCGAAAGGCCATTTTTTAGGAGTTTTCTTTTTTCTGAGGGAAATTTTTCATTTTAGGGCCATTCGTGTGAAGACCTCCTTCATGCGAAGGGGTTTGAGGGTCTTTGTGCGAATACCCTTCCCGCGAAGACCCCTGTGTGAAAAGTCCAGTGAGAGTCACCTCGCAGAAATTACCTAGAGTACTTAGCATGAACTAGGTTGACCATTTTGAATTTTTTTTAAAAAAAATTTAGAATGGTATAAAAGTAATGTTTTTTCTTTTCAAATTTTTACCAAATTGCAATAAGTTAATTCACTTTTTCTATTATTGATCATTTTTACAAAGGCATTTTTTGGAGAAGGATTTTTATGTCTATTTTTTTTTAAGGCATAATTTTGGAGGGGAGAAATATTATATCAAAGCATTTTTTTGAAGAAAAGAATTTTTATTGCTGATCTTTTGGAAGACATTTTTTGAAGAGAAGAAATGGGGAACAAGAAGGGCAGACAATGTAAATATTCTAGAAAAAGGTCACCTGGTACCAAAAAAATAAATCATGAAGCTGAATTGGCATATTATCATAATACTAAAGAAGGTGAAGGACAAGCTAAAGTACAAGGGTCAAGTCAAATAAAAGAATTGTACATTGAAGAAGGGTCAGGATCACTCCCTACGGAAGCTCAAGAAATTGATGTTGGAGAAGGTTCAGGATCACATCCTTCTACTGGTATGGATGAACTTATAAATTTAGCTCAAACTATAAAGATAAATATTAATTATAGAAACTTAGATCATTTACTTACAATGGATGTGGATAATTTGAGATCACTTGCTAATGTTCAACCCTTAAGTCTTGATAAGAAGAGGTCAATGAATTGATAGAAAGAGAAATATTGGCTCAATTTGATAATTTAGATACACTTGAAAAAGCCCAATTGCTTTTAGTTATACTTATAAATAAAAAATTGGAAGGGGAATTAAAATTATTGGGTATAGACGCGACATCACAGAAGAGAAAAGTTGGTTACATGCACAAAGTGATATGATTGAAAATCTTAGGAAAGGTTTGAACCAGGTAGGGAAGCGATCTCGAAATAACGATAAGATCATTATAGGAAAATTTATGTTGACATCCATTGTAGGTAACACTATTCTCTGAAAAAGACAAATATCTTTAGTTTCATCTCGGATTGGTTTTAGTAGGAAAACAATATCATGATATGTTAATAGGAGAATCCTTTTGGGTGATAGCACCTTGGAAGCCAATTTGGAAATCATGTGTAGAGCTCCTCATTCTGATAGGCTTGATGGAGGAATCAAGAATTTGGTCACATTATTTTGGAATGATAATACAAATCTTTCATCAAATAATAGAGATGTTATCAGACATATAATTTCAGCTAATCAATATGAATATCATACAAAACATTGGTTGGACACAAYACAACATGAAATGTATGTGTCATTTTTTAGTTCAAATCCTAATATAAAGATTGGGAAAACATTGTTTGARTGATTGAAGCCATATTATATCAAGAAAAACAWAGTGTTTGAAAATTGTTGTTGTTATTATCATATTGAATTTGATCTCCACTATCAGGTTTTACGAAAGTTTGTAGAAGACACTTATGGTTTTGTAAATGCTCCTCCTAGTAGACAAAGTGAGTTCATCTCATCCATTTTATGTGACAAAAGAGATGATGCAGCTGGAAAATAAATTGTATAAAAGGAATATGTCAAACATGTGTTGATTTGACTCTTTTTCCTCTAAAAAATGAAAACATTGATGTAACAAAGATGGTAAATTGCAATAGTTACAAATATTTAAAGAATGAAATAAAATTTGGGAAAGAATCCAAAAGGTTAGAATATGTTGAAGGGGAGATAAATTTTGGAGTATTTATATACAAATTAAAAAAATTAATTCAACCCTACATTCATCATGATTTTTTTGAAAAGTGGCAAGCACAACAATTCCAAACACTGAGAGACAATTCCCACTTGGAACTATTGTATCAGTTGTTGATATTCCTTTGTTCATCAAAAGGAAATTCAATTGGAATACTATTTTTCAGAGAAAATGACTATTATGGTACCTGTTCTATCGACACGCACAATTATATTTGGATGGTATTCATAGCACATTTGAAGCGTAGGTCATCAAGAAGGAATATCATTTTTATATAAGTGATGATAGAGAGCATGACATTGATTATGTAGAACACTTCTTCAAGATGTTTTTTGCGAATTTGAAAGGAAGAGGTATAAAAATTGATAATCATTATGTTTGGTCAGATGGATGTGTTGCACAGTTCAAATCATCCAGACCATTTTATGCACTTTGTAGATATCATCATAATGAAAATATACCACATGTCTGGAGTTTCTTTGAGAGTGGAGATGGAAAAGGTGAACATGATGGTGCTGGAGCTTACATCAAACATGCTATAAGGGAGTTCATATAAAAAAATGCACATGATGTTGTTGAATGGTGCAAGAACATTTCACAGCAAATGAGAATAACATGTCATCAAGAATGACTCAAGTGGTACCACATAGAAAATTTGGGGAGATAAAAGGTATGCACACATTTTTAAATTATTCAAGTGTTTAAATTTTTTATGTACATTCTTAATTCAAATTATATTTATAGAATTTAATATTATATATGCATTTTTCAGGTGTGAATAGAAAAATTAATTATTCTTGAAAGCCGATAGAAAAGACACAATCTTTGCATTCAGTTATGAGTATGAATTATCGTAATTGGACATTGAACACTAGGGACTACTCGTGCTTTGTTTTCTCTACATTGCTAAGAATTATGAGGAATGCATCAATCAAGACCGTGAATATGTAGGTGCATTGAATCTAGTGCCACTAGTCATTACTGATACATTTGATAGAGCTGAAGATGAAAACTTTGATGATGTTCCTTTGATTTCTACTAACTACGATCATATCTCAGGATTGGTTGAAATTGGTAAGTATATATTTCACATTATATGGTTCATTGAGCTGCATGTATCTAGATAGATATATAGATCTATAGATTGAACTAAGTAAGTTTTAATATCACACACACACACACACACACACACACACACACACACACACACACACACACATTGTAGGAGATATCTTTGCAGTGATTGTTGAGCATGGAAATGTAGGAGTTGGTTATTATTTACTGCGTTGTATTGTAACGAGGATGAAGTTACTTGAACCTGAATAAAGTGATGGAATGTTGTCCCCATAGGTTTGTATTCTTTACATCAATATACTGAACTCAATTTGTAAATTTTAAATTTTAACATTTGAACAAATTTCAAATTTAGTTTGTTTAAATTTGTATTGTTAAAATTTGTGACCTGCAGGTTCAGTTGTTTTAGAAGGAACATATTTCAAGCAAATCAAAGTAATTCAGTATGGTATTAACTTTGTTTATTACCCACTAGACAATAAGGTTTTTCAATATAGTCACCTAGTAGTACTAGTAGGTCTTAAGTGTAGTCTTATCAGGTCTTAAGGGGTCCTTTTAGGTCTTAAGTTGTCTTATTCTAGGTATTAAAGATCCTAAGAGTTCTTAAAGAGTTTTATGTCACAATAGGGGCCCTATTAGGTCTTAAGGGTCCTTGGATGTACTAAGGGGTATTAATAGGTCCTATTAGGTCAAGTAAGTGGTCTTATTAGGTCTTAAGGGGTTCTATTAGGTCTTAATGGTCCTATTACATCTAAAGGGTCCTTGGATATACTAATTGGTATTAATAGGTCTAAAGGGTCCTTCGATGTACTAGTAGGTCTTATGTCCAGTGTTATTAGGCCTTAAGGGGTCATATTAGGTCTTAATTGGTCTTATTCTAGGTCTTAAAGATCCTAAGAGTTCTTAAAGACTTTTATGTTACAATAGGGGTCCTAAAGGGACATAGGGTCTACTAATAGTCCTAAAGGGTCATTGGATGTACACTAATTGGTATTAATAGGTGATATTAGGTCAAGTAAGAGGTCTTATTAAGTCTTAAGGTTCCTATGATGTACTAATTGGTTTTAATAGGTCATATTAGTCCTATTAGGTATTAATGTCATTCTTATTAGGTCTTAAGGGGTCCTATTAGGTCTTAAGTGGTCTTATTCTAGGTCTCAAGGATCCTAAGGGTTCTTAAAGAGTTTTATGTCACAATAGGGGTCCTAAAGGGACATAGGGTGTATGAATAGTCCTAAAGGGTCCTTGGATGTACTAATTGGTGAACTAATAGGTCTTATTAGATCTTAAGGGTCCTAGGTATAGATTAAATAGTTTTAGTAGGTCATCCTAGGTGTTTTAAAGGGTCCTACTTGGGTTCTTAAAGAGTTTTATGCCACAATAGGGGTTCTAAAGGGTCCCAAGATGTACTACTTGGGTCCTCTAAGTGTCTTAAAGTGTACTAGGACATGTACTAAGGCATGTAATATTTTAAAATCTAACTCTACATGAATAACATATATACATGTAACTCTATAACATATATGTACATAATTGTGAGAGAGAGAGAGAGAGAGAGAGAGAGAGAGAGAGAGAGAGAGAGATTCCTAATAATTTTACTAACTTTAAAAGAAATTTAAATACAAATATTTTTAATAAATTTAATAAGATCTTTTAATGTTTTCTAACATTTTTACTATGGCTCTTAATGTTTTGTAAACATTTGAACAAAAATTTGCTAACATTCTACTATGATCCTGCCATTTTCTAACATTTTCTAATATACTAAGTTACATTTTTTTATAAAATTTGGTAACATTCTAATTACGGTTTTATAATGTTTTCTAATGTATACTAAGTTATAATTTTCTAATATTTTCTAATGTTTACTAAGTTACAATTTTCTAATATTTTCTAATGTGTACTAAGTTACAATTTTCTAATATTTTCTAATGTATACTAAGTTACAATTTTCTAACATTTGCAAACATATTCTAACATTTATACTATGGGTTTTTAATATTTTCTAACATTTTCTAACATTCTACTATGATTTTCTAACATACTACTATATTTTTCTAACATATTCTAAAATTCAACTATCATTTTCTAACATTTCTACAAATTAAATATTATTTAAAATAAATAATTAACTAAAATGAATATAAAACATAATTTACAATAAAAAATGAGAAAAATGTGTGTACCTGATACTACTAACCATCAGAAGAGGTCAAAGAATCTCGGGAGGTGCTGACGTCATACTGGTCATCATTGGTTCACTCTAAAACCCAGGTCCACAAGATCTCTAATAGGGAATGGTGAAAATGAAATGGGTAGTCAGAAATTTATACAAAATCAGGCGAATAATGTCTTCACGCAAAGGGGGGTTTCACGCGAAGTACCCTACGTGGGGTACTTTCTGCAAGACCCCACTTCGCGTGAATTACCCCATGTAGGGTACTTAGCATGAATCCTATTAACCACTTTGCGTGAAGAGGATACTTCGCATGAAGCCATCCAAAACAAAAAAAAAAATTGGACTTGTCCGAAATCCTTCATCCCAAAAAGTGGGACACACTATTATGATTTCACCCCACTCTTCCTACTCCACCTCCCAATCAAGATATCATTAGTTCCATTTTGTAGTGCATGCATGCTACTCCTTTCTCATCTCAAATAGTGTTTAGTGAAGATTATTTACCTCCTAAAGAAGTTGAAAGTTGATATGATGCTCTTATGGTAGCTGTCCTCATCAATGGTAATCTCCTTCTTAGGACCTTAATCCACAATGGATAGGAGATAAATGTTTGTAGTATAGACATGTTAAAATAAATCAAATTTAATATTTCAAACATTAAACCTCATAATACTCCTATTCGTAGATTTGACAATATTGCTAAGAAAATATTAGGCATCGTCACTTTACCTATTAATTTAGGTCTGTTTATTCTAGATACTACTATTCATGTGATGTATGGATCTCTTAATTACAATCCTCTTCTAGGTAGAACGTGGTTACATACTATGAATTTTGTTCCTTCAACTCTTCATCAAAAATTAAAATTTATCTATAATAATGTGATGTACACTCTTCATGCCAGTAATAGACTGAATAGTTGTTTGAATACGAAGTCTGATAAAACCTCTATGTCTTTGGAAGAAACAAAAGAGCCTGATTCTAAAACTGTTTCTTAATCTCAGGATGATCCTCCTTCCTCTAGTTCTATTTTTGATGATTAATGGGGATCCTTAGATTTCACACCAACATTTATTAGATTGTATAAAATTTTAGACCTTCGATCTATGCAAGAATTATGATAAAGAATTCAAAGAGACTCCTATTTCTAATGAGCTTAGCAACAATTTTTTCATTTTTTCCTTTCCTAATGAATCTCAAGAAACTATCAAACCGGGTTGTGACGATACAATGACTAACGACGCTCCATTGTATCTTTCTGATATGGCTTCTCATTATGGCCCCTGTTATCATTTATTACCAAAACATGGATTCAATTGGAGTGGATGTGGGAGTGGAGTGGATGTGGACATGAACTATAAAACATATGCTATCTAATGCATACAAATTTTTTTCAATTCAAAATCTACAATAAAATATTATTCTCATTTAAATAAAACTATAAAAACTTTCCATTCATGGCCTTTACAACCTCTCTCTATAGAAAACTCATTTACTAGTACTCATTAACTATGCTACTCATTTAACAAGGAACCATAATTCTGCACTCTGCAACTCCTGCGCTCTTTCCCGCCCAAGCCGTTTTCAAATTGAGGACCCCATGCCCGCCTCCCCAGGGGGAGATACTGCCCCCTTGACAGACCCACCTGCTGGTCCGGATGGACCCCAGATCACGTGCACTGTGCCAGAGTCAACGGGGGACTCCCAAAAGGCGTCATCTTCTTCTGCTGATTCTCCTAAACCTAACTGGAAATGGGCTCTTGTCGGTGAAGCTCAACAAGCTTTGCAAGCCCTTTTGGTGGATTTTGTGTAGACTGAAGAAGGTGCAGAACTGTCTCTCCTAGACTCTGTGGTAAATCACACAATGGCGGATTTCCAGATGGCTTTGGTGGGTAGATTCTTTGATTTCTTCCCTTCCATTGATATGGTCAGAAAATGGGTGGCTAACCAGTGGAAGATCAAGGGTTCAACTCTGGTTTCGGCCATGCCGGGTGGGCTCTTCCTGTTTAAATTTACCAATCTTGAGGATATGACCAGAGTGTTATCTAGCTCGTGGGTCTATGGAAAGTACTTCCTAGCCCTTGCAAAGTGGAAGCCCGGATTCAATCTAGCAACGGACCTTGCTAGGTCAGCCCCTGTTTGGGTTCGCCTCCCAAGCCTCCCGCTGGAGTATTGGGATGAACAGGTTTTCTGATGGATTGGGGATTCCTTTGGTGCTTTCATAACGACGGACCAGGTAACAAGATCTAAATCCAGGATTGTGTTTGCTCGATTCTGCGTGAATGTCAATGTGCACAAAGTTCTGCCCAACTTTTTTATATTGAAATCCAAACTGGGTAGATGGACCCAAGCTTTAGTCTATGAGAATGCTACCTTGTTTTGCCATAAGTGTGAACGGAGAGGACACGCTAGTGATTCCTGCAAGGCCAATATTTCATAAGAGAAGCAGCAGAACAAAGATAAGGGCCTCGCTGTGACCCCTCAGTCTGAGGTGTTGGAGGAGCCGGAGGTGACTATACCACCCCTGGAAGCAGGGGAGATTGTTCCTGATGGGCTGCCTTTTGTGGTCCACAATACTGCTGTTGACGTGCTGCCTCCGGAAGATGGTGAGATTGTCTCCCCCCGGGTACTGGTTCATGGAAATTCAGAGGAGCCCCCTGCCATTTCCCAGACAGTCCTGGAGACCCACCCTATCTTAGAGAAGGTTTCTGAACCTTCCCTAACAGTGACACCTCCCCTGGTGGGGAGCCAATCCCTTTTGGATAAGAAAGAACAGCATGATATTGTGGTAGCCCTTGAACTGACTAACCCATTACGAATAACCAAAAACACCTCTAAGGGGGTTTTGAAAAGCCCGCTCAGCTCCTCTGATGGCTCGGAGGATGAGACAGAGGAATGGAAAACTCAGAAAAATAAAACCAAGAATAAAAAGGCAGATGTGGGAGTGGATACTCCAAGAGGAAGACCCTCGGAAAGAGTGAGGAGATCGAAAGGATCCACAAGGGAGGTTGCGGCAGGTAGGCAACAGACCCTGGAAACTAGCTTCAAAAGTAAGAGATGAACTGCCTCTCTTGGAATGTGAGGGGTTTGAACAGTGCCCTCAAACAAACGGCTATTAAACACTATATTTTTTATCTCAAATTGGAGATTCTTCTTCTGCAAGAAGTCAAAATGTCTGCTAGGTCCTTTACTACTCTGGTGCCACTTCTTTGGCCCGGGGCTGATTTCCATTATTCTGAAGTAGCGGGTGCGTCAGGTGGTATAGCCACTCTCTGAGACCCGTCTAGATTAACGGGGCAGTTGGTTAACTCCTCCCCAAACTACCTGGCGGTCTCCTTTAGGAAGTCTGGAGTCGAATGGACCACATTTAATATCTATGCTCTGAATACCAGACACGTGCGTGCCACTCTGTGGAATGATTTGGGACTTTAGGTGGACTCTATTGGCTCTGCAAACTGTCTTTTGGCTGGTGATTTTAACACCCCCCTTTACCCTTCAGAGAAGTGTGGCGGTCTTATTGATTTCTCTGACAGTATGGGGGATCTGGCGGAATTTATTTCTTCCACTGGCCTTCTTGACCTTACCCTGAGGGGTGAACCGTTCACCTAGTCCAACAATAGAAAAGGTTCTCATCTTATCTAGGTAAGACTTGATAGGATCCTGGCCAATCCTTCTTGGAATCTGTGCCTGAACTCCACCTTAACGGCTCTCCCTAGAACTACCTCTGACCACAACCCCCTTTTTCTTTGTTGGTCAGACTCGCCTAGAGTTAACCCGTCACCCTTCAGATTTGAAATAATGTGGTGCTCCCACCCCTCCTTTAAGGATCAGGTGAACTTCTGGTGGAAGACTAATATCAGAGGCACTGCTATGTTTAGGATAGCTCAAAAACTGGAAATTATCAGGAGGGAAGTCAAAGGATGGAGCAAACATAACTTTGGTGATTGGCGTAAGGAGAAAATCGAGCTTACAGATTCTTTGGTTTCCCTCTAGGCTTAGTTGGCTTCTGGGTGCTTCTCGCCTAAGATACAAGAGGAGGAGGAGAAGACTAGACTTAGGTGGCAGGAAACCTTGAAAAGGGAGGAAATTTACTGGAAGCAGAGATCCAGAATTCAGTGGCTTACTGAGGGAGACAGGAACACAAATTTATTTCACAGGTCTGCTTGCATTCACAAGAAGAGAAATACCATCTCCTCTCTCTTGGATGAGGGGGGGAATGTAGTTAAAGAAAAGGAAAAAATTAACCAGGTAGCGGTTCAGTACTTTATGGACCTATATTCTGAAAGGGGTCCTGACTGCCCAGATCACATCCAAAACCTGCTTCTAGAACAAATCCATTGTGCTATCACCCATGGGGATAATGACATGCTCATGAAGAGGGTTATTGATGAGGAAGTTAAGAAGGCGGTTTTTGATATGGGAGGTTACAAAGCCCCCGGACCAGACGGATTCCCCCCTGCTTTCTTTCAAGAGTACTGGGAGATTGTTGGAAGTGATGTTACTAGAGCTGCAAGAGACTTCTTCAGGATGGGACGGCTGCTTAGGTAGCACAATCAAACCTACATTGTGCTTGTCCCTAAGATTGAAAACCCTACTGCTATGAAGTATTTCAGACCCATTAGCCTCTGTAATAACTTCTACAAGATCCTCACCAAGATCTTGATTGGCAGAATCAAGCCTCTTCTGGATAAAATTATCAGCAACACCCAGAAGGGTTTTGTTCTTGGTAGACAGATTTTGGATGCGGCCATTACCACACATGAGATTATCCACTCGATGGACAAATGCAGAGCCCCAGGTATGGCTTTTAATCTTGACATCTCTAAAGCGTATGATAAAGTTAATTGGTCCTTTCTACTAAAAATCCTTGGTAAATTGGGCTTTAATGAAAAGGTTATCCAAATCATAAAAGAATGTACTCAAACTATGAGTTTCTCCATTTTAACTAATGGATCCCCAGGTAGACACTTTACCCCTGAGAAAGGTCTCAGATAGGGAGACCCTCTCTCTCCCTACCTATTTATCATGGTAGCTGATGTGCTAAGCAGGACTATGAGTATGCTAATTACTACGAGGAAGATACAGGGATTCAAACTGGCTTCTACTCACCCTTAGGTGGTTCTGGAGCAGTTCGTGGATGACACTTTCCTTTTCGGGTACTCATCTATTATCGAGGCTAGGCAATGGAAAAAAACTCTGGATTGGTATGCTTGGGCCTCGGGCCAATGTATCAACTACCAAAAAAGCTGATTATTCTTTTTTAATACTCCTATGGATGTTCAAAATAAGGTGCTGAAAATATTGGGATGCTTGACAGCTATGCTTCCTTCAACTTATCTAGGTCTTCCCCTCACTCTCAAAGATGTTTCCCTAGAATTCTGGAATTCCATCCTGGAAAGAACCCAAAGGAAACTGGCGGGGTGGAAAGGAAAGATACTTAGCAATGCTGGTAAGCTACAATTGGTTTCTTCTACCCTCCAGGGGATCCCGGTTTACTTTCCATCCATTTTCAAAATCAGAAGCAATATGGCCGAAAAACTGGAAAAAATTCAGAGAACTTTTTTGTGGGCTGGGACGGAAGAAAAAAAGAGGATTTCACTTGTCAATTGGGACATCGTCTATCTCCAAAAAAGGCTGGGTGGGCTCGGCCTAAGGAAAGTCGGTATGATGAACAAGTCCCTTATTACTAAGGTGGCCTGGAAGCTCATTGAAGGTAAAGCGGAGTGGTGCAGAATCATGGAAACCAAGTATTTACAAGGCCATCCCTTCAGAAATTGGTTTCATAACTGTGACCTCCCTAGTGGTTCAAAACTCTAGACAAATATATGTAAGTGTAAGGCCCTCCTCACCAAAGGAGCTATGTGGCAAATTGGAAATGGGGGATCCATTAGATTGTGGAACGACCAGTGGACCATGAACCATCCTCAGCTGGGTATTAAATTCAAAGCAATTATGGATATCATTAGACCAACCCTGGGTCATAGAGCTTCCAACTATATCAATGGAAATACTTGGATAGATATACCTAACCAATTAAGGGACAGACCGGATCTACAGCACTCAGCCAGAGAGCTTATGGACATTCTGAAGGGCTTCAGAATTTCTGAGAATGAAGACTCTATCATCTAGACCCCCACCCAGTCTGGGTCCTTTACTGTTAGATCAGCCTATAACCTGCTTATTAAGGAAGAGTGCAACCAGAGTGATTGGAAGAAGGTTTGGATCCCACAACTCACGCCTAAAATAAACTTCTTCTGGTGGACCCTTATGCACGGAAAGATCCTAACCCAGGATAACCTCACTAAAAGAGGATTCTCATTGGCCAACAGATGCATCCTTTGTGAGAAGGAGGAAGAGACTATTAATCATCTCTTCATTCACTGTGACTATGCTACTAGCATTTGGAAAGGAATATATGATAGGCTGGGCATCTCATGGGTCCTTGGTTACGAGATACAACAATTTGCTAATTGGAGATCCCCCTCTAACCATCTGCTTCTCCATATTCTCTGGCGTATGCTTCCCCCGCACATATGCTGGGCTATATGGAGAGAAAGGACTAATCGAATCTTCAGGGAGACAGGCATCTAGGCTGATGCCTGCCTCCATATTGGAACTAAGCTCCTCAGGGAAAATGTCAGAATGGCGAAATGGAAGCTCCCTTCTAGCCCTCCTGCAGTCTGGGAAACTCTGATTGCGGATCGCTGGAATCTTCTGAGTGGGTTCTCCAAGTTTGATAACACTAAAAAGAGTATCAGGAATGCCACCACCTAGACTGCCCCTCCTCGGGACTAGATAAAATTGAACTTCGATGGTGCTGTTAACAATCTTGGGAAAGGTGGGGGAGGAGTGATGAGAGACCACCTTGGTACTAGCCTCCTGGCTTATGCTGGACTGGCCATTAACTGTACAGTCACATAGGTGGAAGGGTCTGCTCTACTTTGGGGAATTAAATTTTCTAAATAGATGAATGTTAATCAGCTGGAAATTGAAGGTGACTCCAAAGTAATAATTGGAGCAGTTAAGAATGGAATGAGTGCTGGGTGGCAGACTAGACCCATTATCTCGGAGATCCGTGAGCTTTTGGAGAGCTTCCAATAGATAACTATAAATCATACATACAGAGAAGGTAACGAGGTGGCAGACTCTCTGGTGGCAATAGGACTAAGACAAACCAAGCTTAATAGCTGGTCATTAGTCAGTGATTTACCCCTGATGACTCAGCGTCTCATCAACGGAGAAATGAAGACAAGTGTCTAATGTGCCAGGCTAGAATATTTATTATGTTTCCTCCCTCGAACACGTGCTGGCATTTTCGAGGTACCTGTATGATTATGAAAAATAAAACTCAAGGTTCCATAAAGTTCAATAAGTGCTTTTTGTTTGTGCGGAGTGATCGATGTCAGGAGAAAAAGGTGTTTTTGGCGATTTATGATGGTGATGGTATTATTACTATTTATGTTACTCTGAGATACGCAAGATCTGTCAGTAAGGTGACGAATTTCAAAAATCCCCAAAACAGGCAGGATGGGTATAAACAACTCTTGAAAAGGATTTGCAGAAAAGAGAAGTTTTTTATGGCATGCAACGACAGTAGCCTCCTCAAAAATATTCTGACTAGTGTGGTTCAGACAGAGGATATGGGGGGGACTGTGCTCTGTATCGAACCAGATTACATAGATGATGTCTTTTCCTCGAACCCTCTGGTTACCCACTATTGTAAAGAGTCTGGTATCTGGGGATTCATGGAAAGGATGAAGGGAGGCCATGACTAAAGAATATCCAAACAATTTGTCACCTCATGGAGTAACAGAAGAGTCTCAGTTGGAGGCATTCATTTCCAGATCAACGAGGAGGTCATTTCTGAGGCTACTGGGCTTTCGATGGTTGGAAGAAAGTACAAGAAAATGAGCCAGACCGCGGACCCTACAGGTCTTAAACAATTCTTCAAGGAAGGGGAGCTGGCGGTTAGGAAACAGGGGGGTTTCAACAGAGAAGAATTGCCTGACTTCTGGCCTAAAATCTGCGTCATCATTATGAAATACTTCACTCTTGAAGGTAAGTTCACGGTCTTCTACAATTATCACCTTCCATTCCTGAATCACATTAGGAACAAAGACTTAATCTCCATTCCTTTTTATCTGTTACACTCTATTGAAAGTAATATTAGCGATATTAAAAGCAACCCGAACAGAGTTATCCTCCACCAAGGCCTTCTGCTCTGCCTCTACCAGTTTCATAAAGCCATATGCCCAGCCCCCCAACCCCCTGTGATAATTCAGATGATGTCCCAAGATACGGCTGCTGGTAAAACGGACAAGACGTCCAACTCCTCCTCTAAGTCTATCCGGATCACTCAAGGACCTGAGACTGGTGAGAAAAAAGCCTGCAAAAAAAGTATTAAGCTTCCCACCCATACTCAGGAGGATCTGGTTGAATCTTATATTTCTGACTCTGTGGGCTGCTTGGATGGAAAAGAGGTTGATAACACCCCTGAGACTGAGTGTAAGTCTAAAAAATAGAAAATAACTGAAACCCTAGTTAATCTTGAAGTGGACCTAAGCGGGACAGACCGAAGGTGGTCTCACAGAATTGCCAAGGAGCAATGTAAACTCAAAATGCTGGAGACGGCCTCCAGAGAGCTTTCCCCGTCTGAAAATGCCTCACATTACACCGAGTCTAAAAAGAGTTCTTTAGAAGGCTATAGGAGCCCGACTGAGAATAACCCCATGAACAACCCTAACAGAGCTATGAGCCTTACCCCTCCCCAAAGTCCCAAAGGTGACCCCCAGGATAAACCCCTTTTGCCTGTTATGGAGGAGAAAAGTAACCTTGCTGGCATCCTTAAGAGCAGGTTTGTGAAGATTGAAATGGAAATAGCGGAGATAAAAAAAGGAATGTAGGACTTGATGGACCTCTACAAGAGGACCAACAAATTTGCCTTGAAAGTGATGCACGCCTCAGCTTTAACCCTTTGCAATGTGCAGGAGAAGCTGTCTGACGGCAAGCTGGAAGCAAATGCTGATAACAGAGACCTTTTTCTGTTCCTCCAAGAGGAATGGGCGAGATCCCTTCTGTCTAAGCAGCTGGGAGGGAAGAATTAGCTCTTAGGTCCATGCTGTGGTATTTTTTTGATAGTTTGGTTCCTCAGTTACCCTGCTCTGTTTTGAGGGGTTTCGTTAAGTTTAGTAGCAGTTTGTGGACAAGCCCTGCGTGGCTCAGTTACAATATTTTTGAGGTTGATATGATGCTTAGATACTTTGGCGTTATCTTTTTATGCAGAACAGTTAATTTTGTTTTTGATAGAGGTAAAAGTTTAAGTTCTTGTGCTAACAGTAAATCCTGCTATATGCTTTGGCTAGTGCCATTAACATGCTGTTAATGTGCTTCTAGTCCCCTGTTCTACGAAAGAAACTAATTGAAATTATGATCACTCCGCAGAGAAAATGTGATCAAACCTTTTCACAACTACGCTTTGTAGAATTGACTCTACTATTTCAAGCCATTGCAATTGGCAGGTGTACACCCAGACCCTGCAAACTTTGCAAAAATGGGAGTTTTAAATGTTTGACACTTTAATATTTTACACGAGTTTATATACCAGATATTTATTTGAGTTTACACAGATTTTTATTTGAGTTTATACATGTTAGTGTATTTTTTCTTTTCAGTATCAATTCTTGTAGTTCATATATAATATAATGCTTATATCTAACAGGATTAGAGTAATGATATTGCAAGGAAGTTTACATATTTAAAACAGTTAAATGTGGTGTATTTATTTATTGATAATCAATTTAGATTTTATATCTATATTGAGTTTTACATTTATAAAAAAAATTGACAAAATTTTATTTATTTCTTGTAATAGATATTCAAAGTGAATTTCAGTGTGGGTAAACTAGCTATATATAAATTTTATATTAAATAATTTATATAGAGAAAGCCGAGATATCCATGCTTTAATTTTAGATGTGATTTTTTTTAGTAAATTAAAGCCTCATATCTCTAGACTTTCTCTATATAAATTATTTAATATAAAATTTATATAT
>MU228160.1:1619023-1671880 GCA_018584345.1 Thuja plicata | reverse complement strand
TGCGACGCCGATCTGGGTTAGATTTCTAGGTTTTCCTCTTGAGCTCTAGAATGAGGAAGTCTTTAAAGGCTTTTCTTCCTCTTTCGGTGGGGACCTTCTCTCTATCGACCCCATGACTAAAGCTAAATCTCATCTAGTTTTTTCTAGAATCTATGTCAATATTTATCAGTTTGATAATCTCCCATCAGTTATTAACATCAATTCCAAGCTGGGAATCTGTAAGCAATAAGTAGAATTTGAATCCCTCCCTTTTGCATGCTTTGTGTGTCACAAAATGGGTCATTGGGAAAAGAGTTGTCTAAAGAAATTCTGAAAGCACCCCAAAATTATGGTCCCCGATCCTATTCCACTTAAGGAGCACAAAATAATTTGGAAGGAAAAGAAGACTTTGATCTCAACTGAAGGAGAAAGTATCAACAAGGTTGATCTGGAAGGATGTCTTAGTGACATGGTAGATTCAAATGGGATTCTAAATTGGGAAGAAGGAGAAATAGTGGAGTCTTTAATACACATATCTGATTCGTTGATGAAAGAAGTGCCAGTAGAGGTTGTGGTTCCTATCCAGGCTGCAGAATAGTCATTGTTAAAAGCTAAAGGATCCATCCATTCCATCTAGTTCGATAGTGTGGCAATGGGGAGGATTCTTCTTCTACTGATCTGTGTTTCAAATATTGTAGAGCCAAATATTGGAAAATGGTTGAAAATCAAAGATTATCTTTCTGTGATTCTCCCTCGCTAGTTATGGGAGATTTCAACTGTCCTCTGAGAGAGGATGAGTTGTTTGGAGGGATTGATAGGTTGAGGCAACTGGAGGGTAGAGTTGATCTTATTGATTTTTTCAACCATCAAGCTCTTGTTGATATTGATCTTCAAGGTGTTAATTACACTTGTTCTAATAGAAGAGTGGGAGAGGACCTTATTCAGGGTCACTGGATCGTGCCCTAATCTCTGGTAACTGGCTTAACAACTTTTGTTGCTCGCTGTCTTCCATCATGAAGGTTGGATCAGATCACTTCCCTCTCTCCTTTATTTCTTACGTAATGAAGGTTAAGGGAAAGATACCCTACAGATTTGAAAAAATGTGGATTAACCACCCTGAATTATAGAAAAAAATCTAGGAATGGTGGAATGTGAACATTCGTGGGACTGCTATGTTTCGGGTGTCTAAGAAACTCTAGCACATTAAACACAATATCAAGGCTTGGAGTAAGGAAGTGTTTGGGGACATCTTGAAAGTTAAGTTGGACTTTCAAAAAGAACCTAATTCCATTCAGGACACTATTCAGTAGAAAGGTATGTCTTAAGACTTGAAGGATAAAGAGACTATTCTTTTGGCCAAGACTCATAACATTATCTCTAAAGAGGAAGTGTACTGGAGATAAAGGTCTAGATCAATGTGGCTGAAGGATAGAGAATAGAACACTAGACTCTTCCATTTGTCTACTTCCAAACATAGAGCCTCTAATAGAATTTCCAAGCTTAGGGTAGCCTCTGGCATGGTAAGCAATGATAAAGAGATTTCTTGGGCTATGGTTGATTTTTTTTCTTCTCTTCTTTCCAAAGATCAGTCACTTTTCTTGGAAAATCAGGCTCTAATTCTTGATTCTATCCCTTCTTTAGTGGATGATCTCATTTGGGGGAGATAAGTCCCCAGGCCCAGATGGGTTTTCCTGGGTTCTTCTTTCATAAATTTTGGCATATTGTAGGAAATGACATATGTCACACTGTTAAAGAATTATTTGGTTCCAGAACCTTTCTTAAGGAGATTAATGCTACCTTTATTACATTGATTCCTAAGTCCCCTGGTGTTTATTCTATTGACTCCTTTAGGCCGATCATCTTATGTAATTTGGTGTACAAGATTCTCTCTAAGGTTCTTACCCTTAGGTTGCTGGCTATCCTTCCACATATTATTTCCCCCCAGCAGAGTGGTTTTGTTCCTGGTAGGCAAATTTTGGACTCCATTATGAAGGTTCATGAGGTCAGTCACTCCACCCACTCTTCCTCTAATCATGGTTTCCTGCTAAAGCTCGATCTCTCAAAATCCTATGATCAAGTGGACTGGGACTTTCTGATTAAGATACTCCAATACTTTGGTTTTAGTGAGAAACTATTGTAACTTGTTTCCCATCTTATTAGTACTTCGATGTCTATTTTCATTGTTACTAGCTCCTCTTTCTGATTATTTAAGCCCACAAGGGGGCTTCGTCAAGGGGATCCTTTATCCCCTCTTCTCTTTGCTATTCTGGTGGAAGGTCTTGGTCGCTATTTTTGGAAACTAGCTTCTAAAGGTTCCATTGAGGTCCTTATTCCCTCATTTGCCTCTAGACCTTGCTCCCATGAGAAATTTGTCAATGATACAGTAATTATGGGGTCATCTACTATTTGGGAAGCAAGAAGGATTAAAAATGCCCTTACTATTTATTCTTCAGCCACAGGCCAATTTGTCAATTGGCAGAAAAAATCTTTGTACTTTATAAATACACCAGAGGATAGACAAAATAGGATAGCTAGAATCATTGGGTGTGATATTGGGACCTTGCCTGCTTCCTACCTTGGCCTCCCTTTGGGTTTGAAACCTTCCAACTCTTTTTGGGTGGGTATTGTGGAAATATTTAATAGGAAATTAGCTGGTTGGAAAGGAGCTCTCCTTAGCCAAGCTAGAAAAATTCAACTTATAAAGGATTTTTTGTAGAGTCTCCCCATATATGTCATGAGTCTTTTTAGGATCCCAGGAAAAATTTCTGATGTGATATAATCTATTCAAAGAATTTTTCTTTGGTCTGGAGTGGAAGATAGAACAATACTATCTCTTGTGGCATGGGACAAGGTTTGTACTCTGAAGAAATGCGGAGGTCTAGGGATAAGGGCACTAAAGGTTATTAACCATGCTCTTCTGGCAAAGACAATATGGTGCATCCATGGTGACAGTAAAGAATGGAATGACATTATTAGAAAAAAATATCTTTACGTTCCCCCACATGTCAAACTTTATGAAGTCTAATGTGAAGGTGTAGGGTTCTTTCATTTGGAACAATATCCAGCAAGCGAAGTGGATTTTGGGTAATGGCAGGAGAATCATGTTCTAGGATGATTACTGGGCCAAAGATCATCCTCTAAATTTTATTCCTACTATTCAACCTCTTATTGATATTTTTAAACAAAGATTTGGTTTGAAGGCCTTAGATTACTGGGAAAACTAGTCCTTGGTTGACCTTTCTAAAGTTGACTTCTCACTTAAACCTATCATGCTCTATTTGAATGTCTAGAAAGTGGACACTTCTAAGGAGGATATTTTGATTTGGGGAAAGCTTCCACTGGGTCTTTATTCTATTTCTTTGGCCTCTGAGATATTGATTAAACCCTAGAGCCCTCTTCCCTTCTGGAATCAGGTATGGGATAAATGGCTCATTCCCAAAATTAACATCTCTTTTTGGATTCTTTTGCAGAATAAGATCCTTACCATTGATAATCTCCAAAAAAGAGGAATGATACTGCCAAATAGATATTTCCTGTGCAAAAAGGTGGAGGAATTAGTTTTCCACTTGGTCATTGATTGTTTTTATTCCAGAGAATTTTGGTTCCTTACTCTGCAAAGTTGGAATATTCATTGGGTGTTTCCGAACAATCTGGAAATTTTTTTCAAGCAATGGAGAAACCTTTCTTCTCCTGTCAATAGGTCACTATGGAATATTATTTCTCCTCATATCATCTGGAAAATTTGGTGAGAACAAAATGATAGATTCTTTCATGATAATGCTTTGCCTCCGGTGGTGATAGTGGAAAAGATTAAAAGAAGCATCAGAGAGAACTGTAATGTATTTAATGTTGGCATGTTGGATTTCAATTCTGGAGTTTTGACCGATTCAATTTCCAAGTCTCCCTCTAGGTGGGAGAATTTTGTTTGGCTTTCCCCTCCTATTGGCTGGATTAAAGCCAATTTCAACGGAGCCATGCAGGGAGATCTGGACCCTGCTAGATGTGGTGGTCTTATCCGTAATGATGAGGAAAACTATCTTGCAGCTAGGGCTTTCCCTATTGGGGTCTAGACCAACCACATGGTGGAAGTGATGGCTCTTCTGCAAACTATAAAGTTAATTAATAAAACTATGCCTTTGAATGTTTTGATAGAAAGTGATTCGATGAATATCTTAAATTGCATTAAAGGGACTACTAAGACATCATCGTCAATCAAGGCGATTATTGATGAGGATTATTTAATCATTAACTCTTTTTCCAATGTCATCATATCGCATAACTTCAGGGAAGAAAACTATATTGCGGATGAGCTGGCTAACATTGCAGCTAAGGCTGAGGGTATCATGACCTCACAAGGAGTTACTAATTTGATAGTTGAGGTGAGAGCCTAATTGGCGTATGATCTAACTCAGAAAACAAGAAGATTTGGAAAATCTCAAAAAGCTCATGAATTTATGGATATCATTAATAGCTGTCAACAGTGTTATGAAAAGGCTTGTCTTTCCCAAGAATGTTAAATGTAGACATGCGTACATTGGTTGTTTACAAAATTTGAACTAGGATTTTCTACACTTTCTTTGCTTTTCTTCGTCCATTGTTATTAATTTTAAAGATAACATGGGGGTGGTTATACAGAAAGGAGCCAAAAAATTGTAAGAAATGGAAGACCTAAATAGAGGTCTAGGATAAGCTTAACAAGGGAGGCCTTTCTAACTATATGGA
Organism: Thuja plicata; assembly: GCA_018584345.1. NCBI lineage: Eukaryota > Viridiplantae > Streptophyta > Pinopsida > Cupressales > Cupressaceae > Thuja > Thuja plicata. The sequence goes on along the minus strand of MU228160.1, from coordinate 1,667,179 downwards.
GTGCCTTCATGGCTCCAAAGATGTTGTCATGAATACTTTTTTGGAAATCTAGAAGGACGGTTTTGTGGTGATCAGTGGCAGGGACATTAAGATCACCAAAGATCTGATTGCTGAGGTTATGGGTTGAAATACAAAAGTTATAAAAATTTATAGAGACAAAAAGATTTCCCAGGAGGCTATTCAACACTTCCCTAAAGACAGAGTGGAAGAAGAAAGTCTGGTGAAAGACTCTGGAGGGTGTTATGATGTCAATTCCATCAAAGAATTCTAGGCAAAAGTGCTTATGGAGATCATGGAGTACATGTCTTTGGATGGGAGATACAAAAGGGCCCATTCATACCATTTCATGTTGTTACATCATTTCCAACATAAGGTGAGAATTTCTTTCCCCTTCTGCCTATTGCAATCTCTCCTTCCTAGCATTACTAACAACAGGCATAAGGAAAGTAAGCCCATTCTACATGAGGGCTTCATTCTCCTGATTGTTGAACATGTTCAAAAAGTTGTGGCCTCTACTCCTCTTATTATTTCCCTGATAGAATCGGGCTCTACTAAAGTGGGAAAAAGGTTCAGGGTGGGAGAAGATACGACATAGCCGAGTGTTAAAAAGTTGAAATTTAAGAAAAATAAGGGTATGGACACAAAATCAAATGCTAAGAGTGTCTATGTTTATGATGGAATAGACTACCTCCCCCACTCCCTATCTAATGATGAGAGTGAAGAGTCTCTGTCTATTTTGGTGATTTCCTCTGGCGAAAATAAGGTCAAAACTATGGGAGCCCATAGTGTTAAGGAGAAAGGTAAAATGCCTGAGGTTGTTGAGGAGGATGTGGGAGGCTAAAAAGTTCTTATTTTGGTCAATTACGCGAGCTCGAAAGAGCATGACATTCCCATCTCTCCGAAGCTTGAGGTGTTTATCAATGTGCAGTCGGAGAGGAAAGTGGAAGATACTCTAGGTCACGACAATGTTGAGAAGGACCATATCCATGCTTCTTCTAAGAACATCCCTTTCTCTAGAGTGGTGGATATGCAGGAGAAGAATGTCTAGCTTCTCTAGGAGGACATAGACAACAAAATTGAGCCCCCATTTGGGGTCCTTCAAATAGCGAAGGCAATGTCTTTGTACTCATTTTGACTGATGAAATGGGTATTTAAGGAAATGAAAAGTATCCATCTCAACTTTAGAGCTCTGTCCACTCATGTTGATCTCATAGATTCTGGGTTGGCAGGGGATGATGGAAGACAGAACAAGGAGGATGGGAAAAATCTTAAGTCTCTACATGACAGATTTTACATTTTGGATAACACATTGAAAAACCATATGAAGGACAACAATATCTTCTTGGGTTCTACTATGGAGTGTTCTAATTCCATTAAATCTGAGATGGACTATGGCTCCTCCACTGTGAAGATCGATGATGATAAAGATGACAATGAAGATGCTAGTCTAGGAAAGCACACACGCTCAGCCAAGAAAAAGAAAATCCAAGAAAGGATCTCAGAGTTGTTAGATTTCAATGCTGCCATCAAAAAGGTCTCCGAAGGTTAGGAGGAAGTGAAAGGCAATTTCCTGGAGTTCACCTAGTCCCTACAACTTCCCTGTTTTCTGTTTCTTCATCTTTTGGCTTCTGGTGAGCATTGCTGGTTTCTAGCTTTCTTCTCTGGTTGTCTATTTTGTTTTGGGTTTAGTGGGTTGGGTCCCAGTCCTCTATCTGTTTAGTCCATTTTTTGTTGTCTATCTTTTTGTTTTGGATGTAAGGGGTTTTGGGTCTGCATAAAACCTATTTTTACCAGCAATAAAAAACTATGTTTTTTCAAACGTTCTAAAGTATTCAATTTCATTTGAGAAGATAAAAACTATAATAAAATATTAAATTCCTCTATTTTATGTGCATTTGTCTTTGGCTAACTTTTGGGAGCTTGGAATCTGCAATTTCAAGCCTCTATTATTCAACTCTTTGATAAAGTGGCACCAAAGGTGTAAGCATATACCTGAGTACTTTCAAAATTACTTTTAATTTCACTAATTACAAAGCTTGTTGTTGATTCTATAATGGCATAATAAGTTGCAAATGGAGATGTTGCAAAGGGGTCAAAACCCACTACTAAAACACTAGAAGAAGCAAATGCTCTTTTTGACAAGGATTTCATTGCTTTGAAAGAAAATTGCAATAAAGAAATATTTTGAACAAAAAACCTCACTGATTAGTCATTTTATTAATTATAAAAGTTGAATACAAAGAAACCCACTTCATGGGAACATATTGATAGAAAAGAAATGGGTAAATAAAACCTCTAGGTGTAGCTCATGATGCCAATCCTAAACACTAAGACACCTACAATATTTCCCCCTTCATTTTTGAAACCACAAAAATAGAATTACATGAAGAAAGAACACAATGCCAAATATCCCACCAAACAAATAATCAGAACCGAGTCCCTAGGTTTTGCCTCATATCATCATCTTGTCATGCCATTACATTTTTTTAAAATCTTAATCTTAATCTCCTCTGATATCTTCTTTTATCTTAATCTTAGTTGTCTTCCACAATAGCTTCTCTTTCCCTTTATACCTGATATCTTTTTCACATATGTTTCTCTCCCCCTTTGACATCAATGAAAAATGTGTATCATCATTTCTTCTAGAATTTTCTTTGTCATACCAATATGAGGTTACATTCCCTTCTCTTGTTCTACAACGTCATAATGGTTTCTTGCAAAAACAAATCTTAGATTCACTAAAAACATTTAATTTGTTATTTAAACTTTAACAACACATCTTCCTTTTCTTATACATACACGCTTATGAGACATTTATACATCAATCAAATACTTAACTATCTAATTTCTGCTCATCATTAGAGCTTCTTGCAAATGCTCACCTTCAGATTAGATAATATCTCTCCCAAAATGCTTACTACTCCCTCTAAGTAGTAGCATCCATAAATCAATCCATATTTAATGGTATTTCATGTGGCTCTTCTGGACCAATGCATCCTTCTGCATCTTTGTTTTGAGTGGGAAGAGGAAGTCTTTTTGAGTTTCCTTTTTATCTTACTGATGTAGATCCCATACTAGAAATCTCTTTCTTCTTCTTTCTCCTTGTCCTCTTCGTGTGCTTTTGTTCCTTTTCCTCATTTTATTTTCCTTATCTCTTTGTATTCCTTTGTTCATGCTTGTCTACATTTTCATTTACTTTTATGCTCCTATATTCTTCTTCTTCCTTCTTGATATGATCATTCTTCCGTAGGTTCTTGTTTTCTCCCGTTGTGTCATCTTTATTCACATTCTTTCCTTTACAAATCTAAGTAGTAAGTTCAGATAATTTTTATATAATATCTAGAACAACTCCTTGTTTGTTCTTAGCTTTCCATCTAGCAGTACATTGTCTTAGAATATGACCAAATTTGTTGCGTGTAAAATATCTAACCATCTTCCTTTTTAAAGTTTCAGTTTTCTTTCTCATACAACTACACATGCTTGGATTATGATCATTCCTTCTGTAATCAAAACATAGATATCATTTTCTATAATCCCTCTCTTTGTGTCTATGCTTATTGGAGATAAGAATCTTACCTTTGAAGCTTTGATTGTAAGACTTATTTATCAAGTTCTTCATCTTGATCTTCTTCATTTTCTTCTTTTCACTTTTTAAGTTGCTCTGGTTAGATTTAGAGAATTACCCCTTTTCTAATCCTTTACCATTGTTGTCTATTGTCCTCCTCTAAATTAGCAACTCTTCAAGATTTTCTAAACATACCTTCAGCTTCTATTCATACTTATTTGCAATTCAAAGCTCTTCTTCCATGGCTTTGTCCAATTGATCATCTATACAAGTCTTGCATACTTCTCTTTCCTCAACCTCAAAAATTGAGAAAATCAGATCAACCACAATTTTATTATGGTTTTATTGTTGCTTTTAATTGGATTTGTCTTCAACAAACCTTTTTGTCTTATTCGTCTTAAGTTGTCTAACATCATACTTCTTTTGATTTTGAGTACTGAAATTATCAAAGTTGTCTAACCCTTTTTTATTTATTGTTGTATCTGCATCTATTGATCCTCTTGTAATTTTCTTGATCTAATTCTCATCTCAATTTTGCACCTCAAAATATATAACAATACTTTGTTCATCTAATTTACTTTTGCAAACATTAGACTAACTTCTACTAGATTGAACAAGTAAGTTTATTTCTTTTGAATGATTCAATTTTTCATACCCATATATCATTGGCTTTACTTGAGATTGGAGCATTGATCCTTCTTCTCTAGTGTCAATTCTATGAATAGTTTCTTTTGAGATTCTTTGCATCTGATTCAGATGTTATTGGTGTAGTACCTTATTGAGACTGAATCCTTGACTGTACTTGCATGATCTAGCGTTTCTTTGTTCAATCTCTATGATCTAATACTTTATTCCTTTTTTGTTTAGATGGAAAACATTTCTCTTTCTCTTTGATCTTTATCCTGTTATACCCTGCATACTCGTCCCTGCATTTTGTGCTCAAAATGTCAGGTCCCCCTTTTTCTTTTCCCCTTTTGGTTTTCCCCCTTGCTTTCCTTTTTGTTTCTGGCTTGGTCCCCTATTTCTTCTGAACTCTTTTGGTCCCGTCTGGTCTTTGCCTCCCTTTTTGTGTTCATTGTTTCTTCTAGGATCTCTTTGTCCTGGAGTTTCTTTCCCAAGCAGGTGATTCCATATCTTTTGTGCCCGACGATCTTTCTCTTTTCCGTAGGAGGCATGCCTATTAGGTGTTGGGGGGCCCAGATCTTGGCACTTGACATTTTTCTTGAAATTAATTTTGGTAATTAATGTGCTTTCCTATGCATTATTTAAGGCCTTTTACCTTGTCATTTTACACTTACCGCAAACAGGTTACCTTCTAGCAAATTTTCTGGAGAGAAAAATGATTTGTTTTCTGAGCATAAATGTTTGAGCTAGAATGTGTAGAGGTGTGTTCGTCGCATCTACTAGAGTCTCTGGGTGAAAAAGTGAAGCAATTGTAAGTACTTCTACTCAGCATTTCGAGGTTCAAGTAGGCCCTTAGTCTTTTCATTTTTTTTTGCTTTCTATTTTGTTGTGTTTCTTCTATGTTTGTTTTTCTCTATGTGTTTTCTGCTAGTTTTTGTTAGCTGGTTTGTGTTTTTTGTGTTTGTTCCTGGTCATCATTCATCTATTTTGTCACTCCATGGTTGCGTATGTTGTTTGGCATGATGCTATCCTTGAGTTTGGTATGTCTTCTTCCATTTGCAGTCATCCATTTTGTAAGGAAAGGCGTCCTCCCTCCTAGGCTTTAGATTTTTGTAAATATCGCCCACTTCCTACTGAGAAGTCTATAAATGCAAGAAGCTTTGGTTGTATATCTTCTATACTTTGTATATGCTATAAGTAGCTTGTAAATTCTCCATGTGGTAGAGTCTATAGTGTGTTTTTAGTAAGCTTGGTTTGCGAGAGCTGTAGGTTTGAGTGTGCGAGTTCTCGTAGTTCACTATAGGTTTAGCTCTTTCTGTAAACTCTATGATTATGTAGGGCTTTGTTTTCTCTTTCTCCATTGAGAGACATGGTATTTCTAAGAGTTTTTCCCCAACTGGGTGTCTTGGGCAGTCATCCCTAAGGACCCATTATCCTCCTAATTCTTTATGAGGTTTTAGACCAGGTCTGTTTAATAACCAGGTTCACCACCCTAGTTGGTACTGCCCTAGATGACAAGGAGGTAGGTGTGTCAATTGTAGAGGCCATCTTGTCAACAAGTTGTTAATTTTCTCTCTCCTCTATCCTTTCTGCCTTAATGGAAAAATTAGTTCCCATGAACAAACATTTAAAACTCATCCCAAATGGAATTCATACAACTCACGCCAGAACAACTGTCTATTTTTTTCATTACTCAGTCGAGTGGGTAGACGCATGTTAAAGTACGACAGGAAGGCCATCTATCTTATCACTAACAATTGTTGTCTTTTCAAGATAATGTCAATCATGTTAATTAATCTAGCCTTTTTCCACCCCATGCGACACCTTTTTGAGTTATCATTTTGGATCCTCGGTAAACGATAAATATTTAATCTATTAAAATTGTATAAAATCTTGGACATATGACCTCATTAAGGATGCCCTAACTATTCTTTGTTTCAGGTGTAAAGGCAAAGTCGTTCTCAATGAAGGCCTTTGGAATCTAGAATATCTCAATGTTTATGTACTGATGGTTGTCCGGTTTGTAGGTACAGGTTAAAGTAAGCAAGAAATAGCTTCAGGGTCTTCACCTCCTGGGAGTCAGAAACTCCTAAGTGTCTTTGTAGACACCAACAAGAAGGAAAAGATAGAGTAGATATTGGAAAAGTTCCCTCTAACCCAGAAATATAATAATAATGAGAAAATTCATGGGTCTCGAATTGAGTCTTCTCTTAAAGAAATCACTGACACAAATTTTGGCACTTGGGCTGAATTGCAAGGCCTTATTCAAATGATCTATCAGCTTTGACGCTCCAATGACTCCATCTTAGTTAACTTAGTGGCATCTAAAATCATTCAAGAAACTTATTTTCCATGCTTAGTACAAGTGCCAAAGCTAATTTTTCTCCTAGCTAGGGGTTATTGCCAAGGCAGTATGGCTGCTGTGTTGGTTTCCCCTACTCCCCTTGGATTCTTGGTGTCCATCATGACATTAGACCATGAAGCCACTGCCAGTGGGTGGTGTGTCCTATAGTTTGCAAGAGTTGTTTCTCTCACCAAAGTCGAGGCCCTCCAGCAATATGAGGGTGCAAAATACATGGCTCGATGCCACCTCAACATAAATTGAATTAAAAGTTCACGCCGAGACTACAAGAAGATGCAGACAAAGATTCCTCGCTCCAACTTTAAGGAGCCCATCTAGAAAGGAATTATCTTCTTTTTTCAGGATCTTTGGGGACCCACATGCCCAGGAATTATCCCCCTGGATGTATTATTTCTTATATGGTATGACCACCAACAAGTCACAGTTTAACTAGACTGACATCATTTTCAAACATGTAGACACCCAGATGAGGAGGGTTGACATAGAGTGGAAGTTCTACATGAATTCCTACATCCTTTGGCCACTTGTCCGATAGTGCCTGGGGATCTGAGGTTTAACAATGGTTTGTGTTCTTGGGGAAGGATGTGGTCAGGTCTCTCCATTGGACCACTTCCCCTAGATTCAGTGGGACCAAAGTTTCTCACATTTTTACAGAGTCAACAACGCCTTCATCTTTCACGGGGTCAAGGTGATCACTGGTGATCAGGGATAAAAATTATCTCTATAGGGCATGGGATTGGTTGGTGTGTGGGCGCCATACTCCCTCCATTTTTCCCAGGACACTTACATTTGGGTTTCTAGCTTCTCCAGAGAACCCTTCCTGCTACCCAAACATTGTGGGGACAGGGTATTTTTTTTAGAGTTCTGGAGGTAGATTTTGGAGGCTCTTTCCTTGGATGCCGCTAAGAAAGTTACCACCCTGACATTCCCTTTCATCTATGGGGAATAATCTTGCTCCCTAGCTGCGGCCTGGGGAGCCAAAAATGAGCTAAGTAGTTTTAACTTAGAAAAGTATTCTTTCTCCCACAAGGATTATGATCCCCTTGGGAAAATGGTAGGGTTGATGCCAAAGGCGGTGAACCCCCATTTTTGACACAGAAGATTTTAGGGCCAACTGACAGGATTATTACAATGTTTGGAAGTGATACTACACCAAGTTAACAAAAGGGATGATGTAATAGCTCAAGCTCCAGACATTTCCATGGACTTTTTGGACACTGGGTCCCTAGAGGACCCTGAGTATAAAGAAACAAGTATAGATAAGATGGACCTCCCCCTGGTTGACTGGGATACACCTGAAATTTTTGACATTGAGGTCATCTCAAGAGTAGTAATTGAGCTCAGCCACTTGTATTTATAGAAGGTATGCCCGAAGATTGTCCGGTCGGACAAGCATTGTTTGGGAGCCTTAGGTTCCCTGGTCCTAGAGAAATCCAAAGCCCACGGTAATAAGAAAGTTGGTGCCCCACCTCAGGTCTTCAACCCCATTTTGGACCCCTGATGGAGCAATTGGGTGAGAAGTTGGAGGACTCCTTGAAATTAATCGATGCAAAAAACTCCCTAGTGACTATTGGTCTTGGAGCTACCCCAGTAGGCTCCTATCCCCCACCAGGAGGTTCTCCATCCTTGGCTATTTTGTTAAGTGTAGCATGTGAATTAGATATCATCAGAACAGTAGCAGCTACAGAGCCCGAAGTGCCACTCAAAAGAAGAAATAAAAGGTAAGTCGGTCTTCATAGAGTAAGAATTCAGGCTGAGAGCCTAAAGATGTACCTGAGGTTGAGGTGCTTTCTTCCTCCTCCTCCTTCAAAAAAAAAAATCATCCAGCGAGTCCCCCAGAGATAGCATAGATCAATGTCGGTGACTTGTTCCCTCTAGGTGATCTCGGAGAGCTACATGGTATGGTTGACTATGCCATAGAAGAGACATTAGGACAAGAATTTGACATCCTCATACTTGAGTGAATAGGGTTAGAAGATGTGGCAGCCCAAGAAGAAGGCAAGCCTCAGCTTGATGAAGTCAAAGGTGAAATGGAAATGCTAGAAGAACAAGGGAACAACTTGATCATAGAGAAAGCATAGACTAAAGAGGGAATCAGACCCTTGGGAGAAACCCTAACCTCTGACACTGTGCTCTTAGGCTTAATTGATAATCAAAGTTTGTTGAAACCACTGGATATAGCAGCCGATAAAGTTGCAACCATTTACCAATAGGTATATCTCAATGATCTACCTCTACCTCCTCCACCACATTGTCCATCTATGAACACCATTCTAGAGGGTGATGTGGAGGGAGATAAATAACACATAGGAAGGGACCCCATTGATACAATAGACAATATGCAAAGGGGGGAACTTGAATTTAACCCCAGGGAGACGTCAAGCTCAGGGATAATGACAAGCAGGCTAGCTGCCCCACCATAGTGGCTAGTGGAAGCCTAGAAAAGAAAATCCCCAACTACTATCACTGCTCCACTATCACTTGCCGAGATGTTGGCCAAGGAACAAATTACTAACAAGCCCAAGAAGGCTTGTACACTTCACAGCACTAGAAGGGCCCCAAATGAAAACTTTGTGGTGATAGTTGCCTCCCCTCCAGCAAGAAAAGAGGATTCTAAGGTAGTTTCCGAAGAATATGTAATCACAGAGGTGTCTCTGGGCAAAGGCACTCAATAGGGGTAACTCGACCTCCCGAATGAAGTGGGTTAGGCTATTCACGTCCTGTATGAGAAACACTCTCATTAGATTCAAGAGTTGAAAGCATCCAATGATAATCTTTCAGGACTCCTGACAAAATTTGTGCGCCCCCTTGCTTCTAAAACACCCAGACCCTAAGTCCCCGAGACATCGATACCACAGAGTTATGTTGACACTCTGAAAATTATGAAAAAGAAGGCATTAGTGGTAGATGAGTGGATCACTCATCAGATGGGGGGTAATAAGAAGTTTCTTGTCTGAGTCTCTCCTAGACGTTTTCTGGGTAAATGATTTAGTAAATACGATAGAGGCCACCATTCCCCAGTGGCAGAGAGAGATAGAGAAATATGAAGATTGGAAGGATACCTTGTCGGAGATTCTAAATCTCAGGGAAGATGAGTTAATAAACACATGCATTCTATGGGATGAATCATATGGGTTCCTCTAGCCTTAATAATTTAGAATTTCATTCAAAGTTAAAACTGGCAAGAAACTGGTACAAGTGTTGGAAGAATAACTATAGGCGGTCTAGACTCCTTTGGACCAGTATGCTACCCTCATCCAAGAAATTGCATCAGTTTATCCTCTCAGCCCCAAGACTTATACTCTCATTGAATCTGCAATCGATAAGTTTGATGAAGTGGTCAAGGCTCAATTCCAACCTGGGGTAAATGTTAATGGTATCACCATGGTGGAACACTCCCAAGTGTTTCTCAAATCCCATGATGTGGCCAAGGTGGTTGCGGAGTTAAAATATAAGGCCGAAGATGTCAGCCTCCATTTTGAGGGATCAGTGGATCATTGTGATTGCTTGAAGGATATAGAGGAAGATGGCATCCTCAAGATTCTAGACGCATACAAAAATTTCAAAGGCCATTAAAATATCCTGATCTCTAGGATCCTTCAACAAAATTCACATACAATCTCGTTCTTTATTCTTTGACCACTCTCGAATCCCGGACCCCGGGTTCCCTATTTTATATTATTTATAGAGATGAGTGTTTATAGCTCTCTCAAGCTGACCAATCACTATCTACAACATATTTCTAGGTCCATGGTTGTCCCTCTTGGTGTGACTAGTCATTTTTGATCCATTGGTTCACTATAGACACCTTCCAGATCCCAAGTCACCATTCTAGCATTTACTATCTGGCGTACCCCGACTCACCCAAGTCACCAAAGTATAGAAGAACATTAAAGAGGGTGTATGGCCCAGCTCACTTAAGGAAGATCCATCATTTCTTCAAGTACAAGGATGCTCTATCCAATGGCTCTTTTCCTAGGGCTTCTTCCTTTCTTTTGTATTATATAAGGAAATTTTGATAGCGTAGGTAGTACCGACTGTAAATATTGTAATATAATGTAAATAGATAGCGTAGGGATAGTCCCTTAGGTAGTTATATTTTTCTATAAATACAAATTCTGACGCCATTGTAAGGGTCAAAAAATTTATGATTTAGTTTTCCACTAGTGATACAAGCTTTCAGTCTTTTAGCAATCTTGTTTCATAAGTTTAGATTAGATTAATACTCCCTTAGAGCCAATAGTGTAACTACTAGTGATGCTAGATTTGAAGTTAATGAAATAATGAGGAACACCATTCAGCTCTGAACTCTATGTTGTTTTTTATCCTAGAGTTAGAGAAATGTTTCTCATATTGTATGCTTTCTTATGTCCTTTGTTCCAGTTCTGTAATGATTCAATGAAATACTTTGTTTTTCTACTAATATACATCTGATTGAAGGTTGTATGTATAACTAGTATCCATTGTTTATTTTTTATGGAACTTCATTGATGTTAAGGGAGCATATGTCATGGATATAGTTAGAGATCTACACTAACCTTGTTCTATATTTTGTTATTTTCTTTGTCAGATATAAATTATTCTTGAAGGAAACCCATTATCCCTAAAGTTTCAAAGGTCTATGAGTCAAAACCAACTATCCCCTCAAAATAAGTAGTCACTTGTCCAACTGAGCTAAGCCCGCACCGTCGTAAACTGATAACAAAATGCTTGGAGGCTAGGAGAGCTGGCTCTCCTGCATGCCTCTTTAGGCAAAGTTGGCCGATACTCCAGTATTTGGTGACAAATCATCTCCCATTGGTGAGGGCGTCACAAAGTCCCATCAATAAAAAATAGCTCTAGAAGGAGGGCATGAGCTTGTCCTGCCCTAAAATTTTTTATACCACACTTCCTAAGGGTTCCCTAAACAGTAGTTTTAGACGTCAAACTTTCCATAGATAAGGGTCATTTTCACCGCTGTGATTGGAAAAAATATTGTGTTCAACCCCTAACCCAGCAGAGTTTGCACAACTTAGACCTCCCGTCTGAGTGAAGAAGACCTACCAAAAGAAGCAGCCTTTCCATCCCCTGACTAGAGGGCTTGTAGCCCAACAAAATATTCAGGCTAACCAGCCCATCTCAACGACCAATCTCACTATCAACCTTAACATTCCAATGACTGCCTACTTCAATAACACTGGGTCTCCCATGGGACAGTTCCCCAATGCTATCAATGACCTTCCTTCGTATCCGCAGATGATTTGTCCCAAGTATGAACATCTAGGCCCCTGAACTACTAAAGAACATCTATAGGCCTATAAAGATGCTATGAATCGATGCTGCATCCAGCATGAGGATGTGGTCAATAGAATGTTCCTGCTACCTCTCAGAGAAATCCAATTAAACTCGTACTTGAATTTACTTGCCAATTCCATCAATAGTTGGCAAGACATGGAGGTTGCCTTACTAACGGTGTTTTGGTTCCACATGGGCCTGACCTGGTCTCATAGTTAGTTTATTTCTATCAAAAAGGATCCAAATGAACCCCTGGCGACCTTTAACCATTGGTTCTAGAGAGCCTTGAAGCAATGTATGAGACCCTTCATCCCATTTACTAATGTGACTATCCAAATGTACCTCAACACCTTGGACCTATTTGTTGCTACTCTTGTTTGGAGAACCACCACCTCCAATGACAGGGATACTCGTGCTAAGGTTTACAACCTCACCCTCAAGCTATCCTATAATTTGAGTAAATCTCTCGACGGTATTGGTCAGGGCTTACCTTATAACATGCTTCTTGGGAGAACAACTTACCTAGGAGGATATGACCCCAATCTGGCACTGTGCGCCCCTATGATGAATTCGGTGCCCTAGTACATCTATCCCACTCCTCATCAAAATCCTCCAAACCTAGAGTATGCTCCTTGGGCACAACAGCAAACCATAGTACCCCCATCATCCAGAGTACCTTTCTTCTAGACGTCAGCCTATAGAGGCTTGCCTCTAGTACCGGCAAGTGCATCTATGCCTACCCCACCACCCTACTCGTTACATTGTGACACCACTACCTAGTTGTTCACAGAAGTGGAATCCCTCTAGAGACTAGTTTTGTCACTCACCACTGACAACTGAAGATGGGCTCCCCCACATCCAACGAAATCAACCTCTCCTAAAGGGGGAATATCTTTTTGAGGCAACAAAGTTCCAATAACTCTAGACCCTGGAACCACTATAAAAACATTAGAAACAACAATGCTCAACCAAACCAACAATGGAACAACACGCCTAACAATGGGGCTATTCCACCCAGTCACCCAAACACCCAAGGAGGCACAAGACCCAGCCATTCCGTGCAACTTAGTGAATACCACCCCCTGGCTTTCTAGTGTTGGTTGCATAACACTAGTTCACATTCTGAGGTAAACTGCACCATGTGAGAGAAGTTCATCATGATATCCCAATCTGATAGGAAACAAAACATTGATTCTCCTCCTCTGAAATCTTCAGCTGAACTGCATCTCTCCGCTTTTCCCTGTGAGACCATCTTTTTCGGTGATGGCAAAGAAGACAAGGAAGAACCTAACTTACATGTTTTCTTTGATGACTCCATCCCATATTTCAAATCTAATTCCCTTACCAACCCCATGACTCCCTACAACACCCGCAGTCAATCAAATAAAGGTCCCCTTATGACATCGATTCCACCATGGATTGTGAATATTCCACTAGACCCTTTGGCAAATGTTAATCCACCCCCTCCCAAAGGACCCACACCTATAAATACACGTGAATCTATCATAAAATGTTCATGGGACCCTAAAGGGAAGCTCAACATCACGAAAGTGATTGAAAATACTACTACCACCATGACCTTGATGGAGGTCCTACTTAGTTGTCCCTAGTAGAGAAAGTCTCTGCTATGGTACCTGGACAACCTAGAATCATGTGAAGGCCCACCTAAGTATATGATGTTTGATGATGCTAATGTGGTCATATTTCAAGGGAGTACAAAAGATCCTCCCTTTTTTCTCGGTCTTAAAACTTATGGTAAAAACTTATACAAGTGCTTAGTGCATTCCAGAGCTTCAGGCAATGTCATGCCCATATCTATTTGCAGGAAGCTTGAACTGACTCCCACACCATCCAAATGAGTATTCACCCAGCTATACAAGAATGTGATTAAAATTATGGGAGAGATAAAAAAGTGTCTCAGTCCAGTAAGTACAAGATCCCTAGATATCAAGCATTATTGACATCTAGGTAGTTGACATCCCTGAGACTTATGAAATTCCCCTAAGTTGGAATTGGTCCAAGTCCTTGAATGGATATATCTCAACCAATTTCTCCCACCTATGGCTTCCTTGGAGAGGAGAAGCTAATCAAATCAGAGTAGACAGAGAACCTTGGATGAAAAAGGCTCTCACTAATTATGATCAGGTCAGTGAAATCACTTTTGTCAAATTAGAACCTAGGTTATACAGGGCTAAAGAAATCCTGACCCTAAATTTTGTCCCAAGTGGAACAATACCTAATGAAGACCCTGTCATCATCCAATGGATCCTTGAACTTGTCATGGAGCTAAAATGGGATGTAAAATCCCAAGGTAACAAGGAAAATTTAACCTCCTTACTGTCTAGCACTTGGTATCAAGTTCATTGTCAAAACCAATCAAAGCTGGAATATGCACCATGTGTAGATGCTGCCAAGGTCTACCTTGAAATATTTCAAGTAGAACAACCCAAGGTCAAGGCCCTACCTCAAAGAGGTCCAATCACGAGCACACCCAATGGGCTATCATCTGAGGAATCTCTTGCAGAGACTCCTCTAGGGGATGTTTTTTTCCCCATATCTACTCATTCAGGGGATGTTCCTAAGCCAATCCCCCATCCTGATCCAACCATGACTCTCTCCCAGGATTTACAACCACAATGCACCTATAGTGATCTATGGATCCTTAAGTTTGATGTATCGTTATCTAAACAAGGTTGTGGAGCAAGTGTGGAATTGATAAACCCCCGAGGAAATTCTTTCCTCGCATCATATTGCTTGCAGTTTAACTACACCAATAATGTAACAGAGTATGAGGCCTTGTTCCTTAGGCTCCTATTTTCCCTCAGGAAAGGATTTGTATGCCTCCACACAATGGGTGACTCAGAACTTAAAGTATGACAAATTTGGAGCCAATACACATGCCATGATAAATGACTGACCGCCTATCATAACCGGGCGTGGAGCTTAATAGAGGATTTTGATGCTTTTGGTATCGAAGTGATTCCCCATAAATAGAATTATGTTCCAAATGCATTAGTTGTTGGATGATATCAGTTTTAGGTATTGATCATGCTGTTGATATTCATGTTTTGTCACCGATGTCAGCATATATTTTTGTGGAGAGGACAGACTGGTTACTTGACTGGCATAAGTGTACGGACACTGTGCAGATGTTTCAGAACTATCAAAGTTATATTTATGTAGAACAATGTGTGTTGACCTTATTCCTAAGGTCTCTTGGCTTTATTTTGCATATTACAGATGTTACAGTTGTTTTGGTGAAAACTAGTTTGTGGACTATAACTGTGATTCTAGACAGATCCGTTCTCTGTGTTTTAGGTGTATCTTTCTGATGAATATATTTTAGATGAAGTGAGCTTACTAGTGGATAGGTGAAATATGTTGGAATAATGGGTTGAGTTAGATTGTTTTTTGATGACTGGTGATGTCAGTTGGGGCATGTATTATGGAGAAGACCTAATTCTTGGCCGACTTCAAACATGTAGCATGTAAAATGAATTGTGAGTGTGGATTGCAGATATGGAAGTATAAGTGATGTATTATATTTGATGCTTACGTGTTGTAGGTACCTTTTGTATCTTAGAAAGGGGTTATATAATTATTTGTACATAGGAAAGCCTTAATCGGTCGACTTGATTAATTATTTGTATATTAGGAAAGCTTAATTGGCTGACCTAATGAATTGTTGTATGAGGGTATATATGAGTGATCTTTTCTTTTGAAAAGATGTGAGAGAGATTGAAAAGAAAAGAAGTGAAATATTTGAAGCTTGTTTGACTTTTGGATGTAGAGTAGAGTTTATGAGAAAAGTACTCCATTGGAACTAACCCAGCAAGGATAGTTGCTATTAGACAGTTCACTGGATTGTATATTTTCTATATACACTTGTTCAGATTGTGAATCCTTGAGGGTTTCTTTAACCTTCTTTGTTCTTTGGGTAGTGTACCTGGGTAGTGAGCCTACTATTTATCTTGACTCCTAACAGGGTCTATCTCCTAACAAGGAGTATGTACTATAATGTTATAACAAGCTCCTAACAGGGATAAATATTTTAACATGGATACTATTCTCCCGGTACATTATTTTTGGGTGTTAATTCCCACAAGGGTTTTACCTTTAATAGGGCTTTGTAAACACCAAGTATTGTGTTATGGTATTTGAATTTACTATGTTATCATTTACATTTGGAGATTTGGTTTATAAAGTTTAAAATTTAATAATCTATATCATAACTGATTCACCCCCCCTCTCAATTATATTGTGGACTTTTATTCCTAAAAATTGGTATCAGAGCTTTTGGTCCTTAGAGAGAAATTTTAATAGCTTGAGGTGATCCTTAAGATGATGTACTACAGGAAGGATAGTCTGAATTTTGATCCTAAAAACTTTGAGAGTTGGCAGAACAAGATTAGAACACATTTTCTATGTCTGGGAATTGATTACTCGATGATCACAAAGAAGAATGAAAAGATAGTGACTGAGGATGAATTATCGAAGGCTACTGAAGATCAGAAGAAGTTATTTTCATGTAATATGGTTGCAAGGAAATCTTTGATCAACGCAATTTCAAAATGAGAATTGACAGAAGTAAAAGACTTGGATTCTACACATGAGATCTAGACAAGCTTAGAAGCATTATATATTGGAGATAAGTTTACAAAGCAGGAAAAGATACAAAACTGGAAGACAAAGATGGAATCACTGAAGATGAGAGAATATGAGAACATTAGGGCATATGGACAAAGAATTATTGAAGTGGTTACTGGCATTAGAAACTCAAG
This sequence comes from Thuja plicata, assembly GCA_018584345.1. Classification (NCBI taxonomy): domain Eukaryota; kingdom Viridiplantae; phylum Streptophyta; class Pinopsida; order Cupressales; family Cupressaceae; genus Thuja; species Thuja plicata. The sequence continues at coordinate 1,650,573 of MU228160.1, read as the reverse complement.
AGGTACTTACAATGAGGAAGAAGTGATTGTGAAGATACTCAGATCTTTGACACCTACATATAGAAACAAAGTATAAGCTATAGAGGATTTTATACCTTTGACACCAAACTTCACCAGAGAGATGTTTATTGGAAAGCTAGCTACATTTGAGGCAGTAGAATTAGGAGACACTTTACCTAAAGTTGAGTCAACATTCAAGGCAACAATCCAAAAGAACATAAAGACCTTATCTAGAAATGCAAGCACCACCAGTAATGACCTAAGGGAAGAACTTGGAACCTATGCTGATGAATGGGAACATATACAGGAAGAAGCAAGAAATCTAGGTGAAGTTGTGGCAGTGATTGCTAGAAGAGAAAAGAGAGGTAAGGGAAAATTTGAAGGAAAATTACCTTTAACATGTTTTTCATGTAACAAGATTGGTCATTTTGCATCTAGATGTCCTAAAATAGTTCCAAAACACAAACCTAAGTTTTTCAAGTCTAAGCATTCAAAAGACAAGGAATGTTACTATGCTAGTGAGGGTATATCTGATGATGATGGTGGTGACTATGATGAAATCATATTTATTGCTATTAAGGATGATGAACCTATGCATGAAGAAAAATCATTAGTATCCTGAGTTGAAAATAAATCTGAAAGGGTTATAGATAGTGGTTGTTCACATCATATGACTGGAGATAAAAAAAAAATTGTAGGTTTGAAAAGACATGATGGTGGTGTTGTTAGATTTGGTGACAATACTCCTAAGATTATTATTAGAGTTGGATCTATTTCTTTGGATGGAAAGACTAACACTGACAATGTATTACTTGTTGATGGACTTAAGCATAATCTGCTGAGTGTTGGACAATTAGTAGACAAAGGTTATCAATTGAAATACATTGATGGAAAATACCCTATCAGAAGTAAAGGAGGAGACTTAATCACATCTGGTACTAAATCCAGAGGTAATGTATTTGAATTGAACATATCTAAAGCTTCTTGTTTTATTGCAAAGGTTGATGACAATTGGTTATGGCATAAATGATTTTGTCATTTTAACTTTGATAACATTGTGGAGACAAGTGTGACTAAAGCAGTAAGAGATCTACCTAAAATTGTGAAGCCATCTAACACTATGTGTAGAGAGTGTGTTATGGGGAAGGAAACTAGAAGCACTTTCAAAAGCAAAGCTTATTGAAAAAAAGAGAAGTTGGATATGGTGCATACAGATCTGTGTGGTCCTACAAGAACAAGATCATACTATGGTGAAAGGTACTTTATACTATTTTTTGATGACTTTTGTAGAATGATGTGGGTTACATACTTAAGAGAGAAATTTGAAGCATTTGACAAATTCAAGTTATTTAAAGAAAAAGTTTAGAATGAATCAGGTTTGAAGATAAAGTGTTTGAGATTAGATAGAGGTGGAGAGTTTACATCAAAGATATTTAATTCATACTCTGGAGAGCATAGAATATACATACATACATAATCTCCTAGAACTCCACAATAGAATGGGATAGTAGAGTGAAGAAACAAACCTATATTAGATGCTACAAGAACTATATTGCTGGAAGCAAATGTGTCACATGCTCACTGGAGAGAAGCAGTTGGCACTGCTCTGTACACACTAAACAAAATTTAAATCAGAGAAGGTAGTAAGACTCCTTATGAATTATGGTTTGATCATACACCTATTGTAAAATATTTTAGAATATTTGGTAGTAAATATTATATCAAGAGAGATGATGAGATAGGAAAGTTTGATGCCAGAAGTGATCAAGGAATTTTTCTTGGTTATTCCACTAAAAGTAAAGCATATAAATATTTCAATCTGAGATTGAGAAATCTAATTGAAAGCGCCAATGTGAGGATAGATGAAAAGTTTCAGATTCAGGAAAGGATGTATGATTGTGGTCAGATTAAAAAAATGTAAGAGGTTACTATTTAACCTGAAGAATCTCTGATGATTGACAATGAGATTCAAGATGAATAGACTGAAGCTACTTAGACGTTGAAGAAACCAAGGTATGTTAAGAAGAAGCATCCTAAAGATCAAATTGTTAGGGATACAAGTAAAGGTATGATGAATAGATTTAGAGCTAGAGATGAGATCTATTTGATTTCTCAAGTTGAACCAAAGACTACCGATGAAGCATGTAGAGATGAATCTTGGACTAAAGCTATGGAAGAAGAACTTGAACAGATAGAGAAAAAAAATACTTGGGAATTGGTTCCAAGACCTAAGAACAAAAATGTGATTGGTACTAAATGGATTTTTAGAAATAAGATGGATGTGGAAGGGATAGTGGTAAGAAACAAGGAAAGGCTGTCATGTAAAGGATATTCACAACAAGAAGGCATAGACTATTAAGAAACATTTTCGCTTGTTGCTAGATTGGAAGCTGTGAGATTATTTATTTCTTATGCTGCACATAAAGAAATTACGGTTTATCAGATGGATGTGAACTCAACATTCTTGAATGGTGATCTAGAAGAAAAAGTTTACATTGAGCAACTTGATGGTTTTCCATTCACTGATGATGAAAACATGGTTTGCAGACTGAAGAAGGCACTGTATGGACTGAAATAGGCCCCAAGAGCATGGTATGCAAGACTGCACAAATATCTACTTCATCTTGGTTTCAGAAAAGGTAATGGAGATAGTAATTTATATTTGAGAACTCGTGAAGATGGAATCTTATTTGTAGAATTTTTTGTTGATGATATCATTTTTGGAGGAAATGACAAGATGAGTAAGAAGTTTGCTAAGGAAATAGAAAATTAATTCTAGATGTCAATGATTGGGGAGATGAAATTTATTCTTGGTTTGCAATTTAGTCAAAGTAAGAATGGACTTTTTATATCTCAAACTAAGTATCTTAAGAAAATGTTGAGTTTTTTTGGAATGGAAGATTGTAAACCTATAGGGACACCTATGGTGTCTTGAAACAAACTGACTAATAGTGATGAGACTCAAAGTTTTGTACAGACTAAGTATAGATCAATGATTGGAGGTCTACAATATCTAACTTGCACTAGACTAGGTATTACAAATGCATTTGGAATTGTGGGTAGATATTAGGAAGATCCTAAAGAGACACATTTTTCTAATGTAAAAAGAATTTTTAGATATTTGAAAGGGACAATTGAATATGGATTGTGGTATGAAAAATCAAAATATTGTACTTTTTAGGATTATACTGGTGTTGATTGGGCAGGTAATGTCGATGAAAGAAAAAGTACAAGTGGTGGTACATTTTTCCTAGGGAAAAGACTGGTTTCTTGGTTGAGCAAGAAGTAGAACTGTATTGCTCAATCTACTGCTGAGTTAGAGTATGTTGCTGCTACGATAAACTGTAAGACATTGGAATAATTTTTGAAGAACCAGTAGTTATCCATTGTGATAAGACTAGCACAGTAAATATGTCAAAGAATCCTATAATGCATTCAAAGACTAAACATATTTCTATTAAGTATCTTTTTCATGAGGGAGAAGGTAGCAGATAAAGAGATTAAAATGGAGTGTATTAGCACAAAGGAACAGATAGAAGTTATAGTTACTAAACCTTTACCAAAAGATGCTTTTGAATATCTCAGAGGCATGCTTGGGGTGATGGCCCCTTCCAGTTGTAATTAAATGATGTAGATATGCATCATTCTAGTGGATCTCAAAGCTATATCATTCTCCGGACTTGATGTATGGATCTACTCCTTAGGGGGAGTGATCACAGGAGAATACTATGGAGTACATTTGGTTGATCTTGCACCTTGTTGACGGACATGAATATTTGAAAAAGATACACCTTAAAGAAGAATACAGATGAGTTATGGCACCCTTTGCCATTGCTGCCAAAGGGGGAAGGAATCTATTTTAAAATCGCTACTATTTTGAGAGATTTGTGTTGAGAATATTGAGAAGATTGTATTGAGAGAGAGTACTTTTGGGTTGATGCATATGGATTTTCCCATATCTTTCCATCAATTCCATTGGGGGAGATTGTTTGATAATATCATTTTTGGGAAATGATCATGGTGTTGATATTCATGTTTTGTCACTAATGTCAACATATAGTTTTGTGGATAGGACATACTGGTTACTTGACTGACAGAAGTGTACATATACTCTACGGATGTTTCAGAATGATTGAAGTTGGATTTATGTAGAAGAATGTGTGTTGACTTTATTCCTTGACTATAACTCTGATTCTGGACAGAGCAGGTCTCTATGTTTCAGGTATATCTTTCTGATGAAGATATTTCAGATGAAGCAAGCTTACTAGTGGACATCCAACATATGTTGGAATAATGGGTTGAGTTTGATTGTTGTTTGATGACTAGTGACGTCAATTGTGGTGTGTATTCTAGAGAAGACCTAATTGTTGTCTGACTTTAGACATGTTGCATTTAAAATGAATTGTGAGTGTTGATTGCAGATTTGGAAGTATAAGTGATGGATTATATTTTATGTCTACTTGTTGTAGGTACCTTGTGTATCTTAGCAAGGGGTTATATAATTATTTGTACATAGGAAAGTCTTAATCAGCTGACCTAATTAATTATTTGTATATTAGGAAAGCTTAATTGGCCGACCTAATCAATTATTGTAAGAGGGTATATATGAGTGATCTTTTCTTTTGAAAAGGTGTGACAGAGATTGAAAAGAAGAGAAGTGAAAGTTGTGAAACTTGTTTGACTGTTGGATGTATAGAAGAGTTCATGAGAAAAGTACTTTATTGGAACTGACCAAGCAAAGATAGTTTCTATCAGTCAGTTCACTGGATTGTATATTTTCTATATACACTTGTTTGGATTGTGGATCCTTGAGGGTGGCTTTAACCTTCTTTGGGTAGTGTGCCTGGGTAGTGAGCCTACTATTTATCTTGAATCCTAATAGGGTTTGTCTCCTAATAGGGACTATGTACTATAATTTTGTAACAAGCTCCTAATAGGGAAAAATCTTTTAACAGGGATAAAATACTCTCAGTACATTATTTGTGGGTGTTAATTCCCAACAGGGTTTTACCTTTAACAAATTTTTCTAGACCAAAAGTATTGTTTTATGGTGTTGGCCTTTACTGTGTTATCATTTACATTTGCAGATTTGGTTTATAAAGTTTAAAGTTTAATAATATATCATAATTGATTCACCCCCCCTCTCAATTATCTTGTGGACTGTTATTCCTAACATTAGCTATGTTAGCCAGTACTTTAGAACCTATGGCGGGTTCCTGGATCTAGAGATTTTTATTTGAAATGATGCCCACACCCTCCATACCCAAAAATATATCTAATCTTCAGGTCTTTGAGGATGATAGACACATACTCGCCTTCATGTAAAATGTTTATGTCTTTGAAGACCACATCATGGAGGAAGAAGAACATGACAATACTAGAAAATAAGTAGATGAGGATGGAATCCTTGACCTACCCACAAAAAACATCCCTAAGGGGATGGTTTTCCTTGAACGGATCTTTGACTCTGATCTGTGAGATCAAGATAGAACATCCTGAAGCCCTGATGGGGGAAAATATGAAAAGGTAAACATCAGGATGGGCATTGAAGAAAAGATCATCCATATCGACACCTCTTTCTCTCCCGAAGAGAAAGAGAAGATTCTTGCGGTCCTCCGAGAATATATTGACGTAATTGCCTTGGGATATGAAGATCTCAAGACCTATGATACTTCTATCATTACACATACCATCCCCCTAAAACTAGACACCAATCTATTCCAACAAAAATAAAGACCATTCAATCCCCTAATTGATCCTCTTATCTATTAGGAGGTTCAGAAGCTATTGGTTGCCCAGATAATCTTTCCAATCCAACATACCACATGGGTTTCCAATCTAGTACCAGTTCAAAAGAAGAATGGAGAAGTTTGATTGTGTGTTGACTTCCAGAATTTGAATAAAGCCTCGAAGAAAGATAACCACCCCCTACCCTTGTTGGAAGAGGTGTTACTAATTATTTAATACAATTAGGTTATTTTTAAATTTTAAGACAGAGCCAAAATGGAATTCACCACAAGGTGGGGACCGTTCGCCTACAGAAGAATGCCTTTCGGGTTGATTAACGTCGGGGCCATGTTCCAAAAAGCTATGGATATAGCCTTCGAAGGCTTGGTCAACAAATGTACAACATGGATGATTTAACTGTGTTCTCTCTCTCGAGAGGTGATCACCCAACTCATCTTGCTAAGATTTGCAAAAGGTGTCGCCGGTTTGGTATATCCCTCAACCCAAAGAAATGCATATTTGGAGTAACAAAGGGAAAATTGTTAGGACATATCATCTCAGAAAAGGGTATATCTATTGACCTTGAGCAAGTTGAAGCACTTCTAAAACTAAAAATGTCAGGTAGTAAGAAGGAGATGAGGTGTTTCTTTGGAAAGATCAATTTTGTCTAATGTTTTATCAATGGTTTTGCCGAGGTTGTAAAACCTCTGAATGATATGATGAAAAAGGATATAAAAATCGAGTGGAGCCTGGAGGAAAAATAGTCTTTTTCCCAAATCAAGTAGGCTATCACAAAGGCCCCTGTCTTGGATACCTTAGATTATTCCCTCCCATTTCATATATATTGTGTTGCCTCTACCCACTCCACTATAGTCATATTAACCCAAATGGTAGAAGGGGAAGAAAGTCCCATTTCTTTTATGAGCCCCCCTTCAAGAATGCAGAGGTACGATATTCACCTTTGCAAAAGAAATAATTTTCCCTTGTCAGGGAAGTTAAGAAATTATGACACTACATCCTTTATAGGAAAGTGCATGCCATCCTCCCTGACTAGGCCATCGAATCTTTATTACTTCAAAGTGAACTGGGTGAGCGTCGGGGAAGTGGATGGCTATCGTCCAAGAGTATGTGCTAGAGATGCAACCTATGAAAATTCTCCAAGGAGAAGGGATATGCAAAGATATGGCTGAAGCCCACCCACATATTGAATGCCACACCTACACTATGCAACCATCACTAGAGATGCCTGGTATGCGGACTTGGTGCATCTTTTGCTAAATAACCAGTGCCCAGAAGGGCTCATCCCTAGAAAACGTTGGGCTCTTCGGCTAAAGAGAACACATTTAAGGTTAAAAAAATGGGACCTTGTTTTGAAGGAACTACAAAGGTATCTACCTCCAGTGTCTTGACCGAGAGCAAGCCACAAAAATGATAGAAGAATTCTACGGTCATTTTGGAATTGGACACGGGTCGGCCGATACTACCACTCACCAAATTCTCTGGGCTGGGTATTATTGGCCCCACAATTTTAGAGATGTCTATGCGTACATAAGAAAATTTCACCCCTACCAAACTACCACTTCAAGAGAGCAGAATCTGGCAATGCCTCTCCAACCTATATTCAAGGAAAGACCTTTGACCCACTAGGTGTTTAATTTTATAGGATAAAGAAATGCCAACTCATCAACAAACCACTGGTATATTTTGACTGCCACTGATTATTACACTGGGTGGACCGAGGCTATACCATGTAAGAATAACACTACGAATGTAGTGATCTATTTTATCAAATAAAATATCATCACTAGGTTTGGAATTCCTTTTTCCTTGATGTGCGATAACGGCCCAATGTTTTCCTCTACTTAATTATTAGAGTGGGCCTATGATAGGGGTGTCACCCTCAAGTTTTCCAGTAATTACTACTTGTAGGGGAATGGTGTAGTAGAATAAACCAACAAGAACCTTTTAGAGGTGATCAAACACCTGCTCAAAAGGAATCCCTGAGATTGGCATAAAAAACTGAGGTTTTCCTTTTTGGGAAAACCGCATCTGAATCAAGGCCGCTTTGGGGACTTCCCCATTCCATCTAGTGTATGGACTAAATCCAGTGTTCCATGTGAACCTACAAATCCCAGTCTTACAATTCATGCAAGATTTTAATAATCAACATAACATTGTTGATGTGTGTCTCCTTAACTTGGTACAGTTAGAAGAGCAAAGAGATCGCACACTGGAACATTTTTCAAACCATCAAGCTATAGTCAAATGATGGTTTGATAAAAGATCCCAATTCAAGGATTTTAAGCTCTCAGACCTGGTCCTTTTGTAGGACAAGGCTCGAGAGAAGAAGGGTAAACATACCAAGTTCCAAAGTCTTTTGCTCAGACCTTATCAAATTTATGAAATTTGTGGATCCAACACATATCGCCTCTCGTTGCCTGTCTACAGGAAGTTCCTTAAACATTACTTTGAGTAAGGTGGAAGAATGAATTACCATGAGGGAGATGTACCATATGTATATACCTCTTGTAAGTAGCCTTCTAGTGTGTTGCTCCGGCACACCCTCCCTTGTAAATAGTTTTGGGGGCATCTTGCTTTGGTCCTTTTGTGTCTCGTCTATTTTTTTGGTTTCTTTTCTTTTGTGTGTCCCCAGTGTTTTTCCCTCTTCTTTTGGATTGGTGTGGTTTTCCTAACAGTCACACATGTTGAGAGATTCTCCTCACACATTTTAGTGGTCCCAAACTAGATGGTAAACAAAGTCTAGCCTTATCCTCATCTTGAGAATTTCCTCACACAAGATTTTGGGTGTTGAAGGCTCTTCTCTTAGCTAGATATTGATGTTTCTCCCTGGGAGAATAAAGACTGGTAGTCATTTCAAAAAAGGGGATTTATTTAAATACTAAGAACTAAAGGGGCTTAGAGAAAGGTAGATTGACTACACTTTCTATGAGGGGTGCCTAAGTGGAGAAAAATTACCTGAAGACTTCCACGTACTAGATTTTCTCACTCCAATCAATAATCAAAAGGATGATGAGGTGAAATAAGTACCACCATAGTAACAAGCTAAGCTTGAGGACCCTGGTGAAAGTAGTACTGCCTCTCCCATTCACAAAAAAAAGGAGATAAAGGAGCCAGTGGCAGGAAGATCCAAATTTTGGGAAAACATGAAACACCCGCAAGGTACTAGCTTTGCTATGTTAGTGTAGTTTATCTATCTTTTCTCCAGCCAGGTTCTATCTTTGTCCCTTCATCTGACACCTAGGACACATACAGTGGAAGAGATAAATATGTAAATCTTAGCAAGTCTCCCCAATTCAGGAGTCACGACGTGACACCACTTCTCTACTGATGATAAGGTACCCATCATTTCAGCCATAGTTTTGGAGTTTTCAAATGCATGAGGCATCTTTCCCAGTGAGTCACCATTTTTTATGCCCTACATACCCATACCTTCATTTTGTGTGTAAAATGTTGGGTCCCCATTTTTTCATTTCCCTTTTTTTGTTTTCCCCTTCCTTTCCTTTTTGTTTCTAGCTTGGTCCCCTATTTCTTCCGAACTCTTTTGGTCCCATTCGATCTTTGCCTCCATTTTTGTGCTCATTGTTTCTTCCAGGATCTCTATGTCCTAGAGTGTCATTCCCAAGTGGGTGATTCTAGGTCTTTTATTCCCAAAGATCTTTCTCTTTTTCTTTGAAGGAGGGATGACCGTTAGGTGTCGGTGGGCCTAGATCCTAGCCGTTGATGTGTTTCTCAAAATTACTTTTGGTAATTAATGTACTTTCTTAGGAATTATTTAAGGCCTTTTACCTTGTCATTTTACACTTACCACAAACAAGTTACCTTCTAGTGAATTTTATAGAGAGTGAAGCAATTTTTTTCTGAGTAGAAACGTTTGGGATAAAAGGGGCATAGGTGTGTTCGTTGAGTCTAGTGAAGTTTTTAGGTGACAAAGTGAAGAAGTTGCAAGTCCTTCCATTCAAAATTTTGAGGTTTGGGAAGGCCCTTGGGCTTTTCCCTCTTTTTTTTTTTAATTTCTATTGTGTTGTGTTTCTTTCGTGTTTATTTTTCTCTATGTGTTTTCTGCTGGTTTTCGTTGGCTAGTTTATGTTTTTCGTGTTTGTTCTTGTTCGTCATTCATCTATTTTTTCACTCTAGGGTTGTGTCTATCATTTAGCATGATGCTATCATTTGTTTTAGTGTGTCTTATTCCATTCATAGCCATCTAGCTTGGAAGGAAAGGCGTTCACCTTGCTGGGTTATAGATTTTTGTAAATATCACCTACTTCCTACTGGGAAGTCTATAAATGCAAGAAGTTTATTTTCATATCTTATATACTTTGTATATATTGTAAGTATCTTGTAAATGCTTTATTTGATATATTATTTAGTGTTTTTTATATAAGCTTGGTTTGCGAGGGCTGTAGGTTTGAGTGTGTGAGCTCTAGTAGCTTGCTGTAGGTTTCGCTCTATCTGTAAACTTTGTGAGTCTACAGTTCTCTATTTTCTCTTTCTCCCCTCAGAGATGTGGTGTTTCTAAGGGTTTTTTCCCAGCTTGGTGTCTTGGGGATTCATCCTTGAGGACCCATTATCATCCCAATTCTTTATGAGGTCTCAGACAATGTCCATTCAATAACTAGGTTCACCACCCTAGTTGGCACTTCCCTGGATGAGGAGGAGGTAGGTGTGTCAATTGTAGAGGCTAGCTCATCAGTAGACCATTAATTTTCTCTCTCCTCTATCTTTTCCACCTTAATGGAAAAATTAGTTCCCATGAACGAACATTTAAAACTCATCCAAAATGACATTCATGCCACTTGCGCTAGAATAGTTGTCTATTTTTGTCATTACTCAGCCGAGTGTGAAGGCACGTGTCAAAGTATAGTAGCAAGGCCAATTATCTTATCACTGACATTTGTTGTATTTTCAAGTTAATGTCAAGCGTATTAATTAATTTGGCATTTTTCCACTTCACGTGACCCCTTTTTGAGTTATCATTTTGGATCCTTGGTAAGCAAGAAATATTTCATGTGTTAAAATTGTATAAAATATCTGACATATGATCTCACTTAGGATGCCCTAATGATTCTACATTTCAGGGGAAAAGGAAAAGTCATTCTCAAGGCCTCCAGAATTTGGAATATCTCAATGTTTATGTAGTGATGGTTGTCCAGTTTGTAGGTACAGGTTAAAGTCTGCAAGAAATGGCTTCAGGGTCTTCACCTCCTAGGATTCTGAAACTCCCAAGTGTCTTTGTAGACACCAGCAAGAAGAAAAAGATAGAGCGAACATTGGCAAAGCTCCTACTAACTTAGAAATATAATAATAACGAGATAATTCATGGGTCCCAAATTGAGTCTGTGCCTAATGAAATCACCAAAACAATTGTCAAAACTTGGGCCAAATTGCAGGGCCTTATTTAAATGATCTATCAACTTTGACGCTCCAATGACTCCATCTCAGTTAACTTAGCGACATCAGGAATCATTCAATTATCTTTTTTTCCATGCTTAGTACAAGCACCGAAGCTTATTTTTCTCCTAGATAGGGGTTATTTCCAAGGTAGTATGGCTATTGTGTTGGTTTCCCCTACTCCCATCAGATTCTTGGTGCCCATTGTGACATTGGACCATGACACCATTACTAGAGGGTGGTGTATCCCGTAATGTGTGGAAGTTGTTTATCTCACCATGGTCGAAGCCCTCCAATAATATGAGGGCATGGAAGACATGGCTCGATGCCACCTCAACACACGTTGGATGAAAATTTCATGCCAAGACTACAAGAAGATACAGACAAAGATTCCTCACTTCGACTTTAAGGAGTCCATCCAGGCGAGAATTATCTTCTTATGCAGGATCTTTGAGGAACCACATGCCCAGGAATTCTTCCCCTAGATATATTATTTGTTATATGGTATGACCACCAACAAGGTGCATTTAAACTGGAATGAAATCATTTTCAAACATGTAGATGCCTAGATGAGGAGGGTCAACAAAGAGCAGAAGTTCTACATGACTTCCTATGTCCTTTGGCCACTTGCACGACAATGCAAGGGGATCTGAGGTTTATCAATGGTTGGTGTTCTTAGGGAAGGACATGGTTAGGTCTCTCCATGGGACCACTTCCCCCAGATTTAGTGGGACCAGAGTTTCTCACATTTTTGTAGATTCAACAATGCCTTCATCTTGCACAGGGTCAAGGCAATCATTGGTGATCGGGGATACAAATTATCTCCGCAGGCCATGGGTCTGGTTGGTGTGTGGGGGTGATACTTAATCCAGTTTTCCTAGTACACTTACATTTAGGTATTCAGCTTCTCCGCACAACTCTTCCTATTACCCAAACATTGTGTGGACAAGGTAGTTTTGTTAGGATTTTGCAGGCACATTTTGGAGACTCATGCCTTGGTTCCCACAAAGAAAGTTACCACTGTGACATTCCCTTTCAACTGCGAGGAATACTCTTTTTCCCTATTCGTGGCCCGGGGAGCCAAAATTGAGCTAAGTAGTTTTAACTTAGGAAAATGTTCTTTCCAATGCAAGGATTATGATCCACTTGGGTGACTAGAAAGGTTGATGCCAAACAGGGTGAACACCCATGTTCGACACATAGAAGATTTTTGGGCTAACTGCAAGGATGATTACGATGTTTGAAAGTGATACTACACCAGAGTAATAAAAGGGATGATGGAACAGCTCAAGCTCCGGACATTCCCATGGAATTTTCTCAGACATTGGGCCCCTAGAGGACCTCAAGTATAAAGAAATAGGTATAGATAAGATGGACCTCCATCCAGTGGATAGGGATACACCAGAAATTTTGGACATTTAAGCCAGAAGAGTGTCTGGTTGGAAAAACATTATTAGGGAGCCTTAGGTTCCCGAGCACCAAAGCAATTCAAAGCCCACAGAAAGAAGAAAGTTGGCACCCCACCACAGGTCTCAGACCCCATTTTGGCCCCTCTAATAGAGAAATTGTGTGAGAAGTTGGAGCACTCCCAGAAATTATTGGACGTAACAAACTCTGGAGTAAATTTTGGTCTTGGAGCTACCCCTGTAGGCGCTTTTCCCCCGCCAAGAGGTTCTCTGTCCTTGGTTTTTTTTTTAATTGCAACATTTGAATTAAAATTGATAGAACCACTATAGCTATAGAGCCCAAAGTGCCACTAAAAAGGAGAAAGAAAAAAATGCAAGTTGGTCCCCGTAGAGGAAGAATCTGGGCTGAAGCCCAAAGATGTACCTGAGATTGAGGTGCTTTCTTCCTCCTCATCCTATGAAAAAAGAGGATCATCCAATGAGTCCCCCAGAAATAGCACAGATCAATGTTGATGACTTCTTCCCATTGGGTGATCTTGGAGAGCTACACAGTATGGTTGAATGTGCCATAGAAGAGACAGTAGGACAAGAAGTTGAAGTCCCCATACGTGAGTCAACAGGGCCAGAATATGTGGTGGCCTAAGAAGAAGGCGAGCCCTAGCTTGATGAAGCCGAAGGTGAAAAGGAAATGCCACAAGAACAAGGGAAGAACCTGGTTAAAGATAAAGCATCAGCTGAAGAGGGAACCAGACCTTTGGTAGAAAACATAACCTCTGACGTTGTGCTCTTGGGCTTAACTAATAATCAAATTTTACTGACACCACTGAATACAATGACCAACAAAGTTGCAGTCATTTTCAAACAAGTAGATCTCAATGAGCTGCCTCAGCCTCCTCCACCACCTATTCCACCTGTGAACACCATTCCAAAGGGTGACAGGGAGGAAGATAGAGAAAACACATGCAAGTACCCCATTGATACAATGGACAATACACCCGAGGGGAACTTGATTTGAATCCAGGGAACACTTCCATCTCAGGGATGATGAAAGGCAGGCCAACTGCCCCACCGCACTGGCTAGTGGAAGCCCAGAAAAGAAAAGCCCCAACTTCTATCACGGCTCCACTATTACTTGCCCAGATTTTGGCCGAGGTAAAAATTCATAAGAAGCCTAAGAAGGATTGTACCCTTCACAGCACTAGAAGGGCCCCAAATGGAAACATTGTGATGACAGTCATCCCCCTCCAACAAGAAAACAAATTTCTAAGGTAGTTTCCAAAGAATATGTAATCATAGAGGTGTATCTAGGAAAAAGAACTCACTAGGGGGAACAATACCTCCTAAACAAAGCAGGTCATGCTATTTAGGCCTAGCATGAGAAATAGTCTCATAAGATTCAATAGTTGAAAGTAGCCAATGCCAATCTTTCGGGACTCCTGACAGAATTAGTGCGCCCCTTCACTTCCAAAACATCCATACCCTGAGTCCTCGAGACACCACTACCATAGAGTGATGCTGACATGATGATAATTATGAAAAAGGCATTAGCGGTAGATGAGTGGATCGCTCATAAGGTGGGGGTAACAAGAAGTTTCTTATTCGAGTCTCTCTGAGACCTTTTTAAGGAAAATGATTTAGCAAATTAGATAGAGGCCACCATTCCCTAGTGGTAGGGAGAAATCAAGAAATATGAAGATTGGAAGGATACCTCATCAGAGATTTAGAATCTTGAGGAAGACGAGTTAATAAACAAAGTCATTCTAGGGGATGAATCATATGGGTTCCTCCAGACTCAATACTCAAGAATTGCATTCAAAGTTAAAACTCGCAAGCAACTGGTATGAGTATTGGAAGAACAAATACATGTAGTCTAAACTCCTTTGGACTAGTATACTACCCTCATCCAAGAAATTACATTGGCTGATCCTCTCAGACCCAGGACTTATACTCCCATTGATTCTGTAATTTGTAAAATTGATGAAGTGGTTGACGCTCAATTCAAACCTAAGGGAAATGTTAATGGTGCCACCATGGTGGAACTCTCCCAAGTGTTTCTCAAATCTCATGATGTGGCCAAGGTGGCTGCAGAGTTAAAAGATAAGGCCGAAGGTGTCAGCCTCCATTTTGAGGTATCGGTGGATCATCAGGATTTCTTGAAGGATATAGAGGAAGAAGGTATCCTCTAGATTCTTGAGGCATAAGAAAAATTTAAAGGCCATTAAAATATCCCGGTCTCCAGGATCCTTCGGTAGAAGTCGCATACAGTCTCTAGCATGTTGCTAGGTCTATGGCTATGCCTCTTGGTGTGACTAGTCATTGTTGATCAATTGGTTCACTACAGACACATCACAGATCTTGAGGTGCCATGCTAGCATTTACTATCTAGCGTACCCTGACTAGCCGAAGTCACCAAAGTACAAAAGAACATTAAAGAGGTTTTATGGCCTAGGTCACTTAAGGAAGTTCCATCACATCTACAAGTACAAGGATGCTCTTTCCAATGACACTTTTCCTTGGTATTCTTCATTTCTTTCTTCTCTTCTCTTCTCTTCTCAAATGATTGTATTATATTAGGCAATTCTGACAGTGTAGGTAGTACCTACTATAAATATTGTAATATAATGTAAATAGCTAGCATAGCGATAGTCCCTTAGGTAGTTAGAGTTTTCTATAAATACAAAGTCCAACACCATTCTAAGGCTCAGAAAATTGATGATTCAGCTGTCCACTAGTAATACAAGCTTTTAGTCTTTTAGCAATCTTGTTTTTAGAAGTTCAGAGTAGATTAATGCTCCCTTGGAGCCAATAGTGTAAATACCAGTGATGCTGGATTTTAGGTTAATGAAAGAATGAGGAACACCATTCATCTCTGAGATTTGTGTTTTTTTTCTCTCCTGGATTTAGTGAAATGTTTCTCATGTTTTATACTTTCAAATGTCCTTCGTTCAAGTTCTGTAATGATTCAATGAAATAATTTCCCTTGCTACTTATACACTTCTGATTGAAGGTTGTATGTATACCTAGTATCCGTTGTTTATTTTATCCAATTTTTTTTTTATGTTAAGGGAACATATGTCATGGATATAGTTAGAGATCTACACTAATCCTATTTTATATTTTTTTATTATCTTTGTCGGATATAAATTATGCTTGTAGGAAACCCATTATACCTAAAGTTTCAGAGGTCTATGAGTCAAAACTAGCTATCCCCTCAAAGTAAATAGTCACTTGTCCAACTGAGCTAAGCCCACACTTTCATGACCTGATAACCAAGTTTGCAGAGGCCGAGAGAGCTAGCTCTCTACATGACTCTTCAGGCAAAGATGGCCGATACTCCGGTATTCGGTGACAACTCATCTCCTATTGGCAAGGCCATCACAAAGCCCCATCAACAAATCCAAATTTACTTTTATAATTATTTGGGATCTTCCATCCTTCATTGTTGAAGTGTAAAGCATATCCTTCTTCAACCAATTGACTAACACTAGGAAGATTGTATTTCAAATCAACAAAATGTAGTACATTACCTATTGTACTCCTTTCATCTAGGATAATTGTACCTCTTCCCTTGATTTTTCCTTTAGCGTTATCACCCCATCTAACAATTAATCTATCATATTCTTTATATTTCACAAAATTTCTTATTTTACTAGTCATGTGATGTGAGCATCCACTATCAATTAGCCAGTCCCTTTTCTTATTTCCATGATTGACTAAGACTTTCCCTTTTTCATTAGCATAATTCATAAAATTTTCAAGGTTAATTTCTTGGAAACTAATTAATCTAGAGACATTTTTAATAGAGATATCAACAAGCTTGATCTCCTCAATAGTATATTTATCATGGACATTACTCATAATATTTTCAATAGAATTTTTTTCAATAGTATGTCTTGTAGAATTCTTACCTTTGGAGATATCTTCATTCTTGACAGTACTACTCTTATGCATCTATAATTTGGTAGATTTGTCTTCGTCATAGGCTATTAACTGAAATATCCCACTATTAATGATATATTTATCATTTTTGGCCCTTTTAGAAAGTAGAAATGACCTATATCCTTGAGTAAATGAAATTTAATCATTTTTCATGCTACTATTAACAGCATTATCCTTGATATGTTTAACATGATTGTTAGCATTAGTATTTGATATCATGTTTTTACTCTTAGATTCATTTTCCATGAATTGAAAAAAAAACATGTTCATCTTCACTATTCATATTATCATATTCATTATCAGTAACTCCCTCATCATTAGCAGCATAATAAATTTTTTTATCATCTTTAGACTTATCATCATTATTCTTGGAAACTCTCTTTGGACTTCTACATGCATAGTGTCCTATATTTTTACACCAAAAGCATTTTAAATTATTTTTTCCTTTGTACTTACAAGATCCTTTTGTTAGTTTGTTTGCAACTAATGCTTTAAATTCATGAAGTTCTCTTTCTTCTTCTTCTTCTTCAATCTCTCTTATCCCCTTTCATACTTAGACACCCTTTTTATGGATTCTCACCTTGATCTAATTTGGGCATGTCTCTTCCTTATATAGTCACCATGAAAGATAATTCTACTTTGGGTAGAGAATCACTAAACTTGCTCATTTCAAAAGGAAATATCTTGCCAACAAATATACCTCTTGTCACAAAACAAACATTTTTGACTTCCTCAATGGAAACTTTTGTATGGAGGAGGCAAAGATCTCAATACCTTTGACACAATCTCTCCATCATCTAATACACCACCAGGACATCTGATACTACAAACTAACACATTTATCTTCAATATATAAGAGCTAATGTTCTCATCTTCAAACATCCTCATATATTCATACCTTCCTTTGAGACTTTTCAACTTGGCCTCCTTAACATATGTATTTCCTTCACGAAGAGTCTCTAGCTTTGTCCATATCTCATGAGAAGTTTATAACTCCAATACATTTGTATACTCTGTATCTGATAGAACACTTAGGAATGCTTATATTTCTCCGATGTTGTACTCAAACTACTTATCACATGGTGTAGTCATAGATAGATCTATAGGAGGAGTGTAGGAGTTGTTTTTTATGGTCCAATTTTCTTCTCCAATGCACCTTAGAGGAGTAATCATCATTCTTTTCCATATAAGGTAGTTTTCTCTTTCAAATCTAGGACTGTCCTTCTTAAAAGTTTTCATATTTGATCTCCCTCAAGCTGTTAGGCTTCCTTTAAGGGACAAAGGCTCTGATACCAATTTTCAATATTATGGAAAAGAAAAACTAAGAGGGGGGGTTGTGAATTAGTTGTTACTAGAAGTATAAACTTCAAACCCTCATATATGAAAATGCTCTAAGTTGTGTACCCTTAAATTTGATCTAAATAAATAGTGTATAAAACATGATTGCATATACAAATAAGAAACACATGCACACAAGTTGACACATGATTTTTATCATGGAAACCCTATTGGGGGAAAACTACGGTCAGGCTGATTACCCGCAATAAGAGAATACCTTTCTAGAAGTATAAAATTATTACAATATATAGGGAATTCACATGCATTCAGGCTCACTACCTAGAGCTCATTTCTCAAATGAAAAATCTCAATGCTAAAACCCTAAGGAAGGATCAATTCCTTACAATTTGATCTCTAAAATGATCCATACAAGTTTTGTGAACCATGTAAGTGACATCTACCTCATGTCTGATATAGTTATGATGCATCAAAATGCACATATCTATTTAATCCCTTTTTGAAAATCTTTTGACTCCCACTGAATATGACTCTCCCTTCACTAGCTACCTCTAGCATATGCATCCATAATCCACACTTTGAATTTTCCCTAATTCATCATTTTATATAAAGAACTAGGTTGGAAAAAATGTAATTCACCATTTATTCAATAAAAATGCTAAATTTCATTATTCCAATTCATCTTTGGCTTCTAACTCATAGACACTATTTATAACCACCCTCTTGGGATCATAGATCTCCCAGATTTTATTATTTAGCACTTAGGCAATATAATTTACCAACTAAGTCAACCAAGAATATGAACAATAATAAAAATATTACCATTGATTGAAAAATCCACCAATATGATCCTTTGGATCCATGGGTATCTCCAACTTATCAAGCACATATTTCGAGAACATCCTATAGCATCATAAGAAATACTCAATCATTGAAATCCAATAGAGAAATAAAATTTTCTATCCCATTTTCTTCACACTTGAAGAACATTGTCAACAAGTCTCTGAGATCATAAGATTATGCCTTGCCAACCTCTAAAGTAAAAACCCTTTGAGCTGAACACACCTGAGTATGTCTCCTACACAATCCTAGGTTTTCTCCATGAAATTCTCATTTTTTTGAGCACATCGAACCTTTTTCTGTCTTCTTGTTTGCAAAGTTTGTCATCTTATCTATCAATTACATTTAGCTACTTGGTTACCTATACAAATAATTATGAAACCTTTTGTAACTCTGGGTGAACATATTGAAATTATTCAGCATGCTTCCTCTACGTGCATGACTTCTTATCTGCAATATCTGCTTCTCACTGAAACTTTTACCCTTCTTCTCCGCTAGCTAACTTTTAACAGTTAAGTTAGAATAAAAGAAATAATTCTTCTGATTGCTTCATCTAATCAATCTTTTAACTATTTTGACATATAGTCGAACCTAACCATCATCCATATTTTCAAATATGCCAACATAAACTATTTTCTTTAATCATCTCCTAATGTTTCTCTGTGCTTACAGTTACATGAATGTATCTTTGTGATTTTGTCATGATTGAAATCAAATTCTTGTTATTTGACCCCTTGAATAAATGAATATTGAGATGGAACTAATATATCCCAAAGTTTTATTTTGGTGAAAAAAAGATCGTCGCTTATGTTTTCATACATATATGCTATATATAATCCAGTATGCCCATGATAGTTATATAGTAGAACTAGATGTAAATATGCTCAGTTGTACAATTTCATTACTCCTATCAGTTTTACTTGATTAGCTTTCCTCTATCTAAGATGGGTATCTTTCTTTTTAGGCAAGATTCTAGGGAAGCGTAATTGCTTCATCGTAGGGTTGAAGTCTCTCTTTGGATGTGGTTATTTTTGAGAAGTTGGTTGAAGCATGTTTTTGTGAGCGAGGCATGTTGTATTGAGTGAAGTGGTCCATGTTTCATTTCTTAACATTATGGGATTGCTTTGGTGTGACATATTTCAAATTGCATTAGGCCAACCTAGTTCTTGGCATGGCATAGTATAAGAAAGTGTTGATTCCATTTGATGTTGTATTCTTGTATGTGAATAATAAGTGAACTGAATGTGAATATGAAAAGCGAAGACCTGTGTATTGATGTACATGTGAGTTGGTGCAACAATAATTGACTGTTATATTATTTTTGTGTTTCTAATTATTGGTGAAAGTGACTTCAACGATGAATTTTTTTCATTTCTTAGGTTTTGACAGTGATACTATTTGTACTAGAAATTATCCTTTCTCATTTATGGGTAGTTACCCCAATTGGCACTGAGCATACCTATAGTGAGCGAACTAGCACTGATCCCCTTGTACAAATCACCTTAATTGATGCCACCTTAATTTATGTTCTTTCCTTGAGAATTAGCTTCTCTATGGTTTTTCCTATCTTGGGTTTCGATGTAAATTTTTTTGTTCATGGTGTTGATACTTTTGTGCTTTCATGTTCATATCTGTTATAAGTTTTGGATTGCTTTATGTATATATCAGATAAACAAAGGCTAAGGAAATTTTTTTAGAATAACAAATTCATCCCCACTCTCACTTATACAGCATGTTCAACAAATTGAATGTCTAATTATTATTTTTTCAAATACACGATTATTAAGGAAGATTACTGTGGAAAAAAACCTTTACATGGTTAATCATATGGATTATACTCAAGATTTTTTTTTTGAGTTTTGTTTATAATACCTTCTATTTTTCTATATAAATAGAAGGGGAAAATATATAATACGACTAAATTAAAATATATGTGTAACTATGGAAATGAATCTCTTAATTTTTTGGCTAAATGAAGTAGTATCATAAACATGTTTCACACCAACAAGCTATTGATAATAAGAACTATAAAACATATGCTATCTAATGCAGACAAACAAACTAGCAACAATCCTTTTGAATTCAAAATCTACAATAATCAATGTTCTCGTAAAAAACAAACAACAACAACTTTTCAATCATGGCCTTTACAACCTCTCTCTATAGAAAATTCATTTTCTAGTACGGATTATGATAATCAATGGACATGCTCTTTTATTATATTCCTTATGATATATTTGACTATCTAAAACAACTCAATGTTTTATAGTTAAAAATAACAAAAACAACATTTAAAATTAAACATAATGTTTTTTTTAAAAAGTAAATTAACTTTTTGAAATGAATATAATTTTATAAATTGATAATAGGAAGTATTATATTATGTCTTAAAAATATATTGGAACACTTATGTAATTTCCCAAAAAAAATAAAAAAATATCAAGAGGATTAACTATGCTACTCATTTTACATTACAATACTAAAAAGGACACTATCCATTATGTTTCTCTTAATTTTATTTATCATTTTTCTATAATAGTATAAAAATTTTAAAAACTTTTTTATTTCTTTATATTGTAATTACAATCCCTTAAATTACTATATCTATTTAACCATCTAAACCCACTCTAATATATATTTCATTTCTTCATAATTTATTATAAGAAAATATAATATTTTATATTTGATTAAAAAACTAATAATTGTATAGTTATAAACATATATCGACGTTAATTTAAAAAAATATTTGTATAAAATGATTAATAAAACATAATTTTATTATCAAATATATGGACTCTTTTTTATGGTAACAATAAACATTGCTATTTCAATTTATTTTTATCACCATAATCATGCAAAATTTATATCAAATTATTTATATCGACACCAAGAAATATTATTCTCAAGAAATCAAAGTGACAATATAATCCTCCTTGCTAGACATAAATAGTCACAAACGGTGCTACTAAAACATTATTATAATACAGCACCAAGTTATATCATTTATAAGAATTTAAAGAACCAATGTCATTCTCCTTGTCAACTACACAAATTTTTTTTTTCTGTTAAATAAAATAAATCGACAATTACATTCACACAATAGACAGTTACATCCACACAAACTGTTCTAATTCAACTTACCCACATTCTAAGAACTTCTTGAATGATTAAGTCTCTTAAAGACATATAAGAGTTCACAAGACAGGGAAAAAAAATACCACAACTTAAAAGACAGAAACAGAGAAACTCATTTTTCCACTAAACACTTATTTTATAAAAAGTCCACAGCTCATTAAAATTCGCAGCAGAGGCAACTTGAGGGTCCACAGTTGCATCTTATACAATCCACTCCCATTTTTCCTGTAATAAAGATAACATTTCCTCATCATTATTATTTGTTAATACATATTATAAAATGATTCTATTATTATAATAATAAATCATAAGGTGAGATCTGAAATATTCTTGAATTTTTTTTTTATCATGCAATCTAATTTAAAAAAAATGAAATCATATTTACATATTATGAAAATCTTTGATCTTTGATTACACCGAGAGGCGTTCTTAAAATGGGAGCACAAACTGAATTCCCAACACAGGCATATTCTCAGGAATATTCCGTGTACATAAAAAAGAAGTTGGTGACATTCCTCTAGTTACAATAAGCATAAAAAATAATTCATATTCTAAAACAAACAGAATTAAAAAAAAAAAAAAAAATTTAAAAAAACACATTTAAAAAAAGATTAAGAAGTAGTTACATTTCTCAAAATGCCAAATGACATTGATAAAAGCCGAAAATAAAAAAAAAGGTTTGGTGGGATTTACAAAAAAATAAATTACAAAATGAATAAAAAACTTCAAAAATGCCGAATAGCATTAGGAAAATTTGAAAATAAAATAAAATTAAAATATAAGGTCATAAAAGGCCAAAAATAGAGGAGTGCCAAATGACATTTGAAGAAAATTAATTTTTTTTTAAAAAATTGCATGCTTTTTCGGATTTGGAGAGACAAGCATGCAAATACGAATTTGAAGAGACAAGCATGCAAAGGGGAATTTGAAGAGACAAGGCATGCAAAGAGGCATCCTTTGGGGAAGATGAGGAGATGCTCTCAAATTATAAAAGAGTTCTTTCCTCATTTAATTTGTTGTTTTGCAGAGTAGTGAGAGCTTTGGAGGAGAATTGAAGAGATAGTTTTGGAGGAGATTTAAAGGTGAAATATTTATTTCTTTAATTACTTTGTTTTTGTATATAGTTTAAATATTTAGATTTAAGATTAATATTTATAATATTGCCATTTAGATTTAGATGTAGTCTATATTTCTTTAATTACTTTGTTTTTGTATATAGTTTTAATATTTAGATTTACTTTAAATATTTTGATTTATTTTAAATATTTAGATTTAGATTTAGATTTAGATTTAGGTTTAATATTTACATTTACTTTTTAATATTTTAAAATATGGAGAGCAATATTGTCATTTAGATTTAGATTTAGTCTATAATATTTTAATGTTTTTATTTATTTTTTAATATTTTACATATATTTTATATATTAATATTAGATTTTATTTTCAATGTTTTAGATTTACTTTATAATGATTAATTTTAATTTACAATGTTTTTATATGTTGTCTTGTTTTCAAAAATTTCAATATATTACATTTATTATTTAAATATTACCTTTTTTATTTAAATATTGATTTTTGATATTTTAATTTTAAAAAAAAATCAAAAATGTCAAATGACATTAGAAAGATCTGAAAAAATTAAAAAAAAATAAAAATATAGGCCATAAAAGGCCGAAAATAAAGGAGTGCAAAATGACATTTGAAGAAAATTAATTTTTTAAAAAAAAATTGCATATTTTTTCAGATTTGCAGAGGAATTTGGAGAGACAAGCATGCAAAGATGAATTTGAAGAGTCTTTCATATTTATTTATTTAATTACTTTAATTTTATAAACTTCAAAAATGCCAAATGACATTAGAAAAATGCAAAATAAAAATAAAAATAGAAATATAAGACCATAAAAGGCCAAAAATAAATGAGTGTCAAATGGCATTTGAAGAAAATTAATTTTTTTAAAAAATTTGCATGCTTTTTTGGATTTAGAGAGGAATTTGAAGAGACAAGCATGCAAAGAGGAATTTGAAGAGCCTTTCATATTTATTTTTTTAATTACCTTATTTTTGTATACAATTTAAATATTTAGATTTAGATTAAAGTTTAATATTTATATTTACTTTTTAGTATTTTAAAATATAGAAGGCAATGTTGCCATTTAGATTTAGATTTAGTTTACAATGTTTTAATGTTTTATTTACTTTTTAATGTTTTAGATTTACATAGTTATAAGTTACTTTATAATATTTTAGTTTTACTTTATAATGTTTTTATATGGATGACAATGTCGTCATATTTTCTAAAATTTTAATATATTATATTTATAGTGTAATATTTAAATATTTTAATTTAAAAATAATATTACTCTTATTTGAAATATAGTTTTAATATATAGACAAAAATATTTAAATAAAATAAAATTAAAATATAAGGTAATAAAAAGCCAAAAATAGAGGAGTGCCAAATGGCATTTGAAGAAAACTATTTAAAAAAAATAAAATTGCATGCTTTTTCGAATTTGAAGGATTTGGAGAGACAAGCATGTAAAGAGGAATTTGAAGAGACAAGCATGCAAAGGGGAATTTGAAGAGACAAGGCATGCAAAGAGGCATCCTTTGGGGAAGATGAGGAGATGCTCTCAAATTATAAAAGAGTTCTTCCTTTATATAATTTATTATTTTGCAGAGTAGTGAGAGCTTGGGTAGAGAATTGAAGAGATAGTTTTGGAGGAGATTTAAAAGTGAAATATTTATTTCTTTAATTACTTTGTTTTTGTATATAGTTTAAATATTTAGATTTATACTTAGATTTAGATTTAATATTTATAATATTGTCATTTATATTTAGATTTAGTCTATATTTCTTTAATTACTTTGTTTTTGTATATAGTTTTAATATTTAGATTTACTTTAAATATTTAGATTTCAATTTAAAATTTAGATTTAGATTTAGGTTTAATATTTACATTTACTTTTTAATATTTTAAAATATGGAGAGCAATATTGTCATTTAGATTTTGATTTAGTCTATAATGTTTTAATGTTTTTATTTATTTTTTAATGTTTTAGATGTATTTTATATGTTAATTTTAGATTTACTTTTTAATATTTTAGAATTACTTTATAATGATTAATTTTAATTTATAATATTTTTATACGCTACCATATTTTCAAAAAATTTAATATATTACATTTATTATTTAAATATTACCTTTTTAATTTAAATATTGTTTTTTAATATTTTAATTTTTTAAAAACTTAAAAAATGCCAAATGACATTAGAAAAATCTAAAAATTAAAAAAAATCAAAATATAAGGCCATAAAGGCCGAAAGTAAAGGAGTGCAAAATGACATTTGAAGAAAATTAATTTTTTTAAAAAAAAATTGCATATTTTTTTTGAAATTGGAGAGGAATTTGGAGAGACAAGCATGGAAAGATGAATTTGAAAGTCTTTCATATTTATTTATTTAATTACTTTGATTTTATAAACTTCAAAAATGCCAAATGACATTAGAAAATCCAAAATAAAAATAAAAATAGAAATATAAGACTATAAAAGGCCGAAAATAAAGGAGTGCCAAATGACATTTGAAGAAAATTAAATTTTTAAAAAAATTTACACGCTTTTTCGGATTTAAAGAGGAATTTAGAGAGACAAGCATATAAAGAGAAATTTGAAGAGTCTTTCACATTTATTTCTTTAATTACTTTAATTTGGTATACAATTTAAATATTTAGATTTAGATTTAATATTTAGATTTAGATTTAGATTAAGGTTTAATATTTATATTTACTTTTTAGTATTTTAAAATATAGAAGACAATGTTTTTGATTAAATAAGCAGCAAGAGGGTGCTGGCCCGTGGTACAAAAAGGAAGAGTCGCAATGAACATGTTAACAACACATTAACAGGAACAAAGGAAACTGCAACAACAACTACAGCCAAAGTGCAGTTAAGGAGGAAAGTCAAGGAACTAGTAGAAAGCCATAGTCAGTACACAGTCAACCAAAAGTTGAGTAGAGAAAGAGATACTCAAGGCCAAAAGTAGCCAAGTACAAAACACANTAGTACCATAAGTTCTTGACATCCCTGATGTTAAAGAAGGACCATGATAGCACCTTGCCTGCACATGACAACACATTGACAACACCTTAGGCTGCACAATGACAGCACCTTGAGCCCCACCATAGCCTTGACAGTTGAGCACAACACAAGTAGCAGTCTCCCAATGCACCTCTAAAGAAAAGTGTTCCACCTCAATAGGAACAAAGCAAAAATCCCCAACACTCTCCACCTTAATAGGAGAATCTACCACCTCCAGGATCATGAAGGAACTCTCCACCTCAATAGGGAGTTGATCCACCTCCATAGGAACCATGAAAAAGGAAGAAGACAGAGTGTACGAAGCCCAATGCTCAGAAACAAAAACAAGATGCTCAATGCCAGGGTAGAGCCCAACCTCCAAGCAAGCAGCCTGCTTCAACCAAAAACACCAAACTAGAGGGAGCCCTTGAAAACTATCAGCCGTCCCCTGGCCACCAGAAGAAAGGAAAACCCTACCTCTTCCACCCAAATGGGGAAGATCCACTACAAACTGAAAACAGAAGACTAACACCACACCCATTAAAAGCAAAGGGGCAAAGCAGGCAAACAAAAGCCTGTGCAAACAAAAATCTTCTCAAACTGACCCAGAGGAGGTCTGAGAGTAAATCCCTAGGAGGGAGAGAACGTCAGAATACCATCAGCTCCCCCATACATGCTGTGGTTGCCAAGGAAAGCTTGGCCAGGACCATGGCCAACAATATGGTCAACAACCACAGCCATAATAAGCTGGGCCAAAGCCCTTAGAAGCATCAGGCCTAGAGTCTTCCATTGCAAAAGCTGAAGCCCACCAAAAACCCACACCTCCACACCCAGCAGAAAAAAAGCCACCATATAAAACACAAGGCCCCCAAAAGGAACCAGTAACCCAGAAGATCCTCCATCAAACACTATGCAGCCGAACACCGACAAGGGGAACATTTTCAGCATACTCGGCGTCTTCCTCATCACCTAAAGACAACACACAACAGCACCACTCCAGGGCCAAGAGAAGCAGGGGGAAGAAAGGGGAGCAGATCCCCATCATTCTTGTCAATAGCGCTCAGCACAACAAGAATCTCATGGGATCCCAAACACCCCACCCTTGCAACCACGACACACTTGAAAGAAAAACAAGGCAGTTCCTGAACCTTCCTGTCCAAGGCACATAGCACAACAAGAAGCATATGGAAACAAACCCGCCTTGCCTCGGTAAACAGAGCATGTTGTAGGAAAGAAGTAGAGCCAATGCAAAAACCCAGTGGACTCCCACCCGAGTCGTCCACATCACGCTCAGTATCCTCCTCCCTAGAAACCCCCAAATTTGAAAGCCCACTCCCACTCCCAGGAGTTCCAGCACCAAACACCAAAAAGGGCAAGTGAATCTCCACCACACCCCACCAAACTGCAGCCAAGTGACTAGCAGTTCCATCTAGCTCATCATCTGCATCTTCTCCATCGCTCACAGGCACCACAGGGCCTCTGCAAGCTGCAGAAACCCTAGTATTCAAAATGCTCCCTCTCCCGCCGCTCCCGCTCCCGCTCTCCATATGTCCGGCTTAGAAGACAATGTTGCCATTTAGATTTAGATTTAATTTATAATGTTTTAATGTTTTATTTACTTTTTAATGTTTTTGATATATTTTATATATTAGTTTTAGATTTACTTTTTAATGTTTTACATTTATAGTTATAATTTACTTTATAATATTTTAGTTTTCGTTTATAATGTTTTTATATGGATGGCAATGCCATCATATTTTCTAAAATTTTAATATATTATATTTACAGCGTAATATTTAAATATTTTAATTTAAAAATAATATTACTCTTATTTGAAATATAATTTTAATATATGGATAGAAATGCCGTCATATTTTCCAATATTTCAATGTAACAGAAACATGTAGAGTTCCAAATTATAATGCAACATGGTTACTTAATTTTTTTAAACTTATGGTTGTTAAAATAGTTTTGCTCACAATTCATCATACTACATCATCTATTATCTTATTTTAAACATTATTGATTTTATTTTTTTAGTTTATAAAATAAATGTACTTTTTATTCTAATTATTTCTATAGACTGATGTTTGTTTAAAAATTTGCAGCATACCATTCAAACTATGGCTACCTTTGACAGAGACTCAAACATCATTGATACGAGCCTGAATGCTTCAGTGGCCTCAAATGATTTCTTTGAGACTGAATTTGACAAGTGTGCACGAATAATTAAAGAATCATGCACAATTATAATTAAATTCGTGGATAATGCATCGTTAACAATTGATTATGTTGAATAACTGGGAATAATGTAGATGGAAGACGCTACAAGATTTGTGCATGACACATCTACAAAAGTAGATGCATTTCTGTCAATGATGAAAGAAGCCTACCATGATCATTGTTTAAATAAAGGTCGCAATACCATCTTAATCATTGAAGAATATGTGATGTAGTTACATCATTACAAAGAAATGTGTTTTATATAGTTCATCCTTGTCTTGGCTTTCACACTTTTTACTTCATCTAAATAGTTCTACCGGGACTTATATTTCCCCTTTCATCTATGTAAGTTTCATGAACAAGAGAAAAATATTTTTTTTTTCACTATTCAAGTGATGTTTACAACTATACTTGCAAGGTTCTACAACTTGTTTTGTTGAACTTTGTATTTCTAATATTAATGGATTTCAAAAATGTGTCCCATAAAAAGGATGCATTCAATGGATGTTTCAAATAAATATGAAAAGTTATTCACAAAGGACATCTCATAGATATGTTAGGCACTAATTTTGTATAAAACTCACATGCTAATTCTTAGCATAATCCTAATCCAAATGATAATATTCATTCTAAGTGTAAAACCATTATTTCAATAATATTCATTCTAATTGTAACCATATATCTATGTTACTAAGTATGATCGCAATCATAACTCTAATACCTAGATTACATCACTAACTCTAATCGTAACTCTAATACTAATAAGTACGATATTGATCCTAACTCTAAACCCTTAGTGGGAAAAGGGTGATACAAATCCTTAGTGTGATGCAAATCCTACATGTAAAACATACATCCTATCACTATCTATGTTTGTTAGCTTTCTATAACAGTCACCCTAAGATTATCCCCTAACTGTAACTCTAACCCCTAACCCCAGTCATAAACCTAAATATAATAATAACTATTACCTATATATATAATCAATGTTATAAAACTATACCAAACCCTTACCCTAACCAAATAGTCTAAACATACACCTAAATCTCACACTACCTATTATATTAATGATAAATCTAAATCGACATCCAATCGGTGACCACATCCCTAATCTTATTCTAACATTCAACCAAATATTAAACTTAACCACAACACCACATCTGATTTTAATCTAACTATAAACCTTACTCCTAACCCTTACCATGATAGTAAACTAACTCAAAACCTAAACCTAAGTCTCTATTTAACTAATATACTAATAATACACCTAACTCTAAACCATCTTTCCAAACCCTAATTGTACTAAGCATTTACTAGAACATTAATTTTACCCTTAATATTACACTAAATATGATACACCAGCTAACTGTAAACATAACATCCTACCCCAAACCACGACCTTAATCTCATCCTACCCCTAACTCTGACCCCTCACCCTAACCCTAACCCTAACCCTAACCCTAACCCTAATCTTAACTATAAAACTAAACCTAACCCTATCTTTAACCCTAATCCTAACCCTAACCCTAACTCTAATTATAAGCCTAAAACTAACCCAAACCATAAAAATCATCCTAACCCTAATCCTAATTCTAACTAGTAAGATGATACTAATCCTACCTCTCACCCTACACCTTATTCCTAAATACTACATCCTAACAATAAAAAAATACTCTAACCCTAAGCCTAACTCTAACCCTAACCCAAACCCATAATTATACATCCTAACTAAAAAAACTACCGTAACCCTAATTAAAACCCTAACCTAACCCTAACTATTACTCTAAACATTAAGATGATATGAATCCTACCCTTCACCCTACACCATATTCCTAAACTTTATATCATAACACTAACCCTAACTCTACCTCTAACCCTAAATGTAAAAATCACCCTAACCCTAACTATAACCCTATATCTAACCCTAACCCTAACTCTAATCCTATCTCCAACCCTAACCCTAACTCTAACCTTAACCCAAATCCATAACTGTATATCCTAACCGTAAAAATCACCCTAACCATAACTCTAATCCTAACCTTAAAAATTACCCTCACCCTAACCATAACCCAATCTCTAACCCTAGACCTAACTCTAACACTAACCTTAACTCTAACTCTAACCCTAATCCTTACCCTAATATTAACTATAAAAATTACCCTAACCCTAACCCTAATCATAAAAATACCCTAACCCTAACCCTATCTCTAACCCTAACCCTAATCCTAACCCTAACCCTAATCCAAACCCATAACCATACATCCTAATCATAAATATCATCGTAACCCTAACTATAACCCTAACCCTAACCCTAATTATAACCCTAACCCTAACCCTTGCTCTAACCATTAAAATGATACTAATCCTACCCCTCACCCTACACCATATTCCTAAATTGTACATCCTAACCCTAATCCTAACCCTAACTCTAACTCTAATTCTAACTCTAATCCTAACTCTAACCCTAACACAAACCCATACCATGCATCCTTTCCGTAAAAAATCATCCTAACTATAACTCTAACCCTAACCCTAACCATAAAAATCACCCTAACCCTAATCATAACCCTATCTCTAACCTTAACACTAACCCTAACTCTAGCCCTAGCCCTAACCGTAACCCATAACCATACATCCTAACCATAAAAATCACCCTAACCCTAACCCTAACCCTAACCCTAACACTAACCTTAACCTTAACTCTAACCTTAACCCAAACCCATAACCGTACATCCTAACCATAAAAATCACCATAACTATAACTCTAACCCTAATCCTAACCCTAACCTAACCCTAACTCTAAGCCTAACCCTAACTATAAAAATCACCCTATCCCTAACCCTTACCCTAACCTTAACTATATATTCCAACATAAAAAAATCACCCTAACCGTAGCCCTAACCCTAACTCTAATCCTAACCCTAAACCTAACCCTACCTCTAAGCTGAACCCTAACTCTAACCCTAACCCTAACTATAACTCTAACCCTAATCCTAAAAATTCACCCTAACCCTAACTGTAACCCTATCTTAACCCTAACCCTAACTATAATCCTAAACCTAACTCTAACCCTAACTCTAACTCTAACCCTAACCCTAACCCATAACCGTATAACCTAACTGTAACTCTAACTCTAACCCTAACCTAACCCTAATGCTAACTCTAACTCTAACCCTAACCTAACCCTAATGCTAACTCTAACTCTAACCCTAATATGAACTCTAACTCTAAACCAAACCCATGTCATGCATCCTAACCATTAAAAATCATCCTAACTATAACTCCAACCCTAACCCTAACCGTAAAAATCACCCTAACCCTAACCCTAACCCTACTCATAACCTTATCTCTAACCCTAATAGTAACCCTAACTCTAACCCTAACCCTAACTCTAAACCTAACCCTAATCCTAACCCATAACCATACATCCTACTATAAGAATCACCCTAACCCTAACCCTAACCCTAAACCTAACCCTAACCCTAACCCTAGCCC
>MU228160.1:1605287-1618525 GCA_018584345.1 Thuja plicata | reverse complement strand
ATGTATGTATGTATGTATATATATATACATATATACATATATATATACATATATATGTCGAGAGTAATCCTTTTCCATGCGCCTATTTTAATCATTCCTAATCCACACCAAAAATAAGTGCACTCGAGAAGGATTACTCTCAGCGTATTATATATATATATATAAGTATATTTAAGCTAATAAATAAAACAACTATAAATATTTACACTACTGCTGCTGCAAAACGTGGGAAAGCTGCCATTTTAATGAGAATTGGATGGACTGCCTTTTGCATTGCATTCAACATGAGTAATTCCAGTGGATTTATAGGGAAAATAGGGTGATGGATTTCATGGACGTGGTTGATTAAAATAAAGAAAGTGCATTGATTTCTAAGAGGTTGGGTGGCTTAAGCTGAAAATAAAATAAATAAAAGAGTCCAGGTATTCATTGGTATTGGAGCAGCAGGAGTATAGTCAACTGGTATCGAAAATGTCAATAAAATAAAAGATTTTATCTTTAATTGTTTGTGATAGTCAACTGTATTGAAAATGTCAATAAAATTCATTGCGATTGGAGATAAAGAAACTGCATTGATATCTAAGACGTTGCAGGTATGCATTGATATGAAGTTTATCTTTAATTATTTGTCATGGAGGCACAGTAGAATCAACCGGCACAGCCGGTTAAGAATCACATTTTCAGTTTTATTTCATCTAAAATCTTATTTGCTAATGCCAAACAGATTATTAAGGCTTGAGAGAATAAAAAAAAAAATCATTTATATTTTTCAAATGTAAGTATTTTATACTTCCTGTTTAGGAAAATGAACTTTTATCAGATGAAATCTAATATAACTTCTTTATATATGTTTTATATTTCATACTTAGATTTATTAATATAATTTAATGAATAAAAAAATATAATTAAAATAAGATCTTACAAAAATAAGAAAATAGAATCTACAATTAAATTTCCCAAAAATTATGATCACTCTTGAACCAACCTATTCACAACTACTGTTTGTAGAATTGACTCTACTATTTAAAAAATGGGATTTTCAAATGTTTGACACTTTCATATTTTACAGTCATTTATATACTAGATATTTATTTAAGTTTATACATGTTAGTGTATTTTTTTCTTTTTATAAGTTATATATTAGACTCAATGCTTCTTGTTCATATACAATATAATACTTAATATCTTTAAAAAATTAGAATTATGATATTGCAAGGAATTTAAACATATATCCAAATGTTGAATGTGGTGTATTAATTTATTGATATTCTATTGAGATTTTTTTTAAAGGTAAACGTGACAAGTGCTATTGAACTCACATTTTTTTATTAGTTATAAGAAATTTTACAAGCTTAGTTTAGGCGCCAAGAAGAAAACCTCTGATTGTAGCCCATAAGTTCAAAAGTCATAAGCCTAATCTAACCATACAGACCAATATATAACCCCTCCCCCTGTAAAAATACCATCCTGAACCACCAAACCCATACCCACTGAGAACCGTCCATAGACAAAAAAAAAAAAAATCTACATGCCAAAAACCCCAAGCATACCCCATCCCGGATACATTCAAAAATCCCCCATCCCTCCCCCAACATCCTAAAGAAAAGTGGATCTATCAAGAAGTTGATGTGGATGCTCCATCCTGATGAGGAGTCCTACTCGTAGAAACCTCATCTTGTCGCGAAGTCGAACACCCACCTACAAAGGTAGCAGCTCCATATGTCAAACCAAAAACAATATGTTCATCAAGTGATACCAAGCTCAAAGTATCCTATGAAGTGGAATCCTCCTCCATGGGCAGAAAATAGACCTCTTGATAAGGCTCCACTACTTGGAGTGGGGGCACTGGACGAATATCATCGCCAATACACTTCTCTTAAAGTAGCCAAAGGGTAAGAATCACAAGAAAAAAATACAACGACGGCTCCAAAATAAGATAATCCATCATGTTCATCCTCTGAGCATATTCTTGTGTGATCATGTTAAGCCCTCCAACGTGCAATGCAAACTTTATAATTGCAAAAACATCCTTACCCTGCTCCTACACTCACATTAGCACCATGGAAGGATCACGCGACTCCATGGCCCCAACAATGGAATGAAAGAAAATGATAGAAGACAAAGATATATGCCACAATTAACCATTCAAATTTACTAATCCAATTAAAACAACAATGATCGCAAATAATACACCACAAATAGGAGAACTAAAACTATAATACCATTATATAATGAAGATGAAAGACAAATAATTTTAGTCGGCTATCATAAATGCCAAATTGAATTGAGCGTGCACCATAAAAATGGATATCAATCAATGCCATCTGAAAATATTTGCAAAAGCCTTGTGTTAGTACTATGAAAAATGTGAATCTAATAAAGGCATTCCAAATGCCCAAGTGGGGGTGGGCTGATCCGAGCAACCAAAGTAGAAAGGACATGGGAATTTGAAACATATCACCTAGTAATACCAACAATATGTCAGGACTATATGTAGAGATTAATCAATCGTGAAGACATAACTAGCAATAAAGAGGCGTACTCAACCAGACAATTTCCACACGAGCAATCTTGAACACCATCAATCTCAACGAATCATCAATCCTAAATAGCATAAATATCATACCACATACAATCTACATATAACATATCCCATATATACCAAAATAAGAGTGAGCAAGCCTAAAAAATGATTTCATCAGCCTCTCACCATTTCCAATCCCATACAGAAAAAGGAAGCCCGCCCAACATCATCCCCTTTAGTGAATAGGGATATATTCCATCTTATTCCCCCAAAGAGAATCAAACCAGGTGTCAACCAAGTCCTACATGACATCCAAAATGAGAAGAAGAAAACTACCATATGAAAACCAAAGAATTAATTCATCCCCCATCCATCATCAATGAACAACTCCAAGTGAGGAAAAACCATCCCATTCCATCAAATGAATTGTGTCAAGGGTATACCCCTAATCCACACTATACAATGCCATAATATATAGAGAGAGCATATAGAGAGAGCACACTATGGAATGCTTCACCACTAACATCAAAAGATGACTCAAAGGAGGTGTGAAAAGACAATGTGATCAATCTCTTGCAAAGGTGGATCATCATCAATAGCCTTATTTGCGAGAAAAGTTGCACGAGTATTTGCCTCCCTATAACAATGTTGGATGGTGAACCTAGACAATTTTTGTAGTTGTATTAACACCTTTTGAAAAGAGTATTGAAGATGCCAAGAAAGAGATTTTTTTGGAAAGGTAAGGAAACATCTATCTAGAGGCTCAATACTTCAAATTCTACTGCATTGTTTGTGCCAAGAGGAAGCTTTTTACATGTAGCCTTGAAAACGTCTCTAGCTGAATCCCTTATTACGATCCCATCTCCGAAAACCCCAGGATTACCCCTTGATTCACAATCAAAGTTAAGTTTGTAGAATCTAGATGGAGGATGAGACTACGATAGAGAGCTATTAGAAGGGGCTGGAAGGATTGAATAAACGGCTACCAATTTTTGAAAGAATATGAATTTGTAACATCCTTAATAAGATGAGACCTAAGAAATTCTGAAATAGACGGCTCAATCTTATGAAGAACATGTAGCAGAGATGAAGATTTTTTCCTAAAGATGTGATTGTTTCGTTCGAGCCAAATTATCCAGATAATAATTGTAGGGCTCAAGTCCCAAATAGCCTTAAACATAGAAGTGGAGAAAAGAGAAGGCTAACCTTCAAAAAAAGATAGTAGGTCTGGACCCACCGCAGTCTGTCATCCCAGCCTTCTTTGGAGCCAATACCATATATCAAGAGAGAAGGGACATTATACCAATAGCTGGTCAGAAGTCTCTATGAAGTAGCTACACAGAGTGCAAGGAAACGTAGTTGGTATCACAAACCTATCTTGTCTCATAGCAGTAAGAACTTTGTCGTGAATAAAAAGGCACACAAAAGTTCTCACTTTTGGTAAACAAGATGAACCCCATAATAACTTGTTAGGCCATGGATCTACCATATCTGAGGAAAAATATGTATCATAGCCCACCTTTACCGTATACTGACTTGATGCAATCTGGGTCCAAATAAAATCATCCTCTCATGAAAAATAAATTACACACCTCTTTTCAAGCTCAACTTGGAGGGCAGTAATAACGGCAAAAGGTGCAAGTGTTCCAAGATCGTTTTCCATTTGAGTGAGGGTGGATAGGTGGCTTCATCTAGAACAAAATATTCCTTGACATATAAACCCCGTAAGGCACTCAAATTTTCAAGGAGTCCAAACTCTAGAGTTTATCAGTGGGGGAAACCCATTCCATGAGTCTTCCAGAAAATGATTCTTGCTCCCATCATCAATGAGTGACGAAAGGGAGGGAAGAATGAGATCTCTACATGAAGATATAAAACACTAGATCTTAGAAGCTTTGGGTCGAGTAAGGGTAGTGAATAACCTATTCCTCTATAGAACATCCAAGTATTTATCAAAAATGATCTTAGCCCACTTAGATAATGGATTAGTATATAATTTCCAAAATGATTTTTCACCTAGTGCACAATTTTGGAGAGAAAGATCATGAATACCCACCCCCTTATGCGTTTTAGGTTGAGAGAATTTATCCCAAGCAAGGAGGGGAAATTTCTTCTTTTGCGAAATATTATCATCCCAAAGAAAATCCTGAAGAATAGTCTCAATCGCCTTAACCGTCTTATGAGGCATATTTAGAAGTTACATAAGGTAAATAGGAACCGCATTCAAGAGTGACTTGATCGTGAGGGTTTTTCCTAAGATGTTGAGTCATTGTGCTTTCAGGACAAGATATAGCTAGAGATGGAAGAAATGTTTTTTTCCCAAAATTTATGCCGCTTAGATCCCGTAAAAAAAGCAATCCCCATCTGGAAGGGAAAGACCCTAAAGAGAATCCCCAAAGATGAGAAAGACTTTGGTGGATCTGGGGAGCTACATTATTAAAAAAAATTTAGACATCTAAGGATTGACAAGTTGTCCTGAGGCAGCCAAATAATCATCATTTATACCTTTAATAGTTCTACACTCCACCATTTTAGCTTGTCCAAACAATAGGGTGTCATTCGCAAAGAGATTATGAGTGTGGCTTTCCTCCAATGACCCAACCCGAACACCTTTCCAAAGTTAAAACTCATTTGCATGGAGAATTGCATGACGAAGCCCCTCTAGCATAAGAATAAAAAGAAATAGAAAAAGTGGATCTCCCTATCTAATTCCCCTAGATGACTTAAAAAATCTACTCAGAACCCCATTTACTAATATAAAAAAATGAGGAGTTGAAATACACATTAACTCCTATTTGATCCAGCTCGGTTAGAACCAAAGTTTATGGAGTACCCCTAGAATAAACCCCTTATTAACCGTGCCATATGCCTTCATCTAGCTTAAGGACCATGGAAGATTTCTTTTCACATTGCAAGGAATGCAAAATTTGATGTACAAAACTGGCTCCCTTATGGGTTTATGTATTCAAACCAAACCCACCTTGCTCTTCAAAAATAATGTGAGGAATAATTTTGGCTTGCGTACTAGAAATTGATTTTGTAAATATTTTAGAGAGGTAATTACACAATGAGATAAGGTAGAATTGTGCAAAAGACCTTGGAGCATAATACAATGAGTTTTACATTTATCAAAAAATGAAAATATTTTATTTACTTCTTGTAGTAGATATTCAAAGTGCATTTCAATGATATATATATATATATATATATATATATATATATATATATGAAAAGTCAAGACACATATTTGCTTTAATTGTTTACAATTAGTAGTCTTGAATATATAGTAAAACATTTTAGACTGAATACCTCTCAAATTTTCTTATATTTTTGAAGTTCATATTTCTTGTAGAAGTTTGACTTTCTTTCAAATATTTTGCTTTCATTCACATTCTTTCAATTGGTTCTAATTTTATAATTCTAACCGAAAATTTGACCTAAATTTGACATTTAATGTAGTTCAACCTAGACCTAACACCAAAGAAAATTGAACCCTAAAATTAATCCTTAACCAAAAACCCTAAAAACTAACCTAATTACACTCTAATCCTAACATAATCTTATCCCTAATGTAATTTATCCTAAAATCTAAACTAAATTATTAAAGTTTAAGATTAAGTGTTGAAGTATAATTAGGAGATCTTCAAATCCAATTTGAAACCATGTCAATTTTCAAACTTGATCAAACTTCAAACTTATTTAGGTTATAAAGTTTACATTTGATTTTTGAAGTTGAAAACATATAAATTAATTTAATTATTAAAGTTTGATTTATTTTTTAAATTTTAATTTTAATAATTTTAAATTAATTTTATTATCAATGTTGGATCTATTTTTGGAAATTTGATTTAATTTTAATGATTTGAGAATAAATATTTAATTTAATGATTAAAGTGTGATTTAAAAATTAAGTTAATTTATAAAGATGAATTAAATTTTTTAAGTCTAATTAAATTATTAAAAAATTATATCATTTAATATATTTCATATTTAAATAAAATATTTTATGGTGATTATTTATTTTTCTTTTAAATCATATGTTTTCCATACTTAGATGGTTATAATTAAGATATCGTTGATCAATTTAGAACTTAACTAAACTTCAAACTTATTTCATTTTAAAAGTTTGATTTCCTTTTTAAAGTTCGATTTAAAACTTATGAATTATTTTTTATTTGATTATAAATTATAACTTCATTTAATTATAAAATTATAAACTAATTTAATTATTAAAGTTTGATTTTTTTTTAAGTTTAATTGATATTTAGTGATTTAAGTATTAATGTTTGATTTAATTACTAAAATTTAATTTAACAAATTATAAATTGAGTGATGCAAGATTTCATATATCTAAAATGTTCATTGGGTGATGCAAGATTGCCAATGATCCAAGGATGATTTTGCATCAAACACCCTAGGTGAGAAGAAAATGTTCCTTAAGAGAAACTTATGAACATTTGACAGGATTCAAGACATAAATCTCATGCTCATTCTTGATCCAAATGTTCTCTTTATGCACAATTTCTTTTTTTTGGACTTCTGCTCCATCTTCTGCTAGATCCATCTTCTTAGTCTCCTCTATAACCTCTTTGTCATACCTCACATCAATATTAGATTTATTACTACCACCTCTTTTCTTTTAAACATCTAAATTAGTTCTTCTACAAGACTTCATTTTATTAGTAATCAAAGACTTTTTCTGCTTTACTATACCCTTTCTTTCACTATTCAATTCCTTCAGTATATTCTTTAGATTCATATTCTTAGAATAGTAATCCTTCACCATTGTCAAATTCTTTCCACTTCTGCCATCTCCCTCCTTCAATAGAACCAAGGTAAAAGTTTTTCCATCCATCAAGTGGTATTTGTATAGGATGATTGCATAGGTGAGAAATGTGCTCCTCTGGTTGACCTGTCCACAGTAACCATAATGGAATCACGCCTACGTGAGGTAATTATTAATCTGACTATAAAATCCATCGATATAATTTCCCATTTCAACTCTGGGATGAGGTTAGGATGTAAAATCCCTATATGATGCTGGTGTTTTGCCTTATGTCTTTGGCACTCTACGGACCCAATAATAAAATAAAAATTCTACTCTTCATTCTAAACCAATGATAAATTTGTCGAAGGTTTACGTGCATCTTCTTAAGTTCAGGATGAGCGAAGTAAAGTGCATAGTGAGTCTTAGACATGACCACTTGGTATGAATATCATCCACGGAAGAGACATAAATCCTACCCAAGTGTCGAAGAAGACCATTAAGTTTTAAGGAATATCCTAAAAACCTACCCTCCAATACTCTTCCTAAAACATTTTCTAACTTCACTTCCTGATATAAAGTACCTCTAGTCAGATCTTGAAAGATTCTACTCTGTAAATCCACACTGAGTGATACTACAGAGATCTCATGCCTCCATCTACTCAAGGCATCCACTACTACATTCTCTTTTCCCTGGATGTACTTTACCTTAAAATTATACTCAAATAGAAATTATTTCCAACAGCATTACCTAGCATTCAAATTAGGTTGGGTGAAGATGCACTGTAGAGTAGAGTGATCTGTATGTATCTCAAATAGATGGGCCAATAGAAAATGCCTCCAACATTGTAATGCATGAATTACCACTGCCAATTCCAACTCATGAGTGGGACAATTTAGCTCATAATCCTTGATTTTGTGAGACTTATAACTGATCAAATGTCCTTCCTGCATAAGGTCTACTCCAATACCATCATGAGATGCATCTATACATACCATAAAGTATCTAGTAGGGTCTAACACTGGTAAAATTGGAGCACTAGTTACTTTTTCTTTAAGTGATTGGAATGCAGTTTCACACTGATTTGACCATAAGAACTTCTTCCCTTTCCTCTAAAGAGAAATAACAGGGTGAGAGAATCTTGAGAAGCCCTTCATGAATGAATGATAATAGCCTACTAAGCCCAAGAAAATATGAACTTCCACCACATTAGTCGATGCTGGCCAATTCATGATTACCTGAATCTTAGAGGGATCTA
The DNA here is from genome assembly GCA_018584345.1 of Thuja plicata. Taxonomy (NCBI): domain Eukaryota; kingdom Viridiplantae; phylum Streptophyta; class Pinopsida; order Cupressales; family Cupressaceae; genus Thuja; species Thuja plicata. The sequence goes on along the minus strand of MU228160.1, from coordinate 1,609,977 downwards.
CTGAGATATCCTCTCTAGAACCTCATGCCCCAAATATTTAATTTTCATATGGGAGAACTCACATTTAGCTAGATTTGTATACAAATTATTATCCGAAAGATACTACAACACCTGCCTCAAGTGTTTTTCATAATCCTTTATTTTCTTCGAATAAACCAAGATGTCATCCAAAAATACCACAACAAAAATGATCTTAATACATGCAAAAAACACCATGCATCAAGCACATAAAAACTAATGGAGCATTAGTCAATCTAAAAGCATCCACCGTAAACTTGTAGAACCCATATCTAGTGCGGAAATTTGTACAATGGATATCAGCCTCATGGATCCTTAACTGATGATACCCCAACTTAAGGTCAATTTTAGATAATAACTCATCCCCTTTCACTTGATCAAAGAGATCATATATTCTTGGCAAAGGGTACGTACTCTTAAGAGTGACCTTGTTCAACTTCCTATAATCGATGCATAACTGAAGGGAACCATCCTTCTTCTTCAGAAATACGACTGTGGATCTTAGTGAAATGTTAGCTCAATTTTCTTTTAACTCTCTTAGTTGAAGTGTTGGATCAGACAAATGATGAAAAGAGAACCATAAAACTATGAGAACTGAAGTTGTAAAAGTAAAGAAAAACAAATTTATATTTAAGTTCAACTGAATATCACACAAACTAATGATCCTTCTCAATAATGAGTGGCTCTTAAAAATTGAGAATTTCATAAATATAAATTCTATCATTTTTTTGATGAATTTAATATCTTTTCTCATAACAATTTAATAAAAAATAATTTAAATATTTAAATATTAATTTATCTTGTAATAATATAATATATAAAATTAAAATCCCCATCAGACAGACCATCTTCCACAGTGGGTTCACAGCAATGGTAGATTGGTGGATAAGGCTATCGACCAGAAGATGAGATCAGTTAGGATGGTGTGACCTTCTTAAAAATATTTCAAAAACTTTTATCAAGTGAGAACTACATCAAAATCTATTTCCTCCCATTTGGCACAAAACCTTTGTATAGACATCAGTGGGTTTTTAAGGAGGGTAAGTGGGTTGATATGGTGAAGGGACTATTGCCCACTCCTAGAATTCCCTTTTCTTGTAAGACATGGATCAATGGTATGGACTTAGGGGATTTAGGGCACGGGGTTTGTGGGGGGCTAGTCCCACAATAGTGTGTCCCACTTTTTGGCCAACTTTGACATAGAGATTAACATTCAGAAAAAAAAACTTCACTTTCAAACACTTATTGCCGCAAAACTATTAGGAATTTGAAGATGATGTAAACTAGGGTATTTTAGGATTTGATTTATAGTTTCTAAATATATAATTTTTTTAAAATATTAAAATTCATTTAAATTCATTTTTTTTCTCCTTCGAAAAGTGGTATGTGTGAAAAAACTATATTTTTAAGAAGTAACTATCACTTGGATCAGCGTAATTTTTTTTAAAAATATGATAACAATGTAATTCTTTCGAGATTATATTTGTAACTTCAATATCCAGATTATTCAGTTGGTTTCATTCATTTTGGGTCAATATTTCATAGTTTATTAAGTTCTAAAGTGATAGTAACTATAATTTAGACAAAAGGTCACTTGGATCACTCTAACTTGAACTCTATATATCGAAATTAAATTTTTTTAAATAGAAAGGTATCACAAATACTCTTTTCCTACACATTTTTCATAATTTATTTTTGTAATTTACTATTTTTCCTGAAGCCTTGAACAGATGGGTTGTTGAATGATGAAACAACCTATGTTTAGTTAAAGTAATATTTGAAAGTGATAATGAACTCAATATGTATTAAAATTATATTCATTAGAAAGCTAGTTCTGAAATGCATCATTTGGCATCATGTGTTTTAGAAAAGAATTTGATTTGGTCCTTGTCCCTGGCCTTGAAAGGCCCTTTTTTAGGAGGTTTTTTTTTTTAATTTGAGGGCCAATTTACATTTTAGGGGTCTTCACGTGAAGACCTCCTCCACGCAAAGTGGTCCAAGGGTCTTTGCGCAAAGACCCCTATGTGAAAATTCTAGTGAGAATCATGCTTCCGAGATTTTATCTGGGGTACTTCGCTCGAAGTACGTCGGCCATTTTGAATTATTTTTTTTTTTGTTAAATTTAAATTGGTATAAAAGTATTATTTTTTATTTTCACTTTTTTACCGAATTACAATATGTGAATTCATTTTTTCTACTATTGATCTATTTTTACAAAGGCATTTTTTTGGAGAAGGATTGTTATTTCTATTTTTTTTTTAAGGCATAATTTTGAAGAGGAGAAACATTATATCAAAGTGCTTTTTTGAAGAAAATAAATTTTATTACTGATCTTTTGGAAGACATTTATTTTAAGAGAAGAAATGGGAAACAAGAAAGGAAGACAATGTAAATATGCTAGAAAAAGGTTACCTGGTACCAAACAAAGAAATCTTGAAGTTGCATTGGCATATTATCATAAAACTAAAGAAGGGGAAGGACAAGCTGAAGCAGGAGGATCAAGTCAAGTCGAAGAATTGCACATTGAAGAAGGGTTGGGATCACTCCCTATGGAAGCTCAAGAAATTGATGCTGGAGAAGGTCTAGGATTACATGCTCCTACTGGTATGGATGAACTTATAAATTTAGCTTAAACACTAAAGATAAATGTTAATTATAGAAACTCAGATCATTTACTTACAATGGATGTGGAGAATTTGAGATCACTTGCTAATGTTCAACCCTTAAGTCTTGCTAAGAAGAGGTCAATGAATATGATAGCAAGAGAAACATTGGCTAAATTTGATAATTTAGAAACACTTTAACAAGCCCAATTGCTTTCATTTTTACTTATAAACAAAAAGTTGGAAGGGGCATTAAAATTATTGGGTATAGACGCAACTTCAAAGAAGAGAAAAGTTGTCGACATGCAAACTGATATGATTGAAAATATTAGGAAAGGTTTGAACTAGGTACGGAAGTGATCTCGAACTAAAGATAAGAACATTACAAGAAAATTTATGTTGACATCCATTGTAGGTAACACTATGCTCCGAAAAAGACAAATATCTCCAGTTTCATCTCTAATTGGTTTTAGTAGGAAAACAATATCATGATATGTTAATAGGAGAATAATTTTGGATGATAGCACCTTAGTAGGAAATTGGGAAATCATGTGTAGATCTCCTTGTTCTGATAGGATTGATGGAGGAATCAAGAATTTGGTCACATTATTTTGGAATGATAATACACCTCCTTCATCAAACAGTAGAGATGTTATCAGACATAAAATTTCAGCTAATCAATATGAATATCATTCGAAACATTTGTTGGACACAACACAACATGAAATGTATGTGTCATTTTTTAGTTTAAATCATAATATAAAGATTGGGAAAATATTGTTTGAAAAATTGAAGCCATATTATATCAAGACAAAAAAAGTGTTTTAAACTTGTTGTTGTCGTTATCATATTGAATTTGATCTCCACTATCAAGTTTTTTGAAATTTTGTAGAAGACACTTATGGTTTTGAAAATTCTCCTCCTAGTAGATGAAGTGAGTTCATCTCATCCATTTTATGTGACAAAAGAGATGATGCAGCTATAAAAATAAATTTTATAAAAGGAATATGTCAAACATGAGTTGATTTGACCCTTTTTCCTTTGAAAAATGAAAACATTAATGTAACAAACATGGTAAATTGCAAGAGTTACAAATATGTAAAGAATGAAACAAAATTTGGGAAAGAATCCAAAAGGTTAGAATATGTTGAAGAGGAGATAACTGTTGGAGTATTTAAGGACAAATTAAAAAAATTGATTCAACCCTACATTCATCATTCTTTTTTTGTAAAGTGGAAAGCACAATAATTCCAAACACTGAGAGACAATTTCCACTTGGAACTATTGTATCAGTTGTTGATTTTGCAGAAAACTATTCCTTTGTTCATCAAAAGGCAATTCAATCATAAGACTATTTTTCAGAGCAAATTACTATTATGGTACATGTGTGTTATCAACACACACAATTAGATTTTGATGGTATTCAAAGCACATTTGAAGAATGGGTCATCAAGAAGGAATATCATTTTTTATATAAGTAATAATAGAGAGCATGACATTCATTATGTAGAACACTACTTCAAGATGTTTTTTGCAAATTTGAAAGAAAGAGGTATAAAAATTGATAAACATTATGTTTGGTCAGATGGATTTACTACACAATTCAAATCATCAAGATCATTTTATGCACTATGTAGATATCATCGTAATGAAAACAAACCACATTTTTGGAGTTTCTTTGAGAGTGGACATGGAAAAGGTGAACATGATGGTGTTGGAGCTTGCATCAAATGTGTTATACGAAAGTATCAAATGAATTATAAGGGGGTTCATAAAAAAATGAACATGATGTTGTTGAATGGTGCAAGACACATTTCACACCAAATGGTGCAAGAGCATAGAAAGGATGCGATCTTTGCATTCAATTATGAGTATGAATTGTTGCAATTAGACATTGAACATTAGGGACTACTCATGCTTTTGTTGTCACTGCATTACTGAAAATTATGAGGAATGCATCAATCAAGACCGTGGATATGTAGGTGCATGGAATCTAGTGCCACTAGTTGTTACTGATACATTTGATAGAGATGAAGATGAAAACTTTGATGATGTTCCTTTGATTTCTA
>MU228160.1:1584887-1605237 GCA_018584345.1 Thuja plicata | reverse complement strand
AAGATGAAAACTTTGATGATGTTCCTTTGATTTCTACTGATTACGATCATATCTCGGGATTGGTCAAAATTGGTAAGTATATATTTCACATTATATGGTCCATTGAGCTGCATGTATCTAGATAGATGGATATATAGATTGAACTAAGTAAATTTTAATATCACACACACACACTTTGTAGTGATTGCTGAGCATGGAAATGTAGAAGGAGTTGATTATTATTTACTGCATTGTACTCCAGCGAGGATGAAGTTACTTGAACCTGAAGAAAGTGATGGAATATTGTTCCCCATAGGTTTGTATGCTTTACATCAATATATTGAACTCAATTTATAAATTTTTAATTTTTACCTTTTAATGTAAATTTCAAATTTAGTTTGTTTAAATTTATATTGTTTAAATTTGTGATTGTAGGTTCAGTTGCTTTAGAGGGAACATATTTTAAGAAAATCAAAGTAATTCACTATGGTATTCACTTTTTTGATTACCAACCAGACAATAAGGTATTTCAATATAGTCACCTAGTAGTTGCCACCTCCATTTGTCTCCATACAGTTAAATCTGAATGTGGACGTCGTAAGTGGAGAATAGATAGTGAGGATCATGAGAGAATATTACATGTTCTCCATGAAAGATCTGAACCACTTGAGTTGGTCTAAAAAGTATAATATGTATGTACCTATTTCACATGTGTTAGGAGCTACTTGATATTTGTGGATTAAATTGACTATGTACTTTGTTGATCTATATTTAAACATATGATGGACTATAATTTTTTGATAGTTCAATGGTTTTAATATATAAAATTTTATGTATGCTTTTATATATATGCGTGTATATGTATGTATTCTTTGATTGTTCAATATTTTTTTTATTGATTTCTTAAATTAGTTAAAGATCCCCTTAAGACATTAGTTTGAACACTAAAACATGATGAAATTAGTTCTAGATTGAGTTAGAATAGTTATTGTCCATTAGTTACATGTATTAACTTGTTATTTTTTATCATATTAATTCTAGATCAAATCATATAGTCAAATCATCTAATCAAATAATAACATCTCATCAAATTAAATCATCTAATCAAAACATAACATCTAATCAAATGAAACCATCTAATCCAATGAACTCATCTAATCAAATCATAACATCTAATTCAATGAACTCATCTAATTAAATCATAACATCTAATCCAATGAACTCATCTAATCAAATCATAGCATCTAATCAAATGAAACCAGCTAATCGAATTTGAACTCATCTAATCAAATCATAACATCTAATTAAATGAAACCATCTAATCAAATCAACTAATTAGCTAATAAATATATTTCTCGAATCATAAACTAAAAATATCAAATCCAATGAAATCATCTAATCAAATCATAAAATCTAATCAGATGAAACCATCTAATCAAATCATCTAATCAGCTAATAAATATATGTCTCGAATCATAAACTAAAAATATCAAACATATAATAATGCCATATATAATGAGTCTCAAATCAAAGATCTATACAACATGTCCTAAACTAGGGAGTCATCCAGGTGCATGCGAACAAAACAACCCTTTGACCGACTTCCATGACCATCCTCTGGCTGTGAAGCAGCAATTGATCCCTATGAATATAAATGCACATGTATATTAATGTAAAATACATGAAAAATTATAAATGCATGTTTAAAATTACATATATTTATAACTTACCTGACCACTAGTAGGTGTCACATCTTCTAAATCTCTCATATGAAGATGCCCCGAGCCAACACTAGAGGTAATGTGCTATGCCCGAGTGTCATGAGCATCCTCTGGTTATGAAGCAACAACTGACTCCTGCAAATTTAGTACAACAGTTCCTAATATATATACATGTGCATAGTAATGTATTATCTAAAGTACAAGTATACACATGCATGCTTAAACCTACATGTATATTTAAAAATTACCTGACCACTAGTAGGTATCATATGAAGATGCTTTGAGCCCACAGTAGACATAATGTTCTTTACTAACTGTTCCTACAAAATATTATAAATTGAACAAACATCAATACACACATCTACAATTAATTATTCACCAAAACTCTTGGAAAGGAGAAAAGAAATATTTATATACCTAGGTCTCAGAACCAAGATGATCATTAGCACACTGCACCATCATATCATCAACCAAAGCAACATTACCCACACCACCTCCAGTCCTGAATTCCTCTAGTAGTGAAGAGTGTAGGGGTGTGTGTAGCTGGGAGGGAAGTCCTATAGAGCCTGAACCACCATGAGGAAATAAAAACTACATAAATGATCCAACATCACTGCTAGAGTGCACCTGCCTCAACCCGCACAACTACATATCAAATGTCTCTAGGCCCTTATTTGTGATCCATACATCTCCAGCCTATATACTTGGCTCTGCAGCTGCAGACTGATCTATGGGTGCAGAGTGTTGTGAACTATGATGTGCCTGAGTAGATGGTGCGGAGTGCTTTGCAGAGTTCTATGCCTGACTAGATGGTGTAGAGTGCTCTGCAAAGTGTTGTGCCTGACTAGATTGTGCAGAGCATTCTGTAGAGTGTTGTTCCTGACTAGATTATGTGTCCTATGTCGGTAGAATGACAAGACCCCATGTAAGTCTAATGACATTCTAACTAAATGTGATTGGATACTCTACATGTTTGTAATATAAGAATATGAATGCAGGAGATTCTCCAAAAAGTAAAGTGCCACATCTAAATGACTATGATGGCTAGAAAGTTCTTGTATCATGCTAGGTGGAGGAAGACAAAAAGATGTATATGCCTCATCACTAACCCCTACAACAGTACTAGATGAAGCTTCTGAAGATGATCTACCTCAACTCAGTCTAGTCAAATTATATCTGCCCACTATATCTAAAGTGATGGAGGTGGCTGCAGATGCAATCTCCCCTATCCTATCCACTACTCCCCTCTAGGAAGCAATGAAAACTCTATCTATAGTAGTAGCCATCATTGGTGCCACTACCAGAGTCCTTTTCCAACCTAGCTCTCTACAAGTATGTACAAATCAATCATCCCTATGATACTTATCATGATCAGTAACTCTACCACACCCCTGACCATAATATCCAAGAAGATCTTAATAGTTGACCCTGAGTCCAAAATGGAACTCAGCGTACAACTGCTGTGTAAAATATAATGGAATCTAGTTGTTATTCGGATAATGACCATGTGCTATAAGGAAACAAGGGTATATCATGCATGCAATCTAAGGAATCTCACACTATGTAACCTAATATGCCCTCACCATGGCCTTCCCATCATAAAATGGGAAAACCTCTCATTCAATGATTTCCTCGGGGACACGACTCTGGACCGTCTCCAGGGAAACATCACTCAATACCTCTTCTCTCAACTCTTGAAAATTAGTATCTACAACCTCTAGTGTGAAAGTCTTAATCTAGCAGTCATATCCTCCAAACTCTTCAATATAGTGACATAAATATCTCTATAGATGCCATCTGGCTTAGATGTATGGAAGTTGTGTCTAAGTCTATCCATCTCTATCTAAGTTGTCTAAAAGATGCTTGACAAATAAGGAGTGCGAGGTGCATCCTTAGCTGGTACATCATGTGCATGTAGATCCTGAGTAGCCATCTAGATGTAACATATATGAAAGCTAAGTGTTAACAATTAAGTACTTGATTACATGTTATAATTGCATGTAAAATGGAAACCAATATAGATGAATATATAAGTTCAATCTTATTAGGTCTTAAGATGTCTTATTAGGTCTTAAGTGGTCCTATTAGGCCTTAAGTTGTCTTATTCTAGGTCTTAAAGATCCTAAGAGTTCTTAAAGAGGTTTATGTAACAATAGGGGTCCTATTAGGTCTTAAGGGTCCTATTAGGTCTAAAGGTTCCTTGGATGTACTAGATTGGTATTAATAGGTCTAAAGGGTCATTGGATTTACTAGTAGGTCTTAATTTCAGTCGTATTAGGTCTTAAGGGGTCCTATTAGGTCTTAAGTTTTCTTATTCTAGGTCTTAAAGATACTAAGAGTTCTTAAAAATTTTTATGTCACAATATGGGTCCTATTATGTCTTAAGGGTCCTTGGATGTACTAAGGGGTATTAATAGGGCCTATTAGGTCAAGTAAGTGATTTTATTAGGTCTTAAGGGGTCCTATTAGGTCTTAAGGGTCCTATTAGGTCTAAAGGTTCCTTGGATATACTAGATTGGTATTAATAGGTCTAAAGGGTCATTGAATTGACTAGTAGGTCTTAAGTTCAGTCTTATTAGGTCTTAAGGGGTCCTATTAGATCTTAAGTGGTCTTATTATAGGTCTTAAAGATCCTAAGAGTTCTTAAAGAGTTTTATGTCACAATAGGGGTCCTATTAGGTCTTAAGGGTCCTTGGATGTACTAAGGGGTATTAATAGGTCCTATTAGGTCAAGTGGTCTTATTAGGTCTTAAGAGGTCCTATTAGGTCAAGTAAGTGATCTTATTAGGTCTTAAGGGATCCTATTAGGTCTTAAAGGTCCTATTACATCTAAAGGGTCATATTAAATCTTGTTAGGGTTTCATACATGGTTAAGGTTTAATGTTAGGGTTTCATGTTCTAGGGTTAATGTTAAAGTTTATGTCAAGATTTATGTTTTTGAAGGGATCACTAACCTTGATGTCAAGATTTATGTTTCAGTTTCATGTTAGGGTTTATTTGTTAGATTTTCATGGTAGGGTTTCATGTTAGGGTTCAATATGGTTAAGGTTTCATGTTAGGGTTTCATGCTAGGGTCCAATATGGTTAAGGTTTCATCTTAGGGTTCAATATAGTTAAGGTTTCATGTTAGTGTTTCATGTTAGATTTCAATATGGTTAAGATTTCATGTTAAAGTTTCAAGTTCTAGGGTTAATGTTAGAGTTTATATCAAGATTTATGTTTCAGTTTCATGTTAGGGTTAATTTTTTAGAGTTTCATGTTAGGGTTCAATATGGTTAAGGTTTCATGCTAGGGTTCAATATGGTTAATATTTCATGTTAGGGTTTCATTTTAGGGTTCAATATGGTTAAGGTTTCATGTTAGGGTAACTAATGTTAAAGTTTATGTTGATTTATGTTTTAGTTTCATGTTAGTGTTAATGTGTTAGAGTTTCATGTTAGGGTTCAATATGGTTAAAGTTTCATGTTTAAGGGTCCTACTTTGTTTCTTAAAAAGGTTTAAATGTCAATGTAGGGGTCCTAAGGTGTAAGTTACTTGGGTCCTCTAAGTGTCTAAAAGTGTACTAGGACATGTAAGTTAAGGCATGTAATTTTTAACATCTAACTCTACATGAATAACATATATACATGTGTAACTCTACAACATATAGGTAAATAATTTAGAGAGAGAGAAAGAGAGAGACATTCCTTATAAATTTACTAACTTTAAAATAAATTTAAAAACAAATATTTTTAATTTCTAACATTCTAAGTTATGATTTTTTATCATTTTCTAACATTTTCTAACATATTAAGTTACATTTTTTTATAACATTTACTAACACTCTAATTACAATTTTCCAATATTTTCTAATGTATACTAAGTTATATTTTTCTAATGTATACTAAGTTACATTCTAAATACAGTTTTCTAATGTTTCTAATGTATGTACTAAGTTATAACTTTGTAATATTTTCTAATGTTTACTAAGTCGCAATTTTCTAATATTTTCTAATGTATATACTAAGTTACAATTTTATAATATTTTATAATGTATACTAAATTACAATTTTCTAATGTATACTAAGTTACATTGTAATTACGGTTTTTTAATCTTTTCTAATGTATACTAAGTTATAATTTTCTAATATTTTTAAATGTTTACAAAGTTACAGTTTTCTAATATTTTCTAATGTATACTAAGTTACAATTTTCTAACATTTGCAAACATATTCTAACATTTATACTACAGGTTTTTAATGCTTTCTAACATTTTCTAACATTCTACCATAATTTTCTAACATACTACTATAATTTTCTAACATATTCTAAAATTCAACTATCATTTTCTAACATTTCTACAAACTAAATATTATTTAAAACAAATAATTAACTAAAATAAATATAAAACATATAATTTACAATAAAAAAATGAGAAAATTGTGTGTACCTGATACTACTAAAAATCACAAGAGGTCAAAGAAGCTCGGGAGCTGGTGACATCACACTGGTCGTCACTGGTTCGCTCTAAGCCCCGGGTCCACAAAATCTTTGACAGTAAATAATGAAAATGAAATGGGTCACCGTAATTTTATACAAATTTTGGCGAAAAGTGGCTTTGCGCAAAGGGGTGCTTCACGTGAAGTACCCTAGGTGGGGTACATGGATTGAAGCCTTTACTTTGCGTGAAGTACCCCACGCAGGGTACTTCGCGTGAAGCCTCTTAATCATGTCGCGCGAAGATGTTACTTTTCTTGAAGCCACCAAAACTGAAAAAAATTTCGAAGTCCAAAATCCTTTATCCCAAAAATTGGGACACACTATTGTGATTTCACCCATGGAAAAACATGGGAAAAGCATTAATTTTCTGCATTAACCGTGACTCATGTTGTTGTACACAAAAAGGAGCAAATATCTAAGACAATCAATAATGGTCATCACGGAAAGATTGGAAACTGTAAGGATGGAAATAGGAAGAATCTTGATCACAAATACCCTAGGGTTTCACACACAGCTCCTACCCTTAGGTCTTCTCATATGCATGAATCACAGGAGAATTTTGGTAATATAGTTGATGCTATAATTTCTTCGAAGGATCAACATAATCATGAAGTGGATCTAGTTTCTGAACAACCTCTATTGTTGATTCTTTATGCTTAGATAATGGGTGATACAAATAATTTTTAGTGGCGTGATCTCAGCACAATGGGCGGCATTATCCGGGTTTTGGGAAAATCCATCTCTCTCCAAACTTCACAAGTGTCTTCATGTACACTGGTATTCTTCAAGTACTATCAGTTGATACTTTTGTAATTTTGTTCAAGTAGGAGAACGCACAAAATAAAGCCTTGGAACATAATTTATTTGTGTTAGAAAATAAGTTTATTATGGTCTCTCATTGGGAACCCTTCTTTTAGCTAAGCCACCACTTATTTTACATTTTACTATAGGGCTTCTTCTTTCCTGATCTGTCTTATGAATTTCATGATGTCAAAGTTATCAATATATTGGACTTTCTTTTGGTTCATTTGTAAAGGTTGGTTGTGTTCTTATTGAAGGTTTCATTTCACTGAATTTTTGTGTTATGATTTCAGATACCTTAGTAATCCTCGGTCTTGAAAAACTAAATCCCCTTCTGGTATTTTGCATCAGAATATTGTTAAACAAAATATGCCATACTCAAAAGGTAAGATTATTAATGATCTTTATTTGTTTTTAAATTTTAAAAAAATTGTTTCAAGGATTTTTACTATGCTTCAGACATCCCCTCCACTCAAATCCACTCAATTCTCTGCCACTTTTCAGAATGAAACATCTGGAGACTCAATTTAAGCCTCACGATGGTCTCTTTCAACCAAACATTAATTTTCAGCCTCCCTCTCTCCCTCTAAATCCTGACACCCCTCCCCCTCCACTTACTAATGCCAACAACACTTCATTTTCCTTTGATAGGTCACCCCCTCCTAATCACGTCTATGCTTCTCTTAATCTTGCACCTCTTACTGATCATCTCTCATATGATGTAGCTTCTTTGGAACACTTTGTAGATCTTCATATTCTTTCACCTCCTCCATCTGAAGAATTAACCCCTTTGGTTGCTTCTGGTACTTCCCTTCTAGATAGTCACTCCTTGTTCTTGAACATGTTTTAACTTCACATGAATTTCCTATAAAGAAAGTTTGACATAAGAATGCCTCCATTGAATCTCCACTCCATAAGGATGACCTAATCATTATGCCTGAAACTCGATTAATGTCTAAGGTATAGGACATTATTTCAAAAGCTAATGTGGTTCTTGATGACAAAATTATGGATTCAGTAATTAAGATCTTGGATGCTAATTTTTCCTGGTTGCATTGTAAGGGGTAAATACCTTAATCTACAAAACCAGATGATTTGTTGTCCCTGATATATATTCTCAACTACATGAGGTTTTTTAAAAATTTTTTTCACTCTCAAAACATTACTCGTGAATAGGTTCTCAGAGTACTTCTCCTATCTATCAATCCCCTATGGCTAAGATGTCTACCATACCTTCAAGGAAACGTAGGGGTAGACCACCAACTTCTAGAAAAAACCCAAATGGAAGTATGTTACTGATAGATTTTTAGCTTCTAAAATGACTCGTAAAAAGAGGCGGAGCAATTCTCCCTCTTAAGGACAATGAGGTTTATATTATGAAATGTGAGGGGCTTAAATGACCCTAAAAAAGGAACATTATTAAGCGTCAATCAAAAAACATCAATTTTCACATTGACTTGCTTCAGGAAATTAAATGATCGGATCAAGTTGTCTCTAATTTTTTTCTTATTGGAAGCCTTGGAGAACGCTATATCTTCTCCTATTGTTAGCTCTTCCGGTGACCTTGATATTTTTTGGGATGATAGAAAGATCTCTATGCAATTGGTTTCCTCTACTACAAATTGGATTCTAACTCTTTTTAATAAATGCTACTCCAAAATTAGGTTCTGGCTCTTCAATATTTATGCCCCATCTTCCATCACTAATAAGGAAAAGCTTTCACAGCTGCTTTGGGAATTTGTTGAGGTCTTAAGTGGGGAAATTGTTGCCTTGGGTGGGGAATTTAATGTCATCCTTCCTGACAATGAAAAAATGGGTGGGATAATCCCTTCTAAAAGAGTTATGTCAGATTTTAATCTTTTTATGTCTAATAATAAATTAATGGATGTGTCTCCTAAGAAGGGCCGCTTCACAAGGACCAATAAAAAATATATTTTTTGTCAAATTGCTGAAAGACTTGCCAATTTTCTACTTTGTGATCACTGGCTTTACATTGACAATGATTTCTATTCTTCCATCCTCCCTAATTTTGAATCAGACTACTTCTCAATATTTTTTGATGTAACTGAACATAATTCCTAGAAGAGAGGTTCTTTGAAGTTTGATCCCATGTGGTTCATGGATTCTTCCTTCCTCCCTTTGTTGAAATATTGGTGGGAGAATGGTCCATCTATAGAAGGATCTAAATTATATTAGATTGCAAAAAGGCTGCATTATATGAAACAAAGAATTAAGGAATGGGATACTTCAAATTTTAAGAGCATTTTTAAAAAAATGTCGTGCATTGAATCTTAGCTAGCTGATGTCAATACTCATGTTATCCATTATGGCATGGACCAGACAATCTTTCTTCTCTAAAAGTCACTCAAACAGTCCCTTGAAGAAATTATGTTAAGGGAAGAAATGTATTGGTGGAAAAAGTCTTGTGAGCTTTGGTTTACGGATGAAGATAGGAACAAGAAAATCTTTCATGCCTCCACTAAATAGAGAAGACTAAAAACTAAAATTGTTAGTATAGAATTTGATTTTGGTATCCTTCAAGATGAGGATGACATAGCTAGAGAAGTACTATCCTTTTTTAGAAACCTCTTCACCGAGGAACATGTTGAGCCAAAAGACTCAATTTTGAATGCAATTCCTTTGTGTGTGGCATATTATGACAACTGTATGTTAATGAATCCTTTTATAATTGATGGGTTAAAATATGTTGTCTTTTCTATGGCCTTAGAAAGGCCCCAAGACCCAATGGTTTCACTATTATTTTCTTTCAAAAATGTTGGGAGTTTATTGGCTTAGAGATTTTACTCTCTCTTGAAGAGGCTAGAAGGAATAAGAAAATTTTGACTGAATTAAATAATAGTTGAATTACACTTATCCCAAACTTTGATAATTCTAAGACCTTTGTTGATTTTAGACCAATTTCTCTATGTAGTACCATATAAAAAATTATCACCAAAGCATTTTCTTCAAGAGTAGCTAAGATTGTTCCTAAAAATATATTAGAGGAGAAAGGAGGCTATGTATATGGCAGGGAAAATGTTGAGGAGGCTATCCTTGTGCATGAAATTTTCCATTCTATTTATTTGGAAAATAAATCTTCTATTATTCTCAAATTAGATATGATGAAAGCTTACGATTGGGTCAACCGCAAAATTCTTCTCCTTGTGATACAAAGACTTGGTTTTCAAAGGGGATAGTTTAAATGGATTTCTTCTTGTATCGCGACCCTAAAATATTTTGTCATAATAAATGGTACCTGAAAGGGCTTATTTCCTTCTTCTAGGGGAATTAAACAAGGGGATCCACTTTCCACTTTTCTCTTTATTATAATGGACAAAGGTCTTAGGCGTGCCATAAAAAATGTCAATGTTTTAGCTCTCACGAGAGGAGTGAAGGAGAGAACATTAGATGAAATTTACACCCATAATTTATTTTCTAATGATACTTTACTTTATGGAGAAGCAACTATGCATGAATCTAGGGCTATCAGAAGGGTTATTGATGATTACTCTTCCTCTTCTAGTTAGTTGGTGAATCTTAAAAATCAAAAATAATTTTTATTAATGTGGCTCCTTTGGTGCAACAATGATTGAATCATTTTTGGTATTTTTCTTTGGGCCCCTCCCCTTGCAAATATTTAGGTATCCCTTTCTTCAATGGATCTGAGTCTAAACATATTTTCTTGGAGAAGATTATTTCTGCCATGGGAGAGACTTCTTACTAAAAATTCTTTATGCAAGGGTTCTAAAGTTTGGAATTTCATCTTAGCTTGTAGAGATTTTATACTTCCCTCTTTATCATGGTTTATTCATGATGGGTCTAAATCCCATGTTTGGGATGATTCCTGGAATGGGTTCTCCCCTCTACCTAAAATTCAAAATTATTTCCTCCTAGAGACTACGTTAACAGATGCTTGAGGTATCTATGATTGTGATTAATTTATAATTAACACTTCCTCCTATCCTCCATCTACTATATGGAAGGATTTAACACTTTTACATGTTCCTTAGGATCTCATTTCTACTTTAGTGTCTGAGTTAGATTAAAAATGGTGATTTATACTACTCATGAGGATGAGCTTATTTGGACCTTGTCGAGTTTTGGATAGTATACAGTTAAATCTAGTTATAAATCTAACAGTGTATTTGAACTAGTAGGTAGGCGGCCTTCCTCTTTACTTTAGGGTCTAACATGTCCCCCAAAGAGGGATTCATAACTTGGATTTCTATTAAAGAAATAATTCTTACTTGGATAAGGCTAGACAGACTTGGAATTATAATAATTTTCCCTTAAACCTTTTGTGGTTACTTCATGGAAGCATGTTTAAGCATATTTTCCTCCATTATCCTTTCTTGATGGAGTGTTGGTATTGACTCTTCTCTAGATTGGAGTGGTCATCAATGGTTGGACCTAATCTTTTGATATTCTTTAAGATCTGGATGCTTACCCATAGGACCTCTTTTATTGCTTCCATCTGGGAGATTAGCCCCTTTAGTGTTGTTTGGATTATCTGCCTAGAAAAAAATAATAAGATATTCAGGAAGAAATCCTCTTCATTTTTTGAGGTTATTCAGAATATTGAACACTCTATTTTGGAGGTACTCATGTCTTACATATATAACAGTATTGATCATTGTAACACTATCGTAGATTGGGATAGATTTATTTGAAATTCCTACTCATCATTAAAATTCATTCCATCTAAAGGTTTTACATTTAAAAATAATAAACCTCAAATCTATAGCCAAGCTACTTGGTCTCCTCCTGAAAGGTTTTATAAGCTAAATTTTGATCGTGCATCTTGGGGTAACACAAGTTTATCTGGGGTTGGTGTTGTCACAAGGGATTTTAATGGTGAGGTTATTAAATCTATTTGCAATAAAATTCAAATGGGCTCTAATAACATTGCTGAAATTAAGGCCTCAAGTTTGGGGATTTCCAGTCCCCTTGCTCTACACATTAAAAATATGGTTATTGAAGGGGAATCAATGGTCATTTACCAAGTAGTTAGAAACAAAAAACACAAGTTTCTAGAATCTTAAATTTTATTTGGAGAAGGTTTCTATACAGCTTCAAGCTCTATCTCATTATGAGGTCAAACATTATCTTTGTGAGATCAATGTGGTTGTTGATTTTCTTGCAAACAAGGCTATTGATGATAATGTCCCTCTACTATATGTATAAGAGGAAGCCTTGTATTTTTTGATATATTTTTGGATTCTAATGTCTTCCCTACTCTTAACACAAAACACCATTTAAGTTTGGGGGGTTTTGCATAAAATCTATTGATTTATGAGGTTAAGTCCTGAAAAATTCTTCAAAGGTGCTTTCTTTAATGTTATATTATTAGACCATTGATTATCTCGTTAGGGTAAGTCTTCTTCCTGATCCAACTTTCGTTGCCCTGAATATGCTTGTACTACTTTGATGGATTTCTCTTGAAATCCTCATAGGGTTTAAGGTAGGGATTTACAACCTTTTAAATTCTCTGAGTTCTTCATTTATATATTCTATTTTCTCAAATCAATAAATGTTTGGTCAGGGTGAGGAAAACTATCATCTTATTTTAATACGTTCTTCATTTCTTTGGATATGATTTTGGTTCCTCACATTTTTGTGACATATTTCCTCTTAATTTGTTATTTCATTTATATTAGTGACTTTTGTGACTATTATATGTGAGACTTATTTTCTCTACCACTATGTGATGGAGAATTTGGTTGACTCCTTTCTCCTCCATTTGCTAGGGTTTATGTTTATTTCAATGGTTATTTCCTATTGGTAAACTTTATCCTTACCCCTAGTTTTATTTGGAAGCAAATTGGTTGGTGCATGTTTTGTGTTTAACTCATGGATGAGGTCTTCTTCCTACCTTGTTCCATGTCATCTTTATTGGATGTAGTAATAGATTTCTTCCCCCAAGATGTTGTATGTATTCGGTGTAATAATGTGTGTCATATCTTTACATTTATAGCTCATTTATAGTATGATGACTTGGTAATTTTCATGGACTTTGGATTAATTTCTTATCCCTTGTGTCATCATATTGGCCTTGATCTATAGCCATATATACTCTCTCATCCATGTAACATGATTTGGTTTTTTTATCTTTGATCTTGGACTTCCATCATACTTGTATTGTTTCTGGTTGATTGAACTTTCGTGTAATGTCCCCGTTTTGAGCGAGCATTGGAGATTAGTGGATTTAGCCTATCATTGGGTCCTTGTAGGCTAATATTGGTGATTAGAGAACCATGTTGTGGGTTGCGGCCCCATTTTTAGGGACTTACTATTTATAGTAAGTCAACAATTGGTTCCATGGAGCTCAGATGATTTAGAGGAGTTATATGATGTTGTGAGATTTTATTGGTGGGTTCTAGTTTGGACTCTAAGATTCTTGGAGGGAGCGTCTTTTTTAGTAAGTCACCCCGTCAGGTTCATTCATCATTTTTCATCATCAGGATCATTCCTATGTTGTCAGATTTTGGATTTGATGCTTCCTCAGTTGTTTCCACAAGAAGGGTGAATTATTATTATTATATAATTAAATTGGCTATGGTTGCTATTTTTATTGGGATTGTATTTTGGGCATCTTGTTGTTATAGCTCGTTGGTACCAGGTTGAGAAGTTTTAAATCTTGGGCTCAGAAAATAGGGACCTTTTGTGTCAGAATATTGTTATTTTAATGAAAGGGTTTTTTTCCTCATTAAAGTGGAAATAAATATAATAGTTTATTATATTTCAAATGTGCACATAAAGCATAGTCTTTATGTAAGTGAAAAGTGTGAAGATGAAGTTTTGGATGGATTTTCCAGGAAGACTTTATAAAGGCTCTTAGAAGAATTCAAAGGATTCATTATGCTTATCATTCTTTGAAATTGGTTTTAAAATGGTTCTAAGTTCTGGAGCTAAGGGTTTCAAAATTTTAGCAGGAAGAATTGTTAATTCTTCATGAGTCCTGTCACTTTGAGTTGGATTTAATTGCCAATGAATTGTGGTTGAATTGCAGCCAGCTTGGTTGATGCCTGAAGGAATTTGGGACACCATTTATGGGAGTTGAGAGCTGGAGTGTTGGACGCCAATTTGAATGGTGCTGATTTTTAGTTTAGATTGGACGTGCGACTTCTTCTCAAGTAGCCACCACCTCCCTTAGCACTTGGACTAGATTTTAGTTATGGAAACATTGATAGAGGCCCTTTCTCTTTACTTGCGGCTAGTATGGTAGCTATTGAAAGTAATCACAGGTTATTTTAGTAATTTATTTGATAGAATTAGTTATATATAATTTGTTATCAACAACTGGGGTTTTGAAATTAAATTAAATAGAATGCATGGTTATTTGTATTTTAATGTAATTGATTGGTTAAAGAATATTGGTGAAATCATTCTTTTACCTGGCCAACTATGTTAAAAATTTATATCATTCTACAATTCCAAAACAAATACAACCGTTGCAAGATAATTTAGAGATAGAGCGAGGAAGGCTCTTTACAGGGGTATCAGAGCAGTTTTCTTGACATCCTGTGTGGATGGTATTTATTGGGCTTCATTGTTTGACATGAGTGATCAACACTCAAGTTTTTTTTTGTAGTCATGGACATATACAAGAAATCTAGTACTCATATAAACTAGTTAGATAGTTTGTCTGAATTAAGGAAAAAAATAAATGCCTTAGTTAAGGATATGGAGAAACAAAGGAAAACATTGGAAACATTAAATGCACCACTTTTAAATGTAGCAATTATCGATAGGGAAGAATATTATTTAGGTTATTTGTTGAGTACGTCCTCTTCGTAGAGAAAATATGAAGAGATATGTGAGTATTTTATAGGTGAGACATCCAAAAATATCCATGATGAGTTTGTAGCAGCTGTTGATTTTGGGGGAGATGTTCCTATACTTAGTGGACCAACCACTAGTCCTGTTTGCACACCAGAGGGTGGAGATTTGTTACATGGACATGTGGATGTGCCTATCTTGTTAGTAAATAGTGGTACTGAGTTTCATCATCCTGAGCCTTAGTTGGTGACACAGATCGGGCTGCTGACAAGTCTACTTCCATTGATGGTAGTCTTGCATCAATTCGTAGTAGTATCATCGATACAGGGTTAGATTTTTTGGACACCAAAATTTTATAAATGAGCTTATTTTTTATCCCATGGATGGTGTGAGAGTGGATAATTTTGTAGATACCACTAGGGATTGTGACACCATCTATTATGGTGGTATTGTTTAGGACTGTAAGGATTATTTGACCTCTGACAACTCAAATGTTTATGACAGCTGTGGCAGTGTGGACTAAGTATAGGAGACTGCAGTTTGTTCTTATACTAAGGATGTGAACATAGAGTCACCCAGTAATGACACTCAGGAGTGGAGTGGTACAGATGAGCCAGGTGACATAGGTTCATGCCATAGTGTAGAGGATTCATGAGAGGACATTGAGTCATGTATGCAACTAGAGATAGCAAAGGGGTCTCAGATAGAGGATGTTGGTACTAGAATCATGGATACCTCTGATGTTGAGTGTGAGGATGATGTAGGTTGTAGTGTGTTTTGTTTTCTATATCCAACATTGGGTATTGACTCAACATTGTCATTCAATGGTTGTGGGTTTGAGCATCCTTTTCTACAGGGACGCACAGATGAGGATGGGGAAGCATATGAGTGGCAGAAGTTTGTCTCAGCTAGAGCTTCAATTACTTCAGATGACTTTATTTCTTCAGTGACACATGAGGATGACTCTATTTGTAGCGAGTCATGTTTTATTTATAACACCTCAGGTGAAGACTCTAAGTTATTAGTGAGTGAGGATGGGTCCTAGGATCTATATGGTCATGTGGTTACATAAGATGAGGTAGCTGAGGATTGTGATGAGTTGGATTTAGTGACAGCTTCCTTGGGGGTAGATGAGGATGAGTCTGATGTTAGTATTTAGCTTGTATATGTGTGCTCAGATGATAGTACAAAAAAATTTGGTGATCTTGAGGGGAGTTTTATGGATATAACTTCTTTCCATAGTGTGGACAGTGCAGTTGAGATTGTGCATAGGTGATCGATTATGTAGAGTCATCATGTGACTATCCAGTTGAGAGTCAGTGAGAGAGACATAACTTCTACTCTCAAGTATTTCGATGCCGCTCATTAGCTGTTGGTTGTTTATGGTTTGGGTGCTCCTATGGAAGATGAACATGGTGGTGGTTACCTTTCCCTAATAGAGATTTATTCTTTGTAGGAGGCTCATAGGATTTTAAGACAAGATTATTTATAGTTGGTTGCTGAATGAGATCACCTAGTTGAGTGAGGGAGTACAACATATGAGGCTCTGATGGAAAAAGAGGACGAGGTGAGAGAGCTTACTCAGGAGCTCACAATGACTTTTACAAATTTAGAGGGAACTTACCTGGCTCTTCAGGAGTTGCAGTTGTAGTTGCGAGAGGTGATTGTGGAGTTGGGGCAGATTCAGTCTTTGCCAATAATAGATCTTGCTTAGTTGCATATAGTAGTGGTTGGTGGTGAGTCAGCTTCCATAGTTAGCAATAATAGATGTGTTTGCGACATGATTACATCCATCCTTGAGACAGATGCAGTAGATATAGATAAGGTGTGTGCTTCAATGAAGGACAATAGAGAGAGATTTGGGGTTCTCTAGTTGTTAGCACAATGGAAAATGATACAAAGTAGGTTGTTGAGAGTCCCGAGTTAGCAAGAGTGGATTTTTTAGAGGGTTGTGTGTCAATTTTTGACACTACTCCCTTTGATTCACATCATAGGGACAAGGTATCATCTAGTTTTGGGACTATTTCTCACGATGACTTATTTCCTTCTGTCGGAAGAAAATCTATTCCTTCGTCTCATACAACTGATCATGATAGGCAGTTGGTAGTGCCATTGTTTTTGATAGATTAGTTGTGGATTTTAGTGGAGTAAGTTGATACTGCTTCTTATAATTTCTACTACACAAAGGCTTTCATGGAGTGCTTTCTTGAGAGTTTGGTTTTGCAGCATGGACCTTTCAGAACTTATGAGGCTACACTTATCTGGGGTTCTCGTGGTATTAAATTATTATTGGGGAAGATTGTAGATGTCTTGACTATCACGCTTCCTCATTAGGATTTTCTAGTTGGATTTGCTAAGAGGGTACTCGAGACCCTACTGACCAGTTGTTTGGAGTCAAATACTGGAGCCCTCTTTTAATTCTCAGTTGGATTTTGGTGAGCCTTTGACAGGGATTAGAGCATTTCACCATGATTACACAGTGAGGAGTGCTCATCACTTCTCTTTTGACCCACTGGTTGAGTACTTGTTTGCGGGTCACTGTGGATTGGCTCTAGAGTTGTATCATCCTTATTGGGATGGGTTTTCTTCATTTGCAGTTGATGGGGTTCGTTACTGCAAGTTAGCAGTAGGTGAGTTATAGGGTCATTACATCCAAGATGGTTTTATAATGGATGGATATCTAGAATACGTGAGTACTCAGGCCAGATTAACTGTGTGTATAGGGAGCTCTGGTTTGTTAGATGGTTTTGTCCATATCCATTTTTCCTTATTGAGGATGGGTATGGGTTTCATCTCTACTAGGTTCCAAGTAGTGACAGGTTTGGCATTGTGGATTATGTGGGTCACTATGGTTGGAAAGGTGATAGTGTATTTCGGTTGGCTTAGTGGATCGTGATTTCATCATAAGAGTTGGTAGGTGATCACAGGGACATTACTTCATTTTGTCCTTGGGATGTAGGTGGACTTTTGTGTTTTTTTTTTTGGGATTGCTTGGGGACAATAAATTTTGGATAGAGAGGACTGTGATGTCCCTTTTTTGAGTGAGCATTGGAGATTAGTGGATTTATCCTATCATTGGGTGCTTTTAGGCTAATACTAGTAATTAGAGGACCTTGTTGTGGTTTGTGGCAACGTTTTGAGGGACTTACTATTTATAGTAAGTGAATAGTTTGTTCCACGGAGCTTAGATGATTTAGAGGAGTTATATGATGTTCTCATATTTTATTTCTGGCTTCCAGTTTGGACTCAAAGATTCTTGGAGGGAGCGTCTAATTTTAGTAAGTCACCCTGTCAAGTTCATTCATCATTTTTCATCATCAGGATCTCTCTTGTGCTATCGGATTTTGATTTTGATGCTTTCTCAGTTGTTTTTGCAAGAAGGGTGAATTATTATTATTATTTAATTAAATCGGCTAAGGTTGATATTTTTTTGGGATTGTATTTTGGGCATCTTAGTGTTATAGCTTGTTGGAATCGGGTTGAGAATTTTTAAATCCTGATCTCATAAAACAGGGACCCTATGTGTCAGAATTTTGTTATTTTAATGAAAGGGTTATTTTTCCTCATTAAAGTGAAAAGAAATATAGCAGTTTATTATATCTCAAATGTGCACATAAAGCATAGTCTTTATGTAAGTGAAAAGTTTGAAGATGAAGTTAGGGATGAATTTGTGAGGAAGAATTTATAGTGGCTCTTGGAAGAATTTGATGGATTCATTATTCTTATCATTCTTTGAAATTGGTTTTAAAATAGTTCTGAGTTCTGGAGTTTAGGATTTCAAATTTTCAGCAGGGAGAATTGTAAATTCTTCATGAGTCCTATCATTTTGAGTTGGATTTAATTTCTGATGAATTGTGGTTGAATTTCAGCTAACTTGGTTGATGCTTGAAGGAATTTGGGATGCTATTAATGGGAGTTGAGAGCTAGAGTGTTGGACGCCAATTTGAATGGTGCAGATTTTTAGTTTAGATGGGACATGAGGATTCTTCTCAAGCCACTGCCACCTCTCTTAGCACTTGTGGCTAAAGTTCATTTTAGTAATCACATGTTATTTTAGTAATTTATTTGATAGTATTGGTTATGTATAATTTGTTATCAACAACTGGGGTTTTGAAATTAAATAAAAAATAATGCATGGTTATTTGTATTTCAATGTAATTGATTGGTTAAAGAATATTGGTGAAATCATTGTTTTACATGGAAAACTATGTTAAAAATTTATATCATTCTACAATTCCAAAACAAATACAACTATTGCAAGAAAATTTTGAGATAGAGCTAGGTAGGCTCTTTATATTTACTTGCATTCTTTTAAATGCACCTTATTTATTTTTCTTGTGGTGACTTGACTACTTTATTCAATTCAATGGGATTACTATTTATCTCTTCACTTGGATGACATTTTTTACTTGCAATTTTCATCCTATTAAGATGGTTGTATCTATTAATTTTTGTATATGCACCATCAGATAAATAACTGAACTCCCTCCGATATAGTGGGATATTATGAACAATACTGACTTTGATGTTCAAAAGCTTACTTTGGTTTTTAATATTAATTGTCCACATTCTAAAGTAGATATCCAAAATCCTTTGGGATTGGAATGGTTAAACTCTCATCTGTCCATTTTTCCAAGAGAATTAGCTTCCTGACTTCTTACTATCATTATAGATTTATCCCTTGATGTTGATTTGTCTTTAATATTGCTAAGTAGAATTTAAGCCCACAGATGTTTGATGAATATATTCTAATACTACTACTTAAATCTCACAAGCTAGATTATGGATGTTTCCTCATTATTGGAATTACAAATTTTATATCATTTATGGCTAATTTTTTTATAGACATATTTTTTCTATTGTTAGAGATTCTTGTAAGGACGGTGGCTTGAACTTAATTATGGAATATTTTTTGTGGTTGATGCACACCACCGATCCACATGTGGCTGACCCAACTCACTTTTGTTTTGGTGGTTCACACTTTGATACTTCATTTAGATCAAGTTACATTGGGGATGACATCCTCTACATCCCTCCTCTCTAGGTGGTCACATCTTACCTAGATAATTATCTCCCTCTTCTTGTGGATGATAATCCATCTTTGGAGGACATGTCTGAAATGCTATCACCTCATGAGTAGGGTTATTTCTTCACTTATTTTGTTTCAAATGCTACTTCTTCCTCTTCTTCCTTGGTACACTAGCCGTATGATTTTTTATTTTTTTTCTAATGGCATGACAAGATGATGATATGGGGTAGACCCAGGGGATCAACTCTGATTATCTATTTGGTGGGATACTTTGTATTGGGTTCTTTCTTCATGTAATCCTATGTTTTTTGGTTAAGAAAATAAGGGGGGAAATCTGGTAGGTATCTTAACTTTTGGGTTTGGCATTAGAAGCTACAACTGGAGGTTTTCTTTACCCAGTTCTTTCCTTCTATTATGCTCCAATGAACCAAGTTTTTTTGTTTTGTATATAGGTTTTATAATTAATAAAATAACTATATGATTTTACCAAAAAAGAAGAAGAATTAATTTGGGCGAAATATTTTACCCTGGAGGTGGATCTATGAAATCATGAGATTAGAGA
>MU228160.1:1549396-1584719 GCA_018584345.1 Thuja plicata | reverse complement strand
TATATATATATATATATATTCCTTGCCACAATGGCATTTTCTTTCAAAGAAATGAAACCCTTTTCAAAACAAGTGTCTACATCTTCTAGGGTTTTAGTAGAGGGTTTCAACCCATTTTCAACTGTTGAAGCCATTATAGAATCAACAACAAGCTTTGTAATTAGTGAAATTGAAAGTAATTTTGTAAGTAATTAGGTGTATGCGTACTTGTTTGTTGCCCCTCTCTGCAAGGGTATAATAATAGAAGATTGAAATAGAAAATTCAAAGCTCCCAAAAATCAGCCAAAGACAAATACACATAAATTAGAATAACTTAATTAATATTTCTATTATAGTTGTTTATTTTCAAATGACATTGAATATTTTAGAATGTTATACAAAACACACAATTATTCAAAAAAAAATATTAGAAAGAAGTTGCAACATGACATAAGAATTAAATTTATAAAATCTTATCCTTATGAATTTCTCTATTTCCCAATCAAAAAGATTTTATTACATAAATAAAATCATTGTAATTGTTTGTGAAACCAAAAAAGTTAGACAAGCAATACATAATAATCATGGAAATATCATAAATTCTAATAAATTGAAGTTTGAAATAAAATAAAATAAAATATAGTTGGTGTTGTATCATTATAAGCATCACGCATGACTTTGTCATTAAATGATGATAAATCAAAATTTAGTGTATGCACAATGATTACAATCAATTCCTCCCTGCACTATATCTAAAAAGAGGTTTAATATATCACGCAAAAATTAAATACAATAATTTTAAAACACAACACCTTTTTTCATTTGGGTTTATGAGAAGCTACCAAGATAAAAATCCTCACAAAATAAAAAATTGTCAATAAGCCCTTGGTTTGCTAGTGAAGTTGAATGGTTCTCAGTGAGCCCACCAAGGGATCAAGTCTTTCTTTTTGCAAGGCTCTGCCATCATAAGGGATGAGGTCAGGATAGTGCCCCAATCGAATTTGGTAGAATCAATACCCCTCACTCCCTTGGCTCTTTGCCAAAGAAGTTTTAGGCATGAGTGCGCCCATATTGGGTTGCTAAAATATTTATGTGGTGGCCTTCGCTGGTTGGTTTCTCACAGGCTTCATGCCTCTGCTGGGAAGCCTCGCAGGTCTGAACCCTCGCTAAAATAATATCCTCTAAAACACAAATATATATATATATATATATATATATATATATATATGAAAGGACACATAGAGTTTGTTAGGCTCTCTTTAGTTTTTCCAAAATTTTCTCCTTATATTTACTATTTATAATATTTTTCTAAGATATAAAATAACACTTATTATTATCAATTTATAAAATTCTATTTATTTTAATATTCTATTTATTTTTAAATACTTTTATGTTTAATTTAAAGTTTTTTTTGGTTATTTTTTACTATTAAATATTGTGCATATTTTAAAAAAAATCTTAAATTTTTCTAAAAAATTGGATGATGAATTCCTAATGTATCTCTCCTTATTAATTTAATACATATAAACATTAAATATTTACCCTCCCCCCACAACCCCCCTTCTTCCAAAAATAAAAAGTAGAAGGTATTATAATACCTTAACCACACATTTCATGTGGATAATCCTTATGATTTGCATATGCTAGAGGATGTAATAGTTGTTTTCCATAGTAATCATCTTAAATAGCCTTGCATTTCTAAAAAATCTAATTGGACAATTCAATTATAATAATATTTTACCCACATTGAAATGCACTTTGAATATATAGTACAAGAAATAAATAAAATTTAGTCATTATTTTGAAAAATGTAAAACTCAATGTATATTTAAAATCTACATTGAATATCAATAAATAAATTCACCAAATTTAATATTTTTAAATATGTAAACTTCCTTGCAATAACATTACTCTAATTTTGTTAGATATAAGCATTATATTATATATGAGCTACAAGCATAGCTACTAATCAATAAACTTATGAAAAGAAAAACATTACACTAACATGTATAAACTCAAATAAATATCAGGTATATAAATGAGTGTAACATATGAAAGTGTCAAACAATTAAAACTTCCATTTTTTCTCTTGAAAAGGGGATGTTGGGAAAGTTTGCAGGGTCTC
This sequence comes from Thuja plicata, assembly GCA_018584345.1. Classification (NCBI taxonomy): domain Eukaryota; kingdom Viridiplantae; phylum Streptophyta; class Pinopsida; order Cupressales; family Cupressaceae; genus Thuja; species Thuja plicata. The sequence continues at coordinate 1,582,615 of MU228160.1, read as the reverse complement.
GGTGTACACCTGTCATTTCTACAAAGTGTTTGTGTGAATAGGTTTGACCACGTTTTCTCTACATAGTGATCATAATTTCATTTAGTTTCTATCCTTATTCACATTTTCTCTGCGGAGTAATCATAATTTCATTTAGTTTCCATCCTTATTCACATTTTCTCACCAAGTTGATTTCATTCCTTCGCACAATATGTCTTTCACGCTTTTTAGGAGATTTGATTGTAGATTGTATTTTCTTATTTTTTAAGATTTTATTTTAATTACATTTACTTTCATTCAATTAAATTATATGATAATATCTAAGTATGAAATATAAAACAAAGGCATAATATGACAAAGGCATATGATTGGGTCAATTGAGAATTCTTGCGAGTAGTAATGGAAAAAATGGGTTTTGATAGAAAATGGATTAAATGGATAATGTCCTTCATTACAGGAGAAAAATTTTCTGTGATGATTAATGGATATCTGTGTGGCTATTTCTCCTCTTCACAAGGAGTAAGATAGGATGACTCCCTATCATTGTTTCTCTTCATTATCCTTGCGGAAGGCCTTAGTAGACTCATCTCCATGAAGAAAACTCAGGGAATTTGGGAAGGCATCTCTATTAGACAGTCACAGATTAAAATTTCTCACACACTTTTTGCAGACGACTCACTACTATTCGGTAAGGTAGTGTTAAGGAAGAAAATGTTATTAAAGAAACACTGGTCAAATACTGCAAGGTATCAGGTCAAAAACTAAATGAGGGAAAGTCCAAGATCTTCATTTTTAACACCAGTAGAAAAGCCAGTAGAGTAGTTCAAAGAAATTTGGGCTTCTCACTAGCATCTAACCCAAGCAAGTACTTGGGAATACCCCTTTTTCAAGGTAAATCTAAAGTATCATTTTGGGACGGAGTGCTATCTAACATTAGAGACAAAATTGCCTCTTGGAATGCAAGATGGCTATCAAAATCAGTCCTCAACTCAATCCCAAACTACATCATGTCAGTGATCTTAGCCCCACCTGGCGTGATGAAAAAGATTTCCAAAAGCCTGAAAGACTTCATTTAGAGAGGTAATATGGATGACAAAGCCAAGGTACCTCTGGTATCCTGGAGTAATTTTTGCAAACCAAAAGAAAGTGGGGGCCTAGGCTTCCATAGAATCCATGAAAGGAACCTCAGTCTTGGAGTGAAACTGGCTTGGAAAATTTATGACTTCCCAAATAGCCTTTGGGCTAAAGTAATCAAAGAAAAATACTTAGATTCAGAGGATCTAGAGATAATTTTTTCAATCAGTAACCCTCCTCCTGGCTCAGTCATGTGGAATTTTATAATAAAGAATAGAGAGGTCATCCTCCCTAATCTATCCTGGAAAAGTAACTCGGGTTCAAAAGTTTTGTTTTGGCTAGATTCGTGGAATGGCCTCCCACAATTGTCCGTGATACCAAACTTGCAGAGGATTAAATTAATTTTGCAGCAACACTGGGGTAATAGGGTCGCAGACTACCTGAATTCAACTGATGGGATAGTGCACTGGAAAGATCTTTCCCACAGCCAGATTTCACAAATAGAAAAAATAGAGCTAGAAGACATCTTGAAATCAAGGTTTATTTCAATCAATGGTGAGAAGGACAAACTAGTCTATATGAAAATAAAATTAGGCAAATATACAGTCAAAGTAGGCTATCAAACTCTAGTTCAGGCCCCTCCACTACCTAATTCCATTCTTAATTTTGAATGGCATAGTGCCATACTACCAAAAATGGGGGTTTTCTTTTGGCTAGAAATTCAAGATAGGATCTTATCAAGGGAAAGACTTAAATGCCTGGGGATCATGGACACATTCCCATGCCTGTTATACAGTAAAGTTTTGGAAAATACAAACCACCTCCTTGTAAGTTGTGACTTCACCCAAGAAATATGGATATGGGCTCTAGGAAAATTAGGGTGGAATGGTCACTTACACACACCATTGCAGATGATACTTCAGCAGTGGCCTCTATTTCATCAAGAATTCTTTTTTTCTATCCTCTATAGAGTTATCCCCACAGCCATAGTATGGTGTGTGTGGTGGGGGAGAAACAAGAGGATATTCAGAAAACAAGTCTCCATGATATCTGTGGTGTTCAATTAGGTGGAGAAGTACATGTCAAAAATGGTGAACACTCATGTTTCAAAAATAAAAGCCATTTCTTCAACTTTCACGTATAATGTAATATTATCAAGATGGACACAAAAATCTATTCCATTCTCAGGAGTCCTGATTGGGAACATGCCAAAAAACCAAGTGCAAAAAGATATTAAATGGACTCCTCCAGATACCAATCAAGTTAAATTAAATTTTGATGGAGAAATTAAATGAAATCCAAGAAGAAGTGGAGCGGGTTTCATTTTGAGAAAGACAGAAAAGTCTATTCTCTTAGCTACATACTGCAATTTGTAGGAAGGTACTAATAACATGGCCAAAGCACAGGCACTTCTGTGTGGTGTTAGGACAGCAATTTGACTGGGAGTAAAAAATATTCATATTGAAAGAGATTCCCTCTTAATTATCTCATACCTGGCCAACAAATCTTCAGTTAGTTGGGAAATCAAATACACCTTATAGGAAGTGATTAAATCCCTCTCAGACCTGTCATCGTACACACTGTCACATTGCTATAGAGAAGGGAATAAACTAGACGATTGACTAGAAAACTTAGGTGCCAAGGGCAATAAGATGGATTGGGAGAGATATTTTGTACAAGTCCAACCATCAGAATTTCTAGAATATCTTAAAGCTGAAAATGATATGCTTCATGATAAAAGAAACTAAAGTCGACGACGAAGGAATTAATTGTCCACATCTGGCCATATAAGGTAAATCGACATCAACATAATGAATATAAGTACACTGGTAACATCCTAACCCTTGATTTTTTTATTTTGACATGAGTGCTAGGGTTAGATCTCGATGAAGGAATAAAATCATTTTAATGCGATTTGAAACAAAGGGATGAGGTGTCGATTCGTATTCTCTCATCCATTTCAAGAAGGATGATAAAAGGAGAAAACTATCCTCTTTAACTGCCGTAATTAAGCTAGTGCTTAGTCTCTAGATCTTCAGAATCTGAAACACATGTGATCATTATTCCAAGACAAGTCACATTTTCCTTCAAGCATGAGGCACGCATCACTACAGGCCTATTTATTCCCCAAAAGACTATTCACTTTACTAGTCATTTTTTGAATTATATCAAATTTGGGCTAAATAGGCAAGCTAATGGATTACATGGAGCTAAAATTGAGAGTTTCCCTGAGGGTACAACATTGGGAACACCCAATTTTAGGCCCATATTTGGGTCGTCAGATGAACATTACGTTCAAGCCCCTTCTAGAACCAGTAATAGATGCTATCAGAGGTATAATAGGTGACGGTATCATGCTCCCATATGCCCCTCGTCATCTTCTACACACCTATGTAGTTTCATTTTTTCTCTCCAACTAGTACGACATGGTGCCAGATTTTGATATCTTCTTCTGAATGACCAATAAAATTCTGAAAAAGGATTTTGTCTCGGTGAAGGAGCTACAAGAAGCTATCAATGGCTATCAGCTGAGGCCATCCATAGCTTGGGTAGGGGGTTTACTCCATCTAGCAGAGTTGGATAATAAAAAGGAAATCATACGCGTCTATGATATACTTATGCTTTCACTGCAAGGTCGGGATATCGTACACTTAAGAAAAGAAATCATAAAGTTGATGGATATCCTGCCTAGTGGAATGGTAGCAAATGCCTTCTTTTTTTTTTTATAGGTTCTCCACTGTGCTAGCCTACATTGATGATGACTCCAATGTCACATTTTTAGCAGCGTCCACCTCACAAGCACTTTTAGCCACATCTACAAGTGGCAAGGCTCTAACAAAGAGAAAGGTGAAACGATAAGTGTTGTTGGTACTAGTTTAATTTTTTGAATTTTGTGACCTCTTTCTCCTCAGACTGGTAGTAGTTTTAAAAATAGTGTTTTCTGTTGGTACTATTTTAACTTCTTGAATTTTGAGGCCTCTTTCTTAAAAACAATGGTCTAGTGCATACCGTAGGGGTTTTGGTGCTGGTAGCAGATATTGTAAGGTTCTAAATCCTTTTGTGGATAGCAGATTGGAACTGGGTTTTGGGGTTTGTTGAATCTAGTCTTTTGGACCTTATTGGCTTTGTAATTGTTTGTAAATATTTGTAATGGCAAGGAACGAGGGTTTTATTCACTGTTTCTTTCCCTCCTGAGCCTTTGAAATAGGTATTATAATAAAAAATCTTAATGGCCCAGCCATTTTTTCCCATATATATATATATATAAAGTTATATCAGATTTCATCTATCTAAAATGTCCATTTTTCTAAACAAAAAGTATAAAACACTACTACATTTGGTACCAAATTGCAACGGCAGTGCCATTGCACTTTTTTTGTCACAACCTTGTTGTTGTCGCAATTGCGATGGTCTATCATCGCAATTGCGACAATGACAAGGTTGTGACAGAAAAAGTGCAACGGCACTGCCATTGCAATTTGGTACCAAATGTAGTAGTGAAATACTTATATTTTAAAAAAAAAAATTGTTTCAAGCCTTAATAATCTATTTGGAAGTAGTAAATAAGATTTCAAATGAAATAAAACTGAAATAATTGATTCTTAGATGGCTATGTCAGTTGATTCTACTCTGCCTCCATGATAATCAATATCACTATAAAAAGAAGGCGTCTTAACTGAATCCAATGATTTACTTAATTACAATCACTATCACTATAAAAACTAAAGAGATATAGATTTGTTTCTAGCAGCTATCATTGGTCCTCTAGTTGGTTATTAGGTTTTTCCCATTTTAAGGTTTTTTCCTTGGTAAAGCATCAAACTATTTTAGGTATTTGTGATTTTTAACTACTATACCTTGTAACTTTAATCACTGTAGAATTTTTATTATACCATCGCTACCTCATCTCATACCCTTAAAACCAACCTTGAGATGAAAGTCATCATGCTAGAACATAAGAGAAGCCTATCACCCCAACAAATCTAAATGAGAGAAGTCATATAATAGAAGCATTTAATACTATTATCGAATTATGTTTTTGAGTGTATAAAAGTATCTATGTTAGTTTTATGAGTACTAGTACCATATGTTTAGTTACTTTAACTAAATAACATCTAACCATATTTGAGGTTTTTCTAAGAGAAGAGTATTGAAGCCATCTTTATTTATAGAGATTTAAAAGTATCGACTATGGTAGAATTATTTACATTTTAGAACTATGAAATGTTTATTAGAGTCTTCCTCTATTTCCCCTTCTTTGATAGTAATTTTCTCCTTTCCTTTGGACTTTTTTTCCCAGGCTTTTGCGAACCCAACTTTTCTTTATGAACATGGGAGGGATGATCTAGATCTTGACCAATTCCATATTTTTGAGCGACAATGATACATAAAAACCTTCAGTAGATAAATAATCGTAAATCCAATCAGTATCACTAGTAGGAATGATATGTGTCCACCAGAGGAGGAAGTGTAAATTCCTTCTAAATTTTGGCCAGTGGATGTCAAAGATAGTTCTATCTTTGAAGGTCAAGATTGGCCTTTTGGGGATTTTTTCTTCATTCTCCAAACTACCAATGTTGGCTAACATGTAATCCTCAAGCAACAAGATTTCATGTTTTCGGTTCATGTTGTAGATCTCATGCTCAAGTCCCCACATAATAATCTCTATAAAGATTTCCCAACATAGAGTCACTATATCCATTTTGTTAATGCCTACTATGATCAAACAAGATATGAAAGTACCAATAAATTCCTCATTAGTTCTCAGGGTATAACTAAAGTCGAAGTGAGTTTCCCCAAACAAAAGCTCAATTACTCGCTGAGCCATATCATCTATGTGTTTTAGGATGTGAACCCACCTTTCAGGCTTAGTACTACCTTGAAAAATCATGTCTTTGTTTCTGGAGGATTGGAATGTATGCACATTGTTATACATTTTTCCTAAAGATACACCAAGCAAGGAACTGACCAAGGTATCCCAAACTAGATGAAGAGTAGAGGAGAGTGTGGCAAATATAAATGAAAGGAAAGGGAAAGCAATAGATCAAATAATGAGTGGAACGCTACCATATTGAATGCATAAATAATGATTGTGGGAGTCATAAGGAAGTGGAAAGGTGGGAAAGAGATGAAAAAAAAAGTACAAAGAATTAGTAATGAAAGATAAAAAAAATAGATATCCCATATGAGTGAAGACAATCATTTCGGATTACCTTTTGGGCCATAATTGAAATTTAATAATGAATTGAATGCTACAAGATTGCCAAATTAGATGCGAGAATGAAAAGGTCGAGGTTAATGAGTAACTATACAAAAAGATAGAGTTGTTAAATATTATCTATTAAATGTAATAGAGGGAGGAAAGAATCCAAATGGGTCTAGTAGGAAAGAGATTAAAAGTATTTAAACAATTTTATGTGTGTGTATATATATATATATATATATATATATATATATATATATATATTCTTATACATGTAATAATATTTATCATTTATTTATCTTATTAATGAGTGACAGATTGTTGGGGTTTTATATCCCGAGTTTAGAGAATTAAAATGTATATGGAAATCTTAATATCCCTTGAGACTAAGTGAGCGTCAGAAAAACATATAGCTAAAGGATTACATGGGGTGTATTGTAAAGTTTATTCTTATTGGTTCTTAGTGTTTTGTTCACATCTTCACGAGTTTGATGTTTTATATTCAATAGATTTAACTAAACCGAGATCAACATGTATGATCTTAGTTTGGAGATGTATGGATGAAGATGCCCTCAAATTCCAAATTAGCTAGTTCATCGGCCTCTTTATTTCCTTCCCTATAGATATGTTTGCATATAACTAGGTCAAAGAAAGATAGTAGACTCACGAATCTATCTAGATTTGAGTTTAATGACTAGTTTGGAGTGGAGCCTGTCGTGATTGCATTGATTATTATTTAGGAGTCTACTTCTATTTCTATGTTATTTTATATTAAATGATTTTCATAGAAAATAACTTCAATAAGAGCTTCTATCTTTGTCGTATTATTGGTGGTATTTCCAATTGGTTTATCTATTTTCCAATATACCTTCTTCTCCCAAAAATGAACAATACATCAAACACTTGCAGTCCCAGGATTACCTTGAGAGGCTGCATCAAAATTTAATTTAAACTAATTTTGTTGAGGAGGGGTCCAAATAGATTCCTTTCTTGATTTGTGAGCGTCCTTACCTCCCTTCCCAAATTGGGGAGGGATTATTAGACCATGCCAATCTTTTATCATTAAGTTATCCCAATGAGTAAAAAACTCTTCTTTACATATAATATTCCTTAATCTATTGTTTGCCACTTCTATTATGGTGGCCTTGATTTTATTAAGGGTACTTTTCATTCCCATCTTATTTTCTTGGAAAATTAAGTGATTTCTTTCTTTCCAAATCTCCCAAACCATAATGGAGGGGGTTATTTTCCATAATAAGTTATACAAGTTGTTTTTGGGTATAGGCCAACTAGTGAAGAATTCAAGGAGGTTATCTGGAATAAATGTTTGGAAGTACAATTTTTGAAGTAGTGAAAGCCAACAATTTTGAGCAAAGGGGAAAGTAAGAAGGATATGATCTACCAATTATTCTTGAGATTCACAAAGAGAGTATTGACAAGGACCTTCAAATGCAAGTTTTTTGAAACATTCCGCGATGATAATTCATTATTACAGGGAAGTCCATGCGAACATACCTACATTTGGAAAGCATGGCTTATCCCAACATAGGTGTAGGGGTAGGTCTGAATTTTGCCAATCCTTATTATTTTCCAATAATTGATAGCCCCCTTTAACGTATAAGACCCATATTTGGATCCTAACCATACTAGAGAGTCCTCTCCATTTTTAGGCATTATTTGTCTACCTCACAAACGTTGATTAAGTTCCTCTTTCTCTTGGGAATTTAGTGGGGTTGTTATCTAATGATTTCCATTTCCAATTTAAACAATGGTCTCCCTCTGTGAATTCTATATTATTGTTAAGAGTTGATCCCCATAAGTTGGTGAGGGTTTCTTTTATCTAAGGGGAGATTGAATCGAAGAGAGGGCTATAGCCTCCCCATGAATCGTCCAAAATAATGCCTTATTGTTAGAGCCTATATCCCAAGATAGTTTACTAGATATGATATCCCTATACTCTAATATGAAATTCTATGCTTCGGAACCTTTTGGTGGGTTGGTTGTTCTAAAGACGATAAGTTCATACTTAGGGTTTAGATATTTATGAAATAATATTTTCACCCACATAAAATTGGGTTCCCAATGCATTTTCTAGATGAGTTTGGCTCCCATGGCCAAGTTTTTCCATTTTACTTTTTTTTTATGCCCAACCCACCATTTTCTAAGGGTTTTCATATTTTATCCCAATTGATTAATGCCATTTTTTTTATTATTCGATACACATTTGGATAAAAGCTTTTTCATTTTCTTTTCAATTGATTTTTTTTTCTCTTTGAGATAGAGGCATGCAAGACATTTGATAAGTGGGAAGGGCTGATAGTATTGATTTTAGCATAGTAACCCATCATGCATTGGATAGCCATTTCCCTTTCGAGTTATTTATTTTGTTGTCAAATTTGGTTATTAAGGGTTCCTAAGATTTGGATGTTTTGTTTTTTTTTCTAAGGGCATGCCTAAAAATTTACAGGGGAGATTAAGTTTTTTTTTAAACCAGGATTTGACATATCTCAATTTTGAAAGAGGGAGGAGTATAAATAAGAAAATAAATTCTGATTTTTTTGCATTCACTTGTTGTCCTGAGGTGTTCATGTATATGCTTAGAATTTATTTGTGTTTGAGAGCTTCATTTGTGGAGCTTCTGGCAGGAAGGATAGTATTGTCAGTAAATTTCTAATGTGTGATATTATCCACCCCATCTGTTACTTTGATTCTTGATATCAGATTGGTTTGATGATAGTGAGTAACCATTCTTCGAAAGGATTCTACCATGATAAGAAATAGGAAAGGTGATAGGGGTATCCTTGTCTTATACCTCAAGATATATCAATGAAGCCTTCAAGAGTTTCATACTAAATCAAAGATCTTGGGGGAGTAGATACAATTGAAGATCAAATTCATTCATTACTTTGAGAAATGAAAAGCTTCCAAGCATTTGCATAGGAATTGTCAATCTACTTTGTCATAAGCCTTTTGAATGTCTAATTTTATAAACACACTTGGATCCTTATTTTTTTGAATTGAATGAATAAGTTCTTAAATAATTATGATACCATCAAAGACAGAATGCTATGGAACAAAGCCCTTTTTTTCTTTAGAGATTAGAATTGGAAGCAATGTTAAATTAATCTATTAGCAAGATATTTTGATAAAATTTTATAAATAGTATTACAAAGTGCAATTGGTCTAAAGTCACCAAATTGGTTGCTTTCTTATTTCTTTGGAATAAGTGCAAGAAAGGTGTTAAATTGTTTTCCTTAAGTATCTTTCGAGATTTCTTGATTTTCTCAATTGATTCCTATAATTCATGGCCTAATAAGTGCCAAAATTTCTGGAATAAACTAGCTGGAAACCCATCCGATGCTGGTGCCTTATCCAGTTTCATCTGAAAAATAGTTGATTTCATTTCTTATAAGGAAAGACTATTGTTTAACATTTTTATTTTTTTCTTGAGTGACTGGTTTAGGTATTTTATTTAGAAGTATTTTTTGGGAGTAGAGATCGAAAGAATCCCAATTATTTAGGGTATTTTGGAAAAATGATACTGCTTCCCCAACTATTTCTTTGGGATCTTCTAGAACTAACCCTTGATTTTCTTTTTATCCTGGTTATTCTATTTATGTTTCTCATTTGTTTAGTGCTATTATGAAAAAAATCATATTTTTATCTCCATCTAGTAACCAATTTTCTCTACATTTTCTTTTCCAATTTATTTCCTCTTTAGACAGAATTTCTACTTGTTTTTTAACAAGCTCTTTTTCTTTGAAGTATTTGATGGTATCCATTTCTTTGTTAATGACATCTTCATTTAATAACTGAATATCTTTTTCTCCTTTCTATTTTTCCTCGAATATGTTTTTAAAATATTGTTTATTCCAATTAAGGATTTTGATTTTTAAAGCTTTTATTTTAGAAATAAAGGAAGAAATTATTGACTCTTAAAAGTGTTCTTCTAGCCACCATTTTTCTACCAAGGTTATGAATTTATTATCAGTGAACCACATATTTTAAAATTTAAATGGATTTCTCAAAGGTTTAATTTCTTCTTTAATTTTCAAGGTTATTAGGAAATTTTTAGAACCAAATAATGCTGCCAGAGATGTAGACAGGGTATAATGAAATGATCCTAACTCACCAGCAAATAAAAATCTATCAAGACGTTAAGTCCTGAAATCTACACCCTTAAGCTTGTAGACAACTTGGAATCTTGGTCAACATGGAATCATTCTTAGGTGGTGGGATTTTCCTATAAATGGAATGAATCTCTAGATTCTAGGCTGGTTCCTATTTGATAACCATTGATACCTCTTGAAACTTAACTAAACTTACTAAGGAAAAGGGGAAATAATTGCTGAAATGAACCTAGGACTGAAAATTAAATTACTGTGAACCAGATGATACACCAAAAGGACATGAAAGTGTAGCTAAAAATAAATAAAAAGGGCTTTTATACGATCTGAATAAACACAAAACACATCTTTTCTATATAGGCTTGCATAAATAGTTTGTCATAAAGTCTGAAATAAAGACCTATTCCTGTTTCTGCAGGAGGAGTGGGCTAGGACCCTACTATCCAAACAACTGGGTGGGAAGAAATAATTTCTGGTGTCCATTTGCTGCTTAATTTTGGCTGGGCTAGGCCCTCGGTTCCCCTATTTTTCTGTTTAAAACATTGGTAGTTTTTATTTATTTTTGTTTACCCCTGTGTGGCTTAAAACTGGTACTTTTTATGCCACTATTCATCTTAAGCTTTCTGATTTAATTCAGTGGTTCAGTACTGTGACTTATGTTTTTGATAGAGGCAGAGATAATATGGTGTCTATGTTGTTAAACTGCTATACATGCTCTGACTAGTTTCATTAATATGCTGTTAATGTGCTTCTAGTCCTTTGTTCCACAGGCTAGCACCCTCTTGCTACTTTTTTCTATCAAAAACATGAACCTAAAAAAGGAGGAAGAAAGATTCCCCACTTATCAGTTTCACACCCTATGACATAAACTACAACCTACAAGAAAATGTACTTTTCTACAACTTTGTGTTAGGTGAGACAAAATAACATGGAATGATCAAAACTCACTAGTTATCCTTATCAAGTCACCTAAAAATACACATAGAAATACAGAAAGAAAAGAAGGCTCCAAAATAAACTCAGATAAGATAAAATCAAAGACAGAACAACAGTTTGGGATAAATGGTTAATTCCTAAAATTAACATTTCTTTTGGCTGGTTTTGCAAAACAAGATTTTATTATGGATAATCTATAAAAGAGAGGCATGAGTCTACCTAACAAATGTTTTCTGTATAAGAATGTTGAGGAGTCAGTTTACCATATATCTATAGAGTGTCGGTACTCTTGGGATGTTTGGTGCCTCATTTTACAATGCTGGAAGATATGCTGGTTTTTCCCAAACAATATGGAGAATTTATTCACTCAATAGAGAAATGTTGATGTTCCAATGGATAGGTTGTTGTGGAACCTCATTGCCCCTCAATTTATCTAGAAATTGTGGAGAGAACATAATGATAGAGTGTTTAGAGACATTTCCCTTCCTCTGGTGGTGATAGCTGAGAATATTAAGAGAAGTATTAAGGAGAATTGTAATTCCACGAATGGAGATAAGCTAGATTTTTATGCTAGAGTTAAATCTACTTGCACCAAAGTGAACTCCTCATCCCAGTGGGAGAATTCCATCTGGCTTTCCCCCCCTCCTGGACGGATCAAGCATAACTTAGATGGTGCAGTGAAGGGTAACCCAGGACCTATGGCAGAATTGTTTAGGATGACATGGCTAACTATCTTATTGATGTGGCATTCCCTATTGGTGTCCAGAATATTCATGTGGTGGAGGCTATGGCTCTCCTTAAAGCTTTAAAAATAATAAAAGAGGACATGTCTTTAAATGTGTGGATTGAAGGTGACTCTATGAACATTTTAAACTATATCAAATGGGTGACTAAGCCATCATGGTATATTAAGGAAATTATAGAGGAGGCTTAGATAATCATTAATTCCTTTAAGTAGGTTATTATTTCTCATAAATTCACAGAGGCTAATAGTACATCAGATGTGTTGGCCAACATTGCTATCAAGGCTAAGGATATCATGACTTAACATGGAGGAAATAATTTGATTGTCAATTTGAAGGCAAAGTTGGCGTTTGATATGACTCACAACAAAAGAGTAGATTTGGAATATTTTAGAAAGCTATGATGAAAATATGCAAGTTAATTAAAGCAGTTACAAGGGATACAGAAAGTATTGACTTTTTCAAGATGGCTGAGAATAGACACACATATATTAGCATGATGTTCAATTTGAAGTCTGCCATTGTATTCTATCTTTGTGTTGTCTCTACCCTTTCCGTTGAGAGTCTGTTCTCTGAAGGCATTATGATCTACCGATTATTCTTGAGATTCACAAAGAGAGTATTGACAAGGACCTTCAAATACAATATTTATGAAACATTCTACGATGATAATTCATTATTACAGGGTAGTCCATGTGAACATACCTACATTTGACAAGCATGGCTTATCCCAACATAGGTGTAGGGGTAGGTCTGACTTTTTCCAATCTTGATTATTTTCCAATAATTGATAACCCTCTTTAACTTTATACGACCCATATTTGGATCCTAACCATACTAGAGAGTCCTCTCTATTTTTAGGCATTATCTGTCTACCTCACAAATGTTGATTAAGTTCCTCTTTCTCTTGGGAATTTAGTGCAGGTGTTATCTAATGATTTCCATTTCTAATTTAAACAACGGTCTGCCTCCTTGAATTCTATGTAATTGTTGAGAGTTGATCCCCATAAGTTGGTGAGGGTTTCTTTTATTTTAGGGGAGATTGAATCAAAGAGAGGGCTATAGCCTCCCCATGAATCATCCCAAAATAATGCCTTATTGTTAGAGCGTATATCCCAAGATAGTTTACTAGATATGATATCCCTGTACTCTAATATGAAATTCTATGCTTTGGAACCTTTTGGTGGGTTGGTTGTTCTAAAGATGATAAGTTCAGACCCATGGCCAAGTTTTTCCATTTTAGTTTTTTTTTTATGCCCAACCCACCATTTTCTAAGGGTTTTCTTTTTTTATCCCAATTTATTAATGCCATTTTTTATTATTCGATACACATTGTGATAAAAACTTTTTCATTTCCTTTTCAATTGAGTTTTTGGCTCTTTGAGATAGAGGCAAGAAAGAAATTTGATAAGTGGGAAGGGCTAAGAGTATTGATTTCAGCACACTAACCGATTATGCATTGGATAGCCATTTCCCTTTCTAGTTATTCATTTTGTTGTCAAATTTGGTTATTAAGGGTTCCTAAGATTTGGATGTTTTGTTGTTTTTTCTAAGGGCATGTGTAAATATTTACAGTGGAAATTAACTTTTTTTAAACAAGGATTTGACATATCTCAATTTTGAAAGAGGGAGGAGTATAAATAAATAAAAAAATCTGATTTTTATGCATTCACTTGTTGTCCTTGGGTGTTCATATATATGTTTAGAATTTATTTATGTTTGAGAGCTTCATTTGTGGAGGTTTTGGCAGGAAGGATAGTATCATCATTTAATTTCTATTGTGGGATATTATCCACCCCATCTGTTACTTTAATTCTTGATATCTGGTTGGTTTGATGATAGTGAGTGACCATTCTTCCAAAGGATTCTACCATGATAAAAAATAGGAAAGGTGATAGGGGTTATCCTTGTCTTATACCTCGAGATATATCAAAGAAACCTTCAAGAGTTCCATACTAAATCAAATATCGTGGGGGAGGAGATACAATTGAAGGTCAAATTGATTCATTACTTTGAGAAATGAATAGCTTCCAAGCATTTGCATAGGAATTGTCAATCTACTTTGTCATAAGCCTTTTGAATGTCTAATTTTATAAACACACTTGGATCCTTATTATTTTGAACTGAATGAATAAGTTCTTGAACAATTATGATGCCATCAAAGATAGAACGCTCTGGGACAAATTCCTTTTTTTATTTAGAGATTAGAATTGGAAGCAATGTTTTAAATCTATTAGCAAGATATTTGAATAAAATCTTATAAATACTATTGCAAAGTGCAATTGGCCTGAAGTCACCAAATTGATTGCTTTCATATTTCTTTGGAATAAGTGCAAGAAAGGTGTTAAATTGTTTTCCTTCAGTATCTTTATGGATTTCTTGGTGTTCTCAATTGCTTCCTATAATTCATGGCCTAAGAAGGGCCAACATTTCTAGAATAAATTAGCTTGAAACCCATCCGGTCTTGGTGCCTTATCCAGTTTCATCTGAAAAAGAGATGCTTTCATTTCTAATAAAGAAAGACTATTGTTTAAAATTTTATTTTTTTCTTGAGTGAATGTTTTAGGTATTGTATTTAGAAGTGTTTTTTGGGAGTAGATATCTGAAGACTCCCAATTATTTAGGGTATTTTGGAAAAATGATACTGCTTCGCCAGCTATTTCTTTAGGATCTTCTAGAGCTAACCCTTGATTGTCTTTTTATCTTGGTTATTCTATTGATGTTTCTCATTTGTTTAGTGCTATTATGAAAAAATTCATATTTTTATCTCCATCTAGTAACCAATTTTCTCTACATTTTCTTTTCCAAATTATTTCCTCTTTAGAAAGAGTTTCTACTTGTTTTTTAACGAGCTATTTTTCTTTGAAGTATTTGATGGTATCCATTACTTGTTTAATGACATTTTCTTTTAATAACTGAATATATTTTTCTCCTTTCTATTTTTCCTCGAATATGTTTTTAAAATATTGTTTGTTCCAATTAAGGATTTTGATTTTAAATACTTTTATTTTAGAAACAAAGGAAGAAATTCTTGAATCTTAAAAGTGTTCTTCTAGCCACCATTTTTTTAGCAAGGTTATGAATTTATTATCAGTGAACCACATATTTTAAAGTTTAAATGGATTTCTCAAAGGTTTAGTTTCTTCTTTAATTTTCAAGGTTATTAGGAAATGGTCAGAACCAAATAAAGCCACTAGAGATTTAGAGAGGGTATATTAAAAGGATGCTAACTCACCAGCAAATAAAAATCTATCAAGTTGTTAAGACCTGAAATCTACACCCTTAAGCTTGTAGCTTACAACTTGGAATCTTGGTCAACATGGAATCATTCCTAGGTGGTGGGATTTTCCTATAAATAGAATGAATCTCCAGATTCTAGGCTAGTTCCTATTTGATGATCACTGATACCTCTTGAAACTTAACTAAAATTATTAAGGAAAAGGGGAAAATATTGATGAAATGAACCTAGGACTAAAAATTAAATTAGTGTGAACCAAGTCATACACCAAAAGGACATGAAAGTGTAGCTAAAAATAAATGAAAGGGGATTTAATACTATCTAAATGATCACAAAACACATCTTTTATGTATAGGCTTGCATAAATAGTTTGTCATAAAGTCTGAAACATGAACCTAACCAAGGAGGAGGAAATATGCCTCACTTATTAGTTTTACACCCTAAGACATAAACTACAACCTACAAGAAAACATATTTTTCTACGACTAGGTGTTAGGTGAGACAAAATAACATGGAATTATGGAAACTCACTAGTTATCCTTATCAAATCACCTAAAAATACGCATAGAAATGCAGAAAGAAAAGAAGAATCCAAAATAAAATTAGATAACATAAAATCAAAGGTAGAACAATGGTTTGGGATAAACAGTTAATTCCTAAAATTAACATTTTCTTTTGGCTGGTTTTGCAAAACAAGATTTTTATTATGGATGATCTCCAAAAGAGAGGCATGAGTCTGGCTAATAGATGTTTTCTATGTAAGAATGCTGAGGATTCAGTTTACCATATGGATATAGATTGTTGGTACTCATGGGAAGTCTGGTGCTTCATTTTTTAATGCTAGAATATATGCTAGTTTTTCCCAGACAATATGGAGAATTTTTTCACTCAATGGAGAAATGATGACGTTCCAATGGATAGGTTGTTGTGGAACCTCATTGCCCCTCATTTTATCTGGAAACTATGTGGAGAACATAATGACAGAGTGTTTAGAGACACTTCTCTTCCTCTGGTGGTAATAGCTGAGAAGATTAAGAGAAGTATTAAGGAGAATTGTAATGTCACGAATGGAGCTAAGTTTAATTTTTATGCTAGAGTCAAATCTGCTGGCACCAAAGTGAAGTCCTCATCCTAGTGGGAGAATTCCATATGGATATCCCCCCCTCCTGGCTGGATCAAGACTAATTTTGAGGGTGTAGTGAAGGGTAATCTGGGCCCTGTTGGCTGTGGAAAAATTATTCAGGATGACATGGATAACTATCTTGCTAATGTGGCACTCCTTATTGGTGTCTAGACTGATCACATTGTGGAGGCTATGGTTCTCCTTCAAACTTTAAAAATAATAAAAGAGGACATATCTTTGAACGTGTGGATTGAAGGTGACTCTATGAACATTTTAAACTATATCAAAGGGTTGACTAATCCATCATGGTATATTAATGTAATTATAAAGGAGGGTCAGATAATCATTAATTCCTTTAAGTAGGTTATTATTTCTCATAACTTCACAGAGGCTAATAGTACATCAGATTTTTTGGACAATATCGCTATCAAGGCTAAGGATATCATGACTAGGCATGGATGAAATAATTTGATTGTCAATTTAAAGGCCAAGTTGGTGTTTGAAATGAATCATAGCAAAAGAGTAGATTTGGAATATTTTAGAAAACTATGATGAAAAGATGCAAGTTAATTAAAGAAGTTATAAGGGATACATAAATTCTTGAATTTCCCAAGATGGCTGAGCATAGACACGTGTATATTAGTGTCATGTTTAATTCTAAGTATGCCATTGTGTTCTATCTTTGTATTGTCTCTACCATTTCTATTTAGAGTCTATTCTTTGAGGGTATTATGGGTGGAGATCTTAACAGAAGGGAGCCAAAGAATTTCAAAAAATGGAAGAATAAGATTGAGGTCTAGGACAATCTTAGGAAGGGATGGCTCACCATGTACATGGAATGCCTTCATGGGTTTAAACAAGAATTCATGACAGATTTTGTTTAAATCTGGAAGTATGGCACTATGACTATTGGGGGAATGGCTATGAAAATCATAGAAGAAATTATTGCAGAGGTGTATGGGTTCAAAACCAAGGGCATGAAGTTATATATAGACAAGAATATCTCCCAATAGGCTATTCAACATTTCCCTAAAGACAAGGAGGAGGCCAAATGCTTGGTGAAGGACTCTCATGGCTGTTATGATGTGGATAATTTAAAGGAGATCTGGGAAAAGGTTATGACTGATGTAATAGACTATATCACTCTGGATGGAAGGTATAAGTGTGCTCACTCCTATAATTTTGTATTGATTTATCATTTTAGACATCAGGTTAGGTTTTCTCTCCTATTTTTTTTCAGCTGCAGTCCCTTCACCATAACATAATTAATCATAGGAATAAAGTGAGCAAGCCCATTCTGCATGAGGGTATTACCCTTTTAATTATGGAAATTATTAAGAAATTTTATTTTATTACCCTATTATACCCTAGCCTAGGGACTCTGGTTCTACCAAGGCTTTGGGTAAACAGATTAGGGAGTGTGAGAGTAAAAGGGAGTTGATGGTAGGTAAAAAATTAAAATTTCAAAAGAAGAAATAGATTCTAAAGGTGGGAGTGTTGATGGTTATGCAGATATTGAAGGTTTTCCCCACACCTAGTCTAATGAAGAAATCATAGAGTCCCTATTGACTTCGGTTAGTAATTCTTGTGAGGAAGAGGACAAGGAAGAGTATGCCCATGAAGCCATGGTAAAAGTTGATGACCCTGAAGCCAATGATAAATATGTAGATGTGGGTGGTCAAAAGGTCTCCATTGTGGTCAATTATGCTAGCTCTGAGGAACATGATGTTCCTATTTCCCTAAATACTGAAGTGGTCATGGAGGTGTAGATGCATAGGAAGGAGGACAATGAGATTCCTATTTTGGAAGCTGATGAGAAGGGTAATAACCCTTCCAACTCTAGGAACATTCCCTGTGTGAAAAAAGTTGAGATACAAGAAAAGAATTTTCAACTCCTTAAAGAGGATATGGATGACAAGATTCATCCCCCTTTTGGTGTCCTCCAAATGGTTAAGGCGATGTCGATGTACTCATTCTGCCTCATGAAATGGGTTTTCTAGAAAATTAAAAGCCTCAATCTTGGTTTTCGCTCCCTCTCTGCCAAAGTTGATCTTCTTCAAGGGAATTTGGATACTGTCTTGGTGGGGATGGAATTCTGAAAGGACAAAGAGTATGAGAAAAACCTGAAGGATATGCGGGACATAATGGAAAATTCTGAGAACACTCTTAAGAAGCATATGCTGGATGATAAGCTTTTAATGGGTTCTATGATGGAGTGCTTCAATACCATCAAGTCTGAGCTGGATGTTGGGTCTCCAACTGTGAAGCTCAAAGATGACAAAGATGATATGGGTGATGCAGGTCTAGGCAAGCATACACAGTCCGCGAAAAAGAAGAAGATCCATGACAGGATCCTAGAGCTCTCATATTTTAATGTGATCATCAAGAAGGTGACTAAGGATAAGAAAGAGGTGGACAAAAATATTCTAGAGTTTTACTAGGTCTTGTTGTTCCCATGTTTTTGTGTTGGTTTGGTTTTAACTTTTTTGTTGCTGGGTGTTGTTGCTAGTTTCTGGCTTTTTGGTTTTTTGTGCTGGTTATGGGTTATGTGGGCTAGTTTCCAGTCCAGTTTTAGTTCAAAGGGCCTAATGTATATTATTTTTTGTAAGGATTGTAAGGGGTTTCGGGTCCCCCTAAAACCTATTTTTACTAGCAATCAAAAACATAAATTGAGATGTTGTTACTTGTATTTTATCTTCCAAAAATGAGTTATAAACTCCTATAATAAAATATGCCAAGGACCAAAAAAAATGTCACAAAGCCTTCTTTTTGCATAATAAGAACTAACTCTCCCAAGATACACTAATGACACTAAGTACAAACCTCTCAACCACCAAGGGTCGGATGCTAGAAAAAAGGCCCCCAAAAAGGGGTCTAGAAACCAAGAAAGAAGGAAAATCAGCTGGAAATGTCCTCAGAACCATAAAGGAAGCTTCAATGCCCTTCAAATAAGCCTCATAAAGCTTAACCAACTCATAAAGCACCTTCAAAACCCATGAATAAGTCTTACTTCAAAAATCCTCCTAGAAACCGTCCAACATCTCCTAGATGCTCTCCTTATGTCTCCAAATGGTTACAACCTCCAAGAAGAAGTCCTTGAGCTATTAAAGGCACCCTTATCTCTAAAATTTTTACATTATTATTGATTTCTCTTAAATATTTTAATAATCATTAATTAATTTATAGAAAACATCAATTAATAATTATTAAATTACATAAATTCCCTCCAAAATATTTAATAATTATTAATTGATATATAAAAAATAAATCTATTAATGATTATTAAATAAAAAAGATTTTAAAGAAATGCAATAATCAAAATGCAAAAACTATTTAATTTAATGATCTCATCATATATTGAGAAAATATACCATTATATCATTAAGCTAAATAATTTTATAAGGATTCAGATGCCATAGAAATGATATTGCCTACAGATTTCAAAACATATTGTAATATGTTTGAGGGCATCATAAATCCCATACTAAAACATTGCATGCTCTTTATCTTTTGATGGGAGCTCAAGAGAAAGGGTTGAGAACCCTAACCCACCGCCATGATTCACCAAAAAATTGCAGCTTTTGCTCATGCCTCCACCAATGAAGCTTTGAATACATCTTTAAAAAATCTAGAGATACAAGGCCAAATGTAGTAAAGTTTACATGCTCTGTAACTATGATTTTATTTCTTATATTTCTATTCCATATGTCGTGGCTCATTACTTTTTAAAAAATCTTTTGTTTTTCTGGCCGCCATTCAATAAATTGAATGATTGATGCACAAAATGATTTTTGTATGTATCTTCTCCTTATTTGCAAAATTCCAAAACACATTGTGTCCCTACGCTTGAAATCTTTTGTTTTGATAGACTACTATTGGTCATGGCTTTTCTGAGGGTTCTCTGAACATTGCATTCTCATTTGGGTTTGAAAATTGTGAAAGTTTGAGGAATTTCATGCTATGGGTCAAGCTAGGCCTCTTAGCATCCATGGTTTATCTTTATGGCCATGACCTCTAAGGGTTTTATTTCCGTATCTTTATATAACTATGGCTTTGACTATGAATCACATGTGCAAGGGATAGAACTGTGATTTTCATCTAATAGTAATATCTCTTATAGGCCTGCTTTGATATAGAGGTACGCTTCATAATTTTGTGCTTGGATTACAATTAAAATTTATTCTAATCTTATGAAACCACCCTATCACTACTTTCCATCCATTAGTGTTTATTACACCTCTAGACATTTACATGGTTTTCATTTTGTACAGGCCTTTTGTTACAATATTTCTCTGATTTTTGTGTTCTAAAACATGTTGATAAAAAGATGACCACAACTTTGATAATCATGACTGTAGTTTTCACTTGCAAGTATCATCCTAGGATTCTAAGATTTGGCTTGAATCATCATCATAGCTGTGAGGAATCCATAGCTAGCATATATTTTAACACTTTGGAAAAGAACTTTATACTAGCTACTATTACATTGACTATGTTAGCATACAGATTTGTCTTTTCTTATAAATTATAAATTACTCAGTCTAAAACCAGGTAAAGACATAATCTCAAACTAATGATTGAATCATAATGCTCAGCTTTACAATTCTATAAATTAAGGTACAACTCCCTATTTGATCTTCAGTGAATTCTAGAAATTGCATATACCTTTCGCAACCATTCACTTTTAACCAGAAAGAGAGTAAGGCTTTTGTAACATTTCCATACATCAATATGCAATGAAAATGGAAAGAAAGATAGATAATCAAACACTTAAATGACGCTCACGGACTTCATAATCATAAATAATCCACTGAAAATACAACTATACTAAAATAAGTTGTAGAAAATTCAAGTTGAAAATACATTCCAGATACTCAAGACATATCCCAGTAGAGATCAATATGATATTATAAACCAATAGATTTATATATATCATAAATTTTTGTTCCATTCATATCAAAATATACTTTCAAGTTTCTTCCACGAAAACAAACTAACTGAAAAATCCTAAAAACCATCAAGTCTTGCCTTACTTAACCAAAATTACCATCATCCTTATACAAAATATCATTTTGAGCATAAAAACCAACATCCTGAGATACTCTCTACAGGATTCAGCATAACTATTTAAGGAACTGCCCAAATTCAAAGAAAGCATAACTAATAAAAACTACCACTACTCCGTGATCTGTGAAGAAGGATCACGGAGTGGTGGATGAGCTGGATCCCTTGGATTGATCATGTGAAGTTTCCATAACACAAGAGCTCCTCCTTTTCTTATGTGCCGCTACAACACTAATGATCTTGGCTTGATGTTACAAGGACATGTGAATTACCCTTTGCTTCAGAAACTTCTTGTCTTTACGGACCTGTGTAATTTTCTGCATATGTGCCTCAAGGTGATCTGTGCAAACTACCAGCATAGATTCCATGTTAGCAAGGGTTGTGAAATTGTCAAGGGTGACATTTTTAGTATATCTTAAGGTAGTAACCTCATGCTCAAATTCTAGCATCAATTCCTCTATTCCCTTAACACCCTGAGTATCTTCTTTTATGAGGGAAATTTTAAGATATTTGAGGTCCTTTTGCATTGTATCCATTAACCCCTTCGATTCACTGAATAGGTAGGTGGTCCTGTCATGACCAAATTTTATAATAGAGTTTCTCCACTTGATGCTTTTGATGGAGACATACAAAGTATCTTCGTCCAATCCCAGTATGAATTTGTCAGTTAGGAATTTATACACTCCATACCTATCTATTTCATACAATCGATTCATCACCTTTAGCCACTTCTTTTTCTCTTTTTCCCACTCTGTCAGTTCCACAATAATTTCAGTCACAATCTAATTAACTACCTCATGAGTCTTAACCAACTGATTGACATACTTACTCCCATTTTGTATAATGGTTTGGATCCACTTAGTGTAGGCATCTACAATCAACTTATTATTTTGAATCTGGTCTAGGTTCTTTCTCGTATCTGGTGAACGTGGGTCAAATGACTACGGAGCTATAGTTAAAGGGAGAGGACTAGAATCTCAAACTTCTTGAATGAATTCAGCCATCCTCTTGATTGTCTCTTTCATATCATTTTTGTCCTTCTCATCCTTAAAAGATCTATGAATGATCTTTTTTTGTAGACTTTTCCAGATGCTTTACATCAGCTACTCTGGTTACATACCTAAGATCTATCTTTTCAATTGTAAAATCACTTGCAGTAGCTTCAGAAAGTTCTTTATCATTCCTGGGAACCGCACGCTCATAAAACCAGTGCCATGTTTTTTCATCAATGTCTACTCTAGATTCCAGTTTGATCCTTTTTGGTTTCTCTGAGGAACCCAAACATTTATTCACCATATCTTCAATCGATAATGTTATTGGAAGGACATTCCTTTTCCTACTGATAGATGTCTCTAATCATTTCAAGGTGGGAACCAGCGTCTGTTGAGAGTCTTCCATTGCCCGGGTTGGAGTAGTAGGTGATGACATTGCAGAATATTTTACTATCTTCTGATCATCCTTTTCTGGAACAACTTCTATTGAAATAGAGTGTTGTGAGTTTACATCTCCCATCAAAGAATCCATTTTTTCCAGATCGATCACTTCTTTTATTTCAATTTTCTCGACCTCCTTTTTGATAGCCCTACTTCTGGAAGTTCTGGTAGATGAGACTGGATGAGGAGACTTATGTTTTTTGACCTTAGATTCATCAACTTTTTTATTTTTAGATTTAGATTTATCTACAATAGAAACATCTTCATTAGAAATTGGGATAGACTTTTCAATATGAGCATTAAGAACTGATCCTCTAGTGTTATGCTTTTTATAAAGAGGTGGATTTTTACTGGAAACCCATTTTTCAATTATTTTTATCATACTAAGAGTCTTAATGGGGATACTCTTTCTTTCTTCTATGTTCCAGTCAATCCCAGGAAGTGGCAGCCCCTGAATTTTCTCCACATAGTTTTTATCAAGTATCTCTTCATCTTTCTCCTCTTCTATTCTCATTGCATCAATGTCTGTGTTCAACTCAACTACTTGATTCAATGTAAATCAACACCATGACCTTCTTCTAACCTCAAAATCATCTGCACAATTATCCTTGAAGTCTTCCATCTGAGGAACATTGTGGAATTTAGAAGGAAGGTTAAAATGTCGAGCAACATATGTCCTAATATCAAAATCTCCCCTAGCCTTGAAAGTTTGCACTTTTAATTTGTTCAATTCTTTCTCTAAATTAAGGGCATCAAAGGAATTATTACAAGTATAAACATCAAGATGTATAGGAAAATTGGATTTATCCCTTCCCTTTCTCTCTTTTAGGTCTTTGTATACATGTGCCAACTTGAAAATAACTTCTGTTATAACATGCAAGTCTAGGACATACCTAGGG
This sequence comes from Thuja plicata, assembly GCA_018584345.1. Lineage (NCBI taxonomy): Eukaryota > Viridiplantae > Streptophyta > Pinopsida > Cupressales > Cupressaceae > Thuja > Thuja plicata. Next base: position 1,558,796 of record MU228160.1, on the reverse strand, counting down.
AGTTTGAATGGTTTCCCTTTGAACCCACCAACCCTTAGGTAAGTAAATTTTCTGAACTGTATGAAAAGTCTCCCAAAGGTGTTAACAAAATTCTTAGCCTCCTTTGACATTCTCTGCTCAATTTTCTTGTGTAACTCAAAAATCAACCTTCCTAGGAAAATACCATTAAATTTCATATAGCCGTCAACATGAAGATCCTTCTATAGATGGGGATAATAATCATATACCTTCATATTGGGAATAGGAAATTCATGATATAGACCATCCTATTTTCTAGTACAGGCCAGCACAAAAAATAGATAGGAAGACATATAAAAACCACTAGCCTTTTCTTAATAATTTTCTAGTTGATGAAGCTCATCAACAATACAATCTGCCTAATCAATATACTTTTCCCCTCCCAAGGTTATCTGAATGAGGAAATTCATCCCATCCTGCTAGTTATAGGCGTGACTATTACCCTTTATCTTATTCAATAGAAAGACCAACTCTGCTATTTTAGGTTTAAAATGATCTATTGTGAGGGCTTTGGGTAGATGTGACCCTCCTCATTTTGGTTCCAATAGCCATTGTTTAGTAATTTCATTTCTATCAATTTGTTTCTTTGTTGAGAAAATAGAGTAGGAGGAATCAATTGACCATCCTTCATAGGGATCTTTCTCAGGAATTCCCATTGCTATAAGGATGACATCTCGGTTTATGAAAGTAAGAGGGCTTCCATCAATTTTCTTGATACACCTCTCCTCTCTATCATATCTTCTGACACACTCTAACACCATTTCTGGGCAAGGGGCCACCAAATGAAATGTTGTTGCATCATCTAAACCACTTAACATCACCTTCTTAATTATAGAACCAAGAACAAGGCTTTTAGTCTTACTATGAATCTCTTCTAAGGCACCCGTCTTTATCGTTGTGTCATCACACTTAGGAAATGAACAAACCAAAGGAGAGGTTCATCTAAAATCTGGGAGTCGGGGCTTCATATTTCTTAAGAAGGATATCTATAAAAGATGGAGATTGCATAAGAGAAAAATAGAGCCATTCAATATCAAACTTTCAAATGTCTTCAATTTCGAACAGGAGCTCTAGTGGAGAAAAACACTAACCTAAAGATTGTGCACACCCTAAGCTTCTCAGGATCAGAGTATACCTCCCGCCTGCTTCGTCAACTAGATCACTTCAGAAAAAATTCACTATAGGAGTGAGAACATGAACCCTCATAACTTATTTTCAACAAAATATGCAAGATTTGCATTTAATGATATAGTGGGCTTCAATTAAATGCCACAATAGGTTTGGCTTAATGCGATCATTAAATATTGAATTCTTTGAATGATCGAAATGATGTATAAGTGTCACATCCAATAATGATTATATCCATAGAATGCATGGGCATATTTATCTTATGCCAGCTATCCTTTTAGTCACATCATCGCTATCTTTTCACTTTTTCAATATGTAAGTTTCGGTTGAACTATGAACATTGAAAAGGCTATTTCAAAGAAGTGAGTTCAATCAGACAATAAGACATGACTTCCCTTTGGTGTGTTTTTTTTATAAGAACATGTGAGAAGAAAAAAAAAGACTAAACCCGACAACACTTAATGCAAGACGAGGCCTGCAATTGAACCTTTAACCTTGAACTAGATAGATTCAAGATTCATAGTTCAACGGAAGAAGGGAAATTGCAAACCTCGCTACTCATTTTCACAAAAAAGTGAAGAAAGGTAATACACATTGCATGGTAGATTTGAACCTTGAACTAGACAAGTTGAAGATTCAAGTTCAACCGATAGGGGTGAAATACAAACTCAGACCAAAAGGTATTTATTGAAATGAGACCGTAAACTCCTGATTTTAGGAGATAATCAAACTCAGGGTATGAGTAAAAAATTAGGGTTAAAAATGGCTCTAACTAGAGACAAGGACTCGTGAGGATGTAGGATGAACTTAGTACCTTTGGTTTTGTATACCAGGGAGTCAACTGAAAAAATACTCAAAAACAAAAATGAGACAAAACAAAATGCAGGAAAGAAAAGAAAGAACACACAACAAAGAAAGCAAGCCAAAAGATGGAAAATATACAATGGGGTGAAGAAGACCTAATTACATTTGATGTAGCTTTAGATCTTGACCATTAAAGGTTAATGGTAAACCAGAGCCATCTTGACACTCAAGAACAAATGAGTTACTTCCCATGGATTTGGTGATAATAAACGACCCCTTCCATAATGATTCAAATTTGTTGTGAGCACCCCTAGGTTCTCTTCTTTTATCCCAGAGCAGAACTTGATCTCCTTCCATGATGTAGGGCTATACGATCAACCATTTCCTCTCTTTCTTCTTGGATTTTATTGAGATACAAAATTATTTTTTCTAGGCCATCCTAGAAGATTTGGCCTTCAATTACTTTCTGCAGTTTCATTGTTGCCAACTCTAATGGTAAAGACAATCGGGCCCAACACCGTATACTATCTCGAATTGAGTCATTCGTATCACCCTTTTAGGAGATGTGTAATATGCCTAGAGAGCTTTATACAATCTCTTATGCCAATCCCTAGCATTGTTTAATGAGACCAATCTGGCTCTTACTCAAATTCTCTAATAATTTCAATGTATTTGCCAATTTCAAATTGATTTTTGCATGAAGATATAAGTTGTAACAAGAACTCCTTTATTTAATATTCAATTTCAATTTGACATTCTCAGCTACGATACACAATTATTTCAGAATGCTTCTCTAATGAAATTCTAGAAATTACTATCAATAAATTTATTTAAATACTAATTTCAGATGGAAAGAACTTGATATATTTGATAGCAAAATATTTGGAGTTGGAGATTGGAGCACCAACCCACGTCCTTCTTCCACTTTCACTTTGACAGGCCCAACATTTTAATAAGAACCTAATGTTATTGTCACCAACTTCCTCAACTCACCACATGTGGCTAGAACAAGTACACCACCCAGCTATTAGCTTCTTCAACACCCGTGGACAGCAAAGGAAATTGATTTGTACTCCAATCGAACCTAGTATCAAAACACAGCTCCTACACCTTCCACGCTACTTTCAAACACACTTCAATCTGCTGTAGATTTGATAAATGGAGTTCAGTCCAGTCTTAATACACTCTAATTCACAACCTAGAAATAACAAATAAATCTCTGGTTTGTTCCTTAGCAAATACCAATCAAAATCAACCTCTTAGTGAAGGTCACAATGCAAGTAATAATCTAGAATTTAGAATTACTATCTTTCCTCCAAGTTACAGACAAACAACATGAAGGAACATGATATTGGTTATACAACAACAACAAATTATCACTTAGCTCCAAAAGAATTAGTCTTCCAAAGGCTAAATCAATTCATTATCAAACCCTTATACCTCAACAAGGGATTTGATTTACAAATCAGAACTTCTCCTTAGAGAAAACAACAAAATATAATATAATCAATTGATGCTTTTCTCATCAAATGGGCTCATATTTATAATCCTCTATTGACAAAAGTTTCCCAAATGAAATCAACTCAACACAACTCCTTTTTAACAACTTCCTTTAAAAACAAAAGTTTCCCAAATGAGTTCCTCTCAACAAAACTTTTTTTTAACAACTTCCTTTAAAAACAAAAGTTTCCCAAATGAATTCCACTTAACAAAACTCTTTTTTAACAAGTTCCTTTAAAAAAATTATTATAATAAAGTGTCATTATAATAATGTGACTTAGGCTTAAAACAAATTAAATAAATGGCCCCTTCCAATGATGACTCAACCCTCAACTTAAGTGAAATTATAAAGTTAGTTTATAACTTTATAACAAGCCATTTAATGACTTAATAATAATTTGGCCACTAAAATTTAATAACTCCTAAAATAATCATCATTTTAAAATGCCAACTGAAATATGAGTCACACCTATTATTTCTCCATGTGGCCAAATGCACTTTCCAAAAATAGAAAGGGTCACTCTCAATCAACACCCGACTTACCACAAATAGTAAGCACATCAAAACTAAACTCAAACGAAGTCCAATTTGAGCCAAATGAAGACCAACCTATAAATTACTGAATTGTGGGGAAGACAAGACCCTCCCAAGCCAAGTTTGTGCCTTAGAAGATCCTCTATTCGCAATAATTAGCCTACAAGGATCACAATAATAGGCTAATCTCTTAAACTCAGATGCTGACAAAAATGGGGACATTACAGTCTGCCCTCCCTAAGATTGCTTGTCCTCAAGCAATCCGGTAACACACTGAACTCCAACCTCCATCTGGATCCTATAGGTAGAAGCATGTGACATCCCTACTATCACTGAACCAACTGCATACCAATAACATCATTGGGACCAACAACATAACCTGTAAAATAGTATCTAGTACCTACACTGTAGAAATTAGGATGTCACTAGAATACAACTTTGTAGGAGACTTAAGTACACTCTCCTCCTATATATCTACCCAATCATCTTGTGAACAATCCAGCTTAGGCACAGACCAACTCTACACCTGATACAAGTCCTATACATGGTGAACAAATGTGAAATAGTATGTTCTCCCCACAATATATACCTCTTTGGAACTCTGATCATCGCCAACGACCTCTATAGGAAATAGAATTGTTTCTGCAGATGGTATAAACTATTGAACTGCAACATCATGTGTACTATCAATAATGCACACCTTGACATCTAAGGTACTATTGCTAAGTACCTCACTAGATGGCTCATCTAACACGGGAGTAACTACTGGTACAAAAACATCATTACCCATTGTTTCTCCCAATGTCACTACATCACCATCAAATGTACCATTCCAAGGTGGTAAAGTATGCCTTCTACAGGTATAGTGTGTACCCAGAATGAATCTCTTGTCATCAGCCATAAAAGTGAATAAAAAATCACTGAATGAAATACTAAATGCAAAAACTGACAATATTTTGATCCACTAAAACTGAGCCCAAATTCTGGCAGGCTAGCAGGAAACTGCTCCGATACCATTGTAATGAGCCCAATCTGACTCTTACTTAAATTATCTAATAATTTTAATGTCTTTGCCAATTTCAAATTGATTTTTTGCATGAAGATACAATTTTTAACAAGAACTCCTTTATTTAATATTCAATTTCAATTTGACATTCTCAACCAGGATGCACAATTATTTCAGAATGCTTCTCTAATGAAATTTTGGAAATTACAGTCAATGAATTTATTTAAATACTAATTTTAGATGGAAAGAACTTGATATATTTCATAGAAAAATGTTTGGAGTTGGAGATTGGAGCACCAACCCACATCCTTCTTTCACTTTTTCTTTGACAGCCCCAACATTTTAATAAGAACCAAATGCTACTGTCAATAACTTCCTCCACTCACCACATGCAGCTAGAACAATTACACTTCCCAACTATTAGCTTCTTCAACACCTGCAGATAGAAAAGGGAATCAATTTGTACTCCAATCGATCCTAGTATCAAAATGCAGCTCCTACACCTTCCACGCTACTTTTAAATGCACTTTGATCTTCTCCAGATTTCATAAATGCATATCGGTCCAGTTCTAATACACTCCAATTCACAGCCCATAAATAAAAAATAAATCTCTTGTTTGTTCCTCAGCAAATACCAATCAAAATTGACCTCTTAGTGTAGGTCATGATGCAAGTAATAATTCAGAATTTAGAATTACTATCATTCCTCCAAGTTACAGACAAACAGTATGAAGGAAGATGAAATTGGTTATACAAAAACAACCAATTATGGCTTAGCTCTAGAAGAATCAATCTTCCAAAGGCTAAATAAATTTAGTATCAAACCCTTATACCTCAGCAAGGGATTTGATTTATAAATCAGAACTTCTCCTCAGAGAAAACAACAAAATATAATATAATCAATCGATGCTTTTCTCATCAAATGGGATCATATTTATAATCCTCTATTGACAAAATTTTCCCAAATGAAATCCCCTCAACACAACTCCTTTTTAAAAGCTTCCTTTAAAAACAAAAGTTTCCCAAATGAATTCCACTCAACAAAACTCTTTTTTAACAACTTCCTTTAAAAACAAAAGTTTCCCAAATGAATTCCACTTAACAAAACTCTTTTTTAACAACTTCCTTTAAAAACATTATTATAATAAAGTATCATTATAATAATGTGACTTAGGTTTAAAACTAATTAAATAAATGGCCCCTTCCAATGATGACTCAACCCTCAACTTAAGTGAAATTATAAAGATAATTTATAACTTTATAATAAGCCATTTAATGATTTAATAATAATTTGGCCACTAAAATTTAATAACTCCTAAAATACTCATCATTTTAATATGCCAACTAAAATAGGAGTCACACCTATTATTTCTCCATGTGGCCAAATGCACTTTCCAAAAATAGAAAGGCTCACTCTCAATCAACACCCGACTTACCACAAATAGTAATCACACCAAAGCTAAACTCAAATGAAGTTTAATTTGATCCAAATGAATACCAACCTATAACTTACTGAATTGTGGGGAAGACAATACCCTCCCAAACCAAGTTTTTGCCTCAGAAGATCCTCTATCCATAATAATTAGCCTACGAGGATCAAAATAATAGGTTAATCTCTTAAACTCAGATGCTGACAAAAATGGGGACATTACAGTCTGCCCTCCATAAGATTTCTTGTCCTCAAGCAATCTGATAACACACTCCAACCTCCACCTGGATCCCATAGGTAGAAGCATGTGACATCCCTGCTATCACTGAACCAACTGCGTACCAATAACACCATTGGGACCAATAACATAACCTATAAAATAGTATCTAGTACCTGCACTATAGAAATCATGATATCACTAGAACACAACTTTTTAGGAGACCTAAGCACACTCTCCTCCTATATATCTACCCAATCATCTTGCGAACAATCCAACTTAGGACAAACCAAATCTACACCTAATACAAGTCCTATACATGGTGAACAAATGTGAAGTAGTATGTACTACCCACAATATATACCTCACTTGAACTTTGATCATCACCAATGACCTCTATAGGAAAAGGAATTGTGTCTATAGATGGTATAGACTCCTGAACTGCAACATCATGTGTACTATTAGTAATGCACACCTGGACATCTAAGGTACTATTGCTAAGTACCTCACTAGATGGCTCATCTAACACGGGAGTAGCTACTGGTACAATGACATCATTGCCACTCTTGCTCCCAATGTCACTTTATCACAATTAAATGTACCAGTCCAAGGCAGTAAAGTATGCCTTCTATGGGTATAGTGTCTACCCAAAATGAATCTCTTGTCATTAGCCATGAAAGTGAATAAAAAATCACTGATTGAAATACTAAATGCAAAAACTGACAATATTCTGATCCGCTGCAACTGAGCCCAAATTCCTGCAGGCTGGCAGGAAACCAATCTGATACCAGTGTAATGAGCCCAATCCGGCTCTTACTCAAATTCTCTAATAATTTCAATGTCTTTGCCAATTTCAAATTGATTTTTGCATGAAGATACAATTTGTAACAAGAACTCCTTTATTTAATGTTCAATTTCAATTTGACATTCTCAGCCAAGATACACAATTATTTCAGAATGCTTCTTTAATGAAATTCTAGAAATTATAGTCAATGAATTTATTTAAATACTAATTTCAGATGGAAAGAAATTGATATATTTGATATAAAAATGTTTGGAGTTGGAGATTGGAGAACCAACCCACATCCTTCTTCCACTTTCGCATTCACGGCCCCAACATTTTAATAAGAACCTAATGCTGCTATCAGCAACTTCCTCCACTCACCACATGTGGCCAAAACAAGTACACCACCTAGCTATTAGCTTCTTCAACACCCACAGAAAGAAAAGGGAATCAATTTGTACTCCAATCGATCCTAGTATTAGAACGCAACTCCTACACCTTCCACATTGCTTTCAAACACACTTTGATCTTCTCTAGATTTGATAAATGTAGATTGGTCTAGTTCTAATACACTCCAATTCATAGCTCAAAAATAACAAATAAACCTTTGGTTCATTCCTCATCAAATACCAATCAAAATTGACCTCTTAGTGTAGGTCACAGTGCACGTAATTATCTAGAATTCAAAATTACTATCTTTCCTCCAAGTTACAAACAAAGAGTATGAAGGAATGTGAAATTAGTTATACAACAACAACCAATTATGGCTTAGCTCCAGAAGAATCAGTCTTCTAAAGGCTTACTCAATTCAGTATCAAACCCTTATACCTCAGCAAGCGATTTGATTTACAAATCAGAACTTCTCCTCAGAGAAAACAACAAAATATAATATAATCAATCGATGCTTTTCTCATCAAATGGGCTCATATTTATAATCCTCTATTGAAAAAAGCTTCCCAAATGAATTCCACTCAACACAACTCATTTTTAACAACTTCATTTAAAAACAAAAGTTTCCCAAATGAATTCCACTCAACAAAACTCTTTTTTAACAACTTCCTTTAAAAACAAAAGTTTCCCAAATGAATTCCACTTAACAAAACTCTTTTTTAAAAACTTCCTTTAAAAACATTATTATAATAAAGTATCATTATTGTGTGCTATAATTGTGTCACACTTCTATGAATCATTCCATTCAAGGTTGCTCAAGAATGAGGCCTCAAATATCGATCCATAGCTCTATAGTCAAGGATGTGTAAAAATGTAAAATGAAGGCCCTCAGAATGACCTAGTTGTGTCTATTGCAAATACACCATAAAAAGAGAGATTCAAATGCATGAAAATGAGATCTAATCTATATGATTGCAATGCAAAAAATAAAATTAATCGAAATGATAACAATGCATATTAATCTATGAAAGGAAATGCAAATGCAAGATTAATCTATGAAAATAAACATGATTCTAATCTATATGAGGAGCCATGAATGAAAGAAAGAATGAAACAAGAAGAGAGAATTTGCAATATCCAAGCTCAAATGCTCAAATGCTCCTCCAAAATTGCTCTCCAAACCTGCAACATAACAATACTAAAAACTCTAATATGAAAGTGAGAAGGAGAGGTCTCTTTTTAAAGGAAAGTGAATGATTAAGATTAAGAGGAAAAAATCAAAGGCTATGATTAAGAGGCAAAAACCCACCACTTAGAAAGATATGAAGAAAAAGAGATTTTTATTTAATTCATTTCCTTTTTCAACAAATAAAGTGCTTTAAGTGGGTATTTTTATTTATTTAATTAAAAGAGGGTTTTTTCTTTCAACTAAATAAAGTAGAAGAATTTTATTTAATTAAATAGGGGAAATTGAATTTAATTAAATAAGAGAAATTTTATTTAATTAAAAGGGAGGTTAAATCTTTTAATTAAATAAGAGGAATTTTATTTAATTAAAAGAGAGATTAAATCTTTTAATTAAATAAAAAT
>MU228160.1:1513006-1542222 GCA_018584345.1 Thuja plicata | reverse complement strand
CATTAAGAGCATCAATTGAAATGTGTTCTATGAAAGCATGTAAACACTCAAGCCAAACACATGAGAGGTTTATTTTTAATCCCAAAATCCAAATTTTGTAGAGATGTAAAAAAATACCTCAAGTCCATTGCAACGCGCTTAGTAGATTTTACCTTTTTTTTGTTTGTTTTAAGCATTTTACATGAAAGCAAGCCATGAACCTTCAAATGAACAAGACAAGCAAACAAGAAAACAAGATATGCAATGTATATTCAACTTATGTAAACCCTAAGATGGTTAGATATAAAAATCAATTGTTAGGAGAAATGATAACCAGAAAATAATTCAAATGACAACTTACATCATGCATTGAACCATGTAAAAAATAAGTGCAAGCTAATCATTAAATACCCTTTTTTAATTTTGATTTTTGACCTAGTCAACAAGATCTAATTTTTTTGCTATGAATTCGGATCCCAAACCATAAATAAAGAAAAGAGACCCCTATTAAAAAATAGAGAGCTTTCCAAAAACGTTAAAATTTTAAAAAAATCTTTTCATTTGTGCCCTAGAGAGCCACTTTCCTAAAATAGACTAGTTTTTATAAATTGACCAAATGAGCTATGATATGACCTCTAAATCAAAAACACAATGAATGGAACCCCTGTAGAATTTGAAGATCTTTCTAGAAATGTAAAAATTTCTAAAGAATACACTGATATGTGCCAAAAATCAATTTTTTATGAAAAAAAAGAAAAAATCATAAAAAATACAAATCACCTCCAAAAAATCTAAATTTTTTACTAAAGCTTCTTTGATATGTCACCAACCTGAAAAACAAATTTTAGACCAAAAATTTAAGATGTTTGGGAGATATGATCAAATCATTGAAAATGTAGGGTTTTCATCTCCAAGCAAATCTGCAAAAGGGTTAGGCTTGAAAAAATTTAATAAAATAACCATCTAAAGATTAGAAAATCTGATATCTGAATAAAATAGAGGAAAATCAAGAGCATCATGCCCCACGGTGGGCACCAAAAATGTGTGCTATAATTGTGTCACACTTCTATGAATCATTCCATTCAAGGTTGCTCAAGAATGAGGCCTCAAATATCGATCCATAGCTCTCTAGTCATGGATGTGTAAAAATGTAAAATGAAGGCCCTCAAAATGACCTAGTTGTGTCTATTGCAAATACACCATGAAATGAGAGATTCGAATGCATGAAAATGAGATCTAATCTATATGATTGCAATGTAAAAAATGAAATTAATCTAAATGATAACAATGCATATTAATCTATGAAAGGAAATGCAAATGCAAGATTAATCTATGAAAATAAACATGATTCTAATATATATGAGGAGCCATGAATGCAAGAAAGAATGAGACAAGAAGAGAGAAATTACAATATCCAAGCTCAAATGCTCAAATGCTCCTCCAAAATTACTCTCCAAACCTGCAACATAACAATACTAAAAACTCTAATATGAAAGTGAGAAGGAGAGGTCTCCTTTTAAAGGAAAGTGAACGATTGAGATTAAGAGGCAAAAATCAAAGGCTATGATTAAGAGGAAAAAACCTACCACTTAGAAAGATGTGAAGAAAAAGAGATTTTTATTTAATTCATTTCCTTTTTCAACAAATAAAGTGCTTTAAGTGGGGTTTTTTATTTATTTAATTAAAAGAGAGATTTTTTTTTCAACTAAATAAATTAGAAGAATTTTATTTAATTAAATGGGGGAAATTGAATTTAATTAAATAAGAGGAATTTTATTTAATTAAAAGAGAGGTTAAATCTTTTAATTAAATAAGAGGAATTTTATTTAATTAAAAGGGAGATTAAATCTTTTAATTAAATAAAAATGGTCAAACCTTAGAAAATATTGAAATAATTGAATTAATTGAATTAATTCCAATTTGATCAAGGAAATTGATTTGAATTGAAAATGTTCCAAAGCATTGATTCAAAAATTTGATAAATTGATAAAATGATAAATGGGGCCCATAGTCTAGGCGACCATTTTAGGGTGCATACAATTATAATAATGTGACTTATGCTTAAAACCAATTAAATAAATGGCCCCTTCCAATGATGATTCGACCCTCAACTTAAGTGAAATTATAAAGTTAATTTATAACTTTATGATAAGCCATTTAATGATTTAATAATAATTTGGCCACTAAAATTTAATAACTCCTAAAACACTCATCATTTTAATATGTCATCTGAAATACGAGTCACACCTATTATTTCTCCATTTGGCCAAATGCACTTTCCAAAAATAGAAAGGGTCTCTCTCAATCAACACTTGACTTACCACAAATAGTAAGCACACCAAAACTAAACTCAAACGAATTTCAATTTGAGCCAAACAAAGACCAACCTATAACTTACTGAATTGTGGGGAAGACAAGACCCTCCCAAGCCAAGTTTGTGCCTCAAAAGATCCTCTATCTACAATAATTATCCTAAGAGGTTCGCAATAATAGGCTAATCTCTTAAACTCAGATGTTGAAAAAAATGGGGACAATACACATTGTCATTTACCATTTTTTTCATAATTGATATCAAGATTTTATTGCTCGATTCTAGCTGACCATTCCCTTGTGGGTAATAATCAGAGGCATGTGATAGATGGATACCATTATCATAGCAGAACATATTTATTTATGAAGAAGGAAAATTGGTAGCATTATATGTGACTAATTTTTGAGGGATACCAAACCTGACCAAGATATAACTTTAAGAAATCACATACCACTTCTGATGTTGTTCGAAATCACTTCAACCCATTCTTTGAAATAATCTGTAGTAGTCAGGATGTGTGTGTTCCTAGCATTGGAAGGATGATTGATTGGACCAATGAAATCCAATCCCCACTGCTTGAAGGGTTCATCAATATCCACCAGCCTCAGAGGAAGGGCTGCTAATTTTTGTTTACCGCTAAACAACTTACACTTTTCACAACTAGCCACCCATTTGTATGCATCTACGAACATTCCCATCCAATAATAACTTCTTAAAATTTTGAAAGCAGTCACAGTAGATAAGAGGTGACCACCACATGCCTCACTATGAAACTTCATAAGAAACTTCTGTTATTTCTCTTTGTCGACACACCTCAGAAAAGATCCATCAAGTCATTTTTTGTATAGGATATCATCCATGATAATATACTTTTCAGCTTTGAGTCTAAGGTTTCTTTTCTCCTTAGGGCTTAGGTCTTCATAAGTTAAGTAAAAAGCAACATCTGAGAACCATGAGTGTCATAGACTAACAAATAGAGTGAGAGGAAGGTATTCTTCAAGTACATTGTGAGCCATTAATTTGCATAAACCCTACCCTTAGACTAACTTGGTCGGTCATATATTCAAATAAAATTCTTGAATCCTCACTACCCATGTGGCTCTGTTGTTCATTCCTATATCCTATTGAGTTAGAACATCTCTAACTGCAGAAGAAAGTACATATACAATAGAATGTGAGTCTAAGATATAAAATCTGAAGAATTTCACAACTTTTACTACTGCATACGCTTGTTTTTCTACCATGGGGTAATTTAGCTCCTGCTTTTTCAAAGGTATGCTTGTGAAAGAAATTGGCACTTCTCCTTTTTCATTCTTCTGCAATAAGATCCTATACATGGTATGTTCTGAGGAGTAACAATAGATAATGAAGTCTTTTTTATAATCAGGATTAATCAACATCGGGGCAGATGCTATGGTCTTTTTCACATCATCAAACGCTTGAATTGCTTCTAAAATCCATTTGAAAGGATTATTTTCACTTAATAGACTCACCATATGTTTAGTTGTTTTAGTGAAATTTGGAATGAACCTCCTAAGAAAACTGGTCTGGCCAAAGAATGACTTAACACCTGTCTGGTTAGAAGGCAAACCTATTTGTTGAATGACTTTTACCCTCTCGGGATCTATCTAGATTCCATCTTTTGAGACTATGTGACCTAACAACTTCCCTTCTATAACACAAAAGATTGACTTCTTAGGATTCAACAAGATCCCATGCTCTCTGCATCTTTGCAAAATAGCTATCAAATCCTTCAGATGATTTTTTTGCCTTTTAGAAAACACTGTCAAATCATCCAGGTATATGAAAATCACCTTTTTAATTAGATGACTGAATGATGAATCCATCGCTCGCTGGAATGTACCACCCACATTAATTAACCCAAATAGCATGCAATTATAGGCATATGTACCCCATAGGGTGGTAAATGTTGTTTTATGTTGATCCTCATCAGCTACCTTAATCTTGTTGTAACTAGAAAACCCATCTAACATGGACATCATTTCCAAGCCAGTCACTATTTGCAATATATGATCCATCACAGGAAGACCATAACTATCCTTTAAACTGCTCTGGTTCAGATTCCTAGAATCCACCCAAATCCTTATCTCACCATTCTTTTTCCTCACAGGCACTATGTGGCGATCCAAGCTGAATGATGAATAGGATATATTATTTGAGCCTGCAACATATTCTCAACTTCTTTCTTAATTGTCTCAGACACTTTAGGGTTATAGCTCCTTAGCTTCTGTCTAAATGGTGAGGCTCTTGACTTTAAAGGAATGTGATGTTGAATTTTACCTCCTTTAAAATTCTTCTAATCCTGGTAGGACCAGTCAAAGACATCCTTATTTTCTTTCAGCAAATCAAAAAATCTTTTTCTCTCATCAGATGTACAACATTTTCCCAACTTTACGAACATAGGGTTCTTTTCATCTCCTAAATTCAATTTTTTTGAGTCACCTTCGTCAAGAAGCTCATGAGAATTAAGCTTATGCTTGACTGTAATAGATCTGTCAAAAAAATTCTCATGAGAAACCAAGACTTTAGGAATGCAGTTTCCTTTTAACTGAACATTCCCTTCCTCAACAACTTTACCTGGATTAGGACAAAATTCTTCACAGGTTGATTGAGATCCCTCAAAGTAGGTAGTGCTAAAAAATTCCACCATTTGCAAAAATTTATCAATTTTCTTTTCATCTTGGAAAACTTGCCAGTGATATGCATTATCAGGAACCTTAGGCCTATATACCATCTCAATTTTATAAATTTTTTCTTTGAAATTTGGACAAGGAAGCAACAAAGATGTTGAAACTGCCAAAGAATCAACTCTACTATTAAGGTTCCTAGGAATAGCTTCAATAGAAAAGGCCTCAAGTCTTTCTATTTCATCCCACACATGGTTTTGTAATGCTTCAACCTCTCATTCTTCAATGAATACCTTCCTCTTACCTATCTTACTATTAGTTTTGCATCTCCTTTGGCTTTCAGTACCTTTATTCCTTTCTTTTTAGCTTCTTCAAGACCAATTAGAAGAGCTTTGTACTCAGCAGTATTATTGGTATTACCAAACTCCAACTTGAAAGAGTGAGGAAAAATATCTCCTTGAGGTGATATCAGAACAACCCCTACTCCAGAGCCAATTGAAGTGCAACCACCATCAAACTCCAAAGACCACAAAAAAATTGGCTCTTCACTGTCAACCACTTCAGACTTTACTTCAGATGACATCATATAATTTTGAAATTCACATTCATGGTACAAGATTTGTTATTTAGGATATTTTGATGGAAAAATAGTGTACTTGGATTCTCCCTCTAGTTTCAAAACAATATTTTGGTTACCAACATGGATTGTCACTTGTGACCAGTCTAATTTGATTTCCCCATGAGGTCTCTACAAAAGGTTCTACTAAGCAACATCCCATAACTTGCAGGGATATCAGCTACCAGAATGGTTAACTTGATCTTTTTGCTAGGATGAGAAGCTAGGCCCACTTGACCATCTTTGATTTGTCCTACTAGAGGGACTTGCTTAGAATCCATAGAGTAACATCTCCCAAAAGTGGCTGCTAATGGAATGTCTAGAGCCTTTGCAATTGAAGTAGGCATTACATTATCAGATGCTCCAGAATCAATGATGTAGTTATTCAATTTAAATCAATGGATAAACAAAGATAGACAGAAAGACTTTGGTTTTTGAGGGACAAAAGGAATTGTATCAATAGAGGAATGGGTAACCAAGGTGGGTTGGATTTCTTCTTGTAAAACAGCATATGTCAATTCACAAGTTGTAGGAGTTGAAGAGGACTGCTCTAAATTCACATAATCAACTAGTCTATCGAGTTATTTGGGATTCATCCTAAGATATTCTGCTGGTGACACTTGGATTTTTGAGGTTTTACATAAATTTACAATGTCAAAAGAAGAATTAGGTGAAGAATCTTGAAAAACTTCAGCTTCCTTAGCATTTGTATTTTTGGAAAAAGAGTTTTTTGGAGAAAATTCTTTGCCTTTATCTTTTTCCTAGCATTGAGAAGTTTAAGGAGAATCATTATCTTGAGAACTACATTGATTTCTAGTCAAGATTAAACATGTGGGATCTTCAAGAGTTACCAGAATACTGCCTCCTCTTTCTGAGTCTAATTCATATTCCATATAATAATTTTTGGAGTCACCAAGTAACGAAGTAACTTTTGCATGTTTGGAAGGATCCTCAACTAATTATTTATTGATATCCATCTGCATTAACCTCACCATTTCAGGACAAGTTCAGCCATCATGTTCATCAGTGAGGTGAAAGGTACACATATTTTCTCTTTTAGGAGAAACCTCTACTGTTATTTGTTCATTTTGTAATTGTCCTAGATATCTATGGCTAGGAATTTCTTGATCAGAGTTTCTTCTAGGAATATCTTTATATAATGAGGGGGAATTCATATTTCCCTTGGAAAATTGCCTCTTCATAGTGATTACATCATTCATCAATCTTTGTAACATGGGATCAGAAGAAGTGGTACTCTGAGAACTTGGCTGCAGGACATCCTTCCTCCACTTTCCAGTCATG
This sequence comes from Thuja plicata, assembly GCA_018584345.1. NCBI lineage: Eukaryota > Viridiplantae > Streptophyta > Pinopsida > Cupressales > Cupressaceae > Thuja > Thuja plicata. Next base: position 1,535,366 of record MU228160.1, on the reverse strand, counting down.
ATTAAATCTTCTTCCAATTTGGCAGCCATGGTCTCAGTAGCATCTAAATAAGATACTCTTGCTCGTCTTAAATGGAAACCAATGTCTGGTGGCATGGCCTTCATAAAGAAATCTTTTGTATTTTCAGCAGTTGGTCTTTTTGGGGTAGGGATCCTGTGAATGATCTTATTGAACTTTGCCACAAACTGCCTCATGGGTTCATGTATTTCTTTCTTTAACTGAGTCAACTGGGAAATAAGATCATGTTCATCAGATATACTTTTAAAGTGTGCTTCAAAAGTAGATTTCATATTAGCCCAATTAGTAATTTGACCATTAGGCAGATGATAGAACCAGTCGACTGTTGATTCAACAAGTGTTTGAAAAAATAATCTGACCACAATATCTTCATGTTGAAGAACCAAAATTCCACAGGTTGCATTGAATGCATTAAGATGATATTCAACATAAAATTTTCCATCACCATAAAATTTATGCAATAGTTCTCTATCTCCTTCAGGCAGAGAATGATTTCCAGCTAGATTAAGAGGTCCAATGATATTACCCCAAGGTTGAGCCATGACTGAGGGTGGATAAATTTTCTGAAGGGGAGGTGCTTGAATTCCAGAAAGATTCAAGGCTTGCCACTGATGAGAGGATGAGGACACACTAGGACTTGACTTTTTAGGAGGAAGTTTACTTTTAGCCTTCTTCTTTAAGGTATAACTAGTTGGAAATTAAATATTTTTAAGTTATTGGAAAAAATTGTCAAAGATACCTTCCCTTGCTTAGGACCTAGTAAAAGGTTGGTAATCCAAATTTGCAAAGAAGTCTAAGGATTTTGCACAACTCTATCTACTATGGCATCTTCTTTGACAACTGGAAGACCTCTCAACCATTCACCAATTTCTTCTTCCTCTTCTAACACCAAACGATCCTATTGATAATGTTGGTCACTTTTCCTTACAATCCAGGCTACTGAATGAAGATCAGAGATTATGTCTTCTTGGGTGTTTAAAAAGTATAAGTCAGGTTGGATAACTAGGGGAGCTTCTTCCTGACCAGGAATTATGAGAGCAAGAAACACCATGATTGCTTCATTTAAATGGAATAACTACTGATACTTTGTGTATCAAATCCCTAGTAGAGTCACCAAAATTTTTTTAGCATATAGATTTGTATTTTCTTATAAATTATAAATTATTCTCTCTAAACCCAAGTAAAGAAATAATATCAAACTAATAGTTGAATCATAATGCTTAGCTTTACAATTCTCTAAATTAAGGTACAACTCCCTATTTGATCTTCAATGAATTCTAGAAATCACATATAGCTTTCGCAACCATTCACTTTTAACCAAAAAGTGAGTAAGGATTTTGCAACATTTCCATACATCAACATGCAATGAAAATGGAAAGAAAGATAGATAATCAAACACTTAAATGAAGCTCACGGACTTCATAATCAGAAATAATCCACTGAAAATAAAGCTATGCTAAAATAAGCTATAGAAAATTCCACTTGAAAATAAATTCCAAATACTCAAGAAATATCCCAAAAGAGATCAATATGCTATTATAAACCAACAGATTTATATATATCATAAATTCTTGTTCCATTCATATCAAAATATACTTTCAAGTTTCTTCCTCGAAAACAAACTAACTGAAAAATCCTATAAACTATCAAGTCTTACCTTACTTAACCAAAATTACCATCATCCTTATACACATTATCCTGGCTATATAGATAGCCACTAGTCTTTTGAGAATAAAAACTAACACCCCGAGATACTCTCTATGGGATTTAGTATAACTGTTTACGAAAATGCCCAAATTCAAAGAAAGCATAACTAATAAAAAATACCACTACTCTATGATCTACAAAGCAGGATCATGGAGTGGTGGATGAGCTGGAGCCCTTGGATTGGTCCTGTGAAGTGTCCATAATGTGAGAGCTCCTCCATTCCTTATGCACCTCTGCAATGCTGATGATCATGGCTTGATGTTGCAAGGCAATGTGAATTACCCTCTGCTTCAAAAACTTCTTTTCTTTATGGACCTGGGAAATTTTTTGTATATGTGCCTCAAGGTGATCTGTGCATACTACCAGCATAGATTCCATGTTATCAAAGGCTATGAAATCATTCGGGGTGACATTTTTAGTATCTTTTATGGTAGTACCCTCACACTAAAATTTTAGCATCAATTCCTATGTTCCCTTAACACCCTGAGTATCTTCTTTTATGAGGGAAATGTTCAGACATTTGAGGTCCTTTTGCATGGTATGCATTAACCCCTTTGATTCACTGAATAGGTAGGTGGTCATGTCATGACTAGATTTTATAATAGAGTTTCTCCACTCGATGCTTTTGATGGAGACATATAGAGTATCTTCATCCAATCCTGGCACAAATTTCTCAGTTAGGAATTTATTCACTCCATACTTCTCTATTTCATATAGTTGATTAATCACCTTTAGCCACTTCTTTTTCTCTTTTTCCCACTTTGTTAGTTCCACCAGAATTTTAGTATCAACTAAAATAACTACCTCCTGAGTCTTAACCAACTGATTGATATACTTAATCCCCTTCTATATCATGGTTTGGATCCACTTAGTGTAGGCATCTGCAATCAACTTATTCTTTAGAATCTAGTTGAGGGTCTTCCTCACATTTGGTGAATGTGTGTCAAATGACTACAGAGCTATCGTTAAAGGGAGAGGACTAGGATCTCTAACTTCTTGAATGAATTCAGCCATCCTCTTTATTGTCGCTTTCATCTCATTTTTATTCTTCTCATCCTTAAAAGACCTATGAATGATCTTTTTGTAGACTTTTCCTGATGCTTTACATCAGCTACTCTGGTTACATACCCAAGATCTATCTTTTCAATTGTAAAATCATCTATAGTAGCTTCAGAAAGTTCTTTATCATTCCTGGGAACTCCATGCTCAGCAAACCAGTGCCACGTTTTTTCATCAACGTCCACTCTAGATTCTAGTTTGATCCTTTTTGGTTTCTTTGAGGAACCCAAACATTTACTCACCATATCTTCAATCAGCAATGTTATTAGCATGACATTCCTTTTCCTACTGATAGATGTCTCTAACCATTTAAAGGTGGGAACTAGTGTCTGTTGACAGTCTTCCATTGCCTGGGTTGGAGTGGTAGGTGATGACATTGCAGAATATTTTACTCCCTTCTGATCATCCTTTTCTGGAATAACTTCTTCTAAAATAAAGTGCTGTGAGTTTACATCTCGCATTAAAGTATCCATTCCTTCCAGATTGATCACTTCTTTTTTTTAATTGTCTCGACCTCTTTTTTGATAGCCTTGCTTCTAGAAGTTCTTGTAGATGAAACTCAATGAGGAGACTTATGTTTCTTGACCTTAGATTCAACAACTTTTCTATTTTTAGATTTAGATTTACCTACAACAGAAACATCTTCACTAGAAATTGGGATAGACTTTTCAATATGACCATTAAGAACTGATCATCTAGTGTTGTGGTTTCTGTAAATAGGTGGATTTTTACTAGCAACCCATTTTTTGGTTCTTTTTATCACACTGAGAGTCTTAGTGGGGATATTCTCTCTTTCTTCTATGCTCTAGTCAATCCCAGGAAGTGGCAGCCCTTGAATTTTCTCCACATAGTGTTTATCAAGTATCTCTTCATCTTTCTCCTCTTCTATTCCCATGGCATCAATGTCTGTCTTCAACTCAACTACTTGATTCAATGTAAATCGACACCATGAAATTCTTCTAACCTCAAAATCATCTCCACAATTATCCCAGAAGTCTTCCATCTGAGGAACATGGTAGAATTTAGAAGGTAGGTTAAAATGTCGAGCAACATATGTCCTGATATCAAAATCTCCCCTAGCCTAAAAAGTTTGCAGTTTTAATTTGTTCAAATCTTGCTCTAAATTAAGGGTATCAGAGGAATTTTTACAAGTATAAACACCAAGCTATATAGGAAAACTAGATTTAGCCCTTCCTTTTCTCTCTTTTAGGTCTTTGTGTACATGCACCAACTGGCGACTAACTTTTATTATAACATGCAAGTCTAGGGCATACCTAGGCAGGTTGAATGGTTTCCCTTCAAACCTGCCAACCCTTAGGTAAGTAAATCTTCTAAATTGTATGAAAAATCTCCCAAAGGTGTTAAGAAAATTCTTAGCCTCCTCCAACATTCTCTGCGTAATGTTCCTTGTAACTCAAAATAAACCTTCCTAGGAAAATACCATTAACTTTCATATAGCCTTCAACATGAAGATCCTTCTATAGATGGGGATAATAATAATATACCTTCATATTGGGAATAGGAAATTCATGATACAAACCATCTCATTTTCTAGTACAGGCCAGCACATAAAATAGATAGGAAGACATATAAAAACCACTACCCTTTTCTAAATAATTTGCAAGTTGATGATGAAGTTCATTAGGAATATAATCTGCCCAATCAATATACTTTTCCCCTCCCAAGGTTATCTGAATGAGAAAATACATCCAATATTGCCAGTAATAGGTGTGACTATTACCCTTTATCCTATTGAAAAAAATGACCGACTCTGCTACTTTAGGTTTAAAATAACCTATTGTGAGGGTTTTGGGCAGACGTAACCCTCCTCTTTTTGGTTCCAACAGTGATTGTTTAGAAATTTCATTTCTATAAATCTATTTCTTTGTTGAGAAAATAGAGTAGGAGGAAGCAATTGTCCATCCTTCATAGGGATATTTCTTAGGAATGCCCATTTCTATAAGGATGACATCTCAGTTTATGAAAGTAAGAGGGCTTCCATCGATTTTCTTGATACATCTCTCCTCTCTATCATATCTTCTGACACACTCAAACACTAGTTCTGGGAAAGGGGCCACCAAGGGAAATGTTGCTACATCAGCTAAACAACTTAACATCACCTTCTCAATTGTAGAACCAGGAACAGGGCTTTTAATCTTACTGTGAATCTCCTCTAAGGCACCTATCTTTATCATTGTGTCATCACACTCAGGCAATGAACAAACCAAAGGAGAGGTTTGTCCAAAATTTAGGAGTGGGGGATTCATACTTCTTAAGAAGGATATCTATAAAAGACTGAGATTGCAGAAGAGATAACAGAGCCTTTCAATATCAAACTTTCAAATGTCTTCAATTTCAAATTGGATCTCTTGGGGGGGGGAAACACTAACCTGAAGATTGTGCACACCCTAAGCTTCTCAGGATCAGAGTATACATTCCACCTGCTTCGCCAAATTGATCACTTCATAAAAACTTCACTGTAGGAGTGACAACATGAACTCTCATTTATAACTGATTTTCAACAAAATACGTAAGATTTGCATTTATTGATGAAGTGGGCTTCAATTAAATGTGAAAAGAGGTTTGGCTTAATGCGATCATTAAATATTGAACTCTTTGAATGATTGAAATGACCTATAAGTGTCACATCCAATAATGATTATATCCACAGCATGCGTGGGCATATTTATCTTTTGCTAGCTATCCTTTCAGTCACATCATCACTGTCTTTTCACTTTTTCAATACGCAAGTTCTGTTTGAACTATGAACGTTGAAAAAGGCTATTTGAAAGAAGTGAGTTCAATTAGACAATAAGATATGACTTCCCTTTGGTGTGTTTTTTTTAAAAGAACACGTGAGCACCGAAAAAGACTAAACCTAACAACACTTAATGCAAGGCGAGGCCCACAATTAAACCTTGAACTAGACTGGTTTAATATTCATAGTTCAATGGAAGAAGGGAAATTACAAACCGTGCCCGTCATTTTCACAAAAAAGTGAAGAAAGGAAATACACACCGCAGGGTAACTTTGAACCTTGAACCTTGAACTAGACAAGTTTAAGATTCAAGTTCAACCGACAGGGGTGAAATGCAAACTTATACCGAAAGGTATTTATTGAAATGAGACCGTAAAATCCTGATTTCTAGGAGATAATCAAACAAAGGGTATAAGTCAAAAATCAGGGGTAATAGACTACAACTCACTTCTTTGAGCATAAGTATTATTTTTACTGCATGATATGACTTTACCATCCTACATGTTGATTGTATTGGTTTCCATTTTACTTCATGACTGGCGACACATTTCACTATACTAGTGCATTCTTTCTTGCTTCTATACATGATGTCTGATGCTCCATTCTTAATTATGTTGTGTGCTACCTTGGTATCCTCTTTACTTGATATTCTCATAAGCATAAAGCTTTCTTAATATTGATATGCTTGTCTCTTTTTAACATTCAATGTATGTCTCATAAAATGCTATATGTTCCTTCACATAGTACTATAACTTACTTGTACTTGTACCATGTTCTAAATCATTTATGTGACTTCTTTGATTTCCAGTCTGATGCATTCATGTTACCTTCCAGTGTTGCTTTTAAATGGAATCTTGGATATTGCATTATGATTTTTTTATTGGAACATGTTGCTATTTCCATGTTGATTGATTATGATTATTGATTTGAATCTAATTTTTCATGTATTTTCAATTTGGAAATCAAACGTTATTATATTGACAAAGAAATGAATTGTAGCCCAATCATCGCTTAGAACCTTAATGTTCTAACCTTTCTTTTTCCTTCTTTTCAGGCCCAAGACAATGAGGAGAATAGATCCAACAAAGTGAGGAAAAGCCCAATCAATACCAACTCCTACATCTCCACCAATTATTTAGGCAATGACTGGCCTTCATTTCATTTCTTTTCTTCCACTTGTACATGTAAGATATAAAATGTTACATATGAAATTTTAAATTTGAATTTTGATGTTTTTGTTTATTAAGAATTGATTGTGGTGCAATGCAAAGTGTTGATGTGTAGATTGTTCTTTGAAATACCTAGATTGTATTGGATTCTTTTAACCTTGATTAAATTGAATTGATTAAGTATTAAAATTGTGATTAAGGAGAAGATAAGATGTTCCTTTTTATCCTCAAATGTACAAATGGGAGATCCAAGTTGATCAACCCAAGAGAAGGGTTAATGCACAAATGAATCAACTATTTGGAAAGGAGAATAATAAAGGAGATACCTTAAATTCTATTAATTCTATTTATAGAAATGATATATGATTGTAATTGAAAAGATCTAAGAAATGCACTAACCTTGAAATATTGCAGATCAAAGAATGCTGTTTTCTGAGGTTTGTAGACTGTTTCTGGAAAAACTGATAGTTGATCCCTATCCAAAATGCAGAGACAAACAGAACCCAGAAATTGATTTATGTTCTGATGTTTTCTTATAAAAAGGGTTGACCTTGACCCACAAATGTCAATCCTAACCCAATAATGTCAACCCTAACCTGCACAGATCTGAAAGTGACTTTGTTCACAGATCCCAAAAGTTTTCCGAAAAGGGTATCCAGATCTGGGTTCAAATCCACTATTCTGTACCTGTACCTACAAGAAAAAGGAGATTGTTTTGTTGTGGGGGAGGGGTTTGCCTTTGTCAAACCCCAATTTTGGAATTAACCTCAAATATATGTAATTGAAATTGCAGAAACGGACAAAGTAAATACATAAATTCACCTTGCTTGAAAAAGTCCTTGTGGAGGATTCAAATTGTTGAATCCACAAGTATGCTTCAAATGTAGAATGTAGAAAGATAGGATGTCTTCAATCTCTTACTTGTAGATCTCCAACACCAAGTCTTTGAATGGGTTCTTGAATTTAGAATAGGCTTGGAAAAAGGTGGATGGAGAGATCACCAAAAGGGAACCTTGTAGCTTTAATCCTTCAATGGCCTCCAATGGATCTCCTTCATGAAAATGGATACTTGAATGGATGAATTCTTGCTTGAAATCTTACTTGATTGCTTGCTTGAACTTCACTTGATAATGCTTGATCTCAATTAGGAATGCTTGATGCTTGATTAGAAGACTTAGTTGATAGTTCGAGAAAATGAGAGAGAAAGCTTCCCTTTTATATGAAATTTGGGCACAATCTTCCAAGGAGGCCTACATAGGAGAATTAAATCCCATTAAAGCCTTTACCCCTAGGAGAGGACCTATATTAAATATAATTTTGCAATCAATGCTTCAGAACCTGAAACAGCCGACCCGGAAGCGGGAAATACTTTTTGCAAAGGCCGACCTCCTGAAACTGCAAGACCCTGGGATCTGAACCCTGGGTCAAGGTCAAGGTCGACCCTGACCTAGGTTAGGGTCAAGGTTGACATAGACCTAAAATGTCGACCTTGAACCTGAAGCCCAGAATCACTAGCCTACCATCCAAAATGCAAAAATCAGGCCAAACAAGAGTGGAAAGAGGAACAGAATAGGGAGGAAGCCATGTCAATATCAGGAACCCATTCAAGGTGCTTGTCATGACCCCAAACCACTTACTCGGAAAGCTAAACACATCCAGAATGGAAGTGCTTCCATTTTTTGACTATACATTTAGCCCCACTTTAGCAAGAGTATGAGCTCAACACAAACTCTTGGTAAAGGAGAATATACAGAAAATACAATCTTATTGGAATCAAAAGGGATAAAGAAACCCTCAAGACCCCAAGGGGCCTAAGTCTTTATCAATCCTAAGATCATGATAGGAGAGACATCACTTAGTTAAGTAGAGAGAGAGAGGGTGTGATTATCTCACCCAATGAGAACTTATGTCTCAATGTGAACCACACAAAAAGCATAACTGGAAAGATGGAGTTGAACTGCCTAGTGAATGTGGCTACTCACTAGTCAACCCATCAGGGAGATCCGTTCTTAAAGGGATCAAACTATTGTAAATTGAAAACTGGTAGGATCAAGAGATCCATGTAAATTTAAACTGGAGGGATCAAGAGATCCAAAAAAAAGTAAAAATGTGACCATGCTTTAAGGATTAGTTTCTTTTAATCCATAAAGGGAAAAGTTTGTATATCTTAAAAATTAACTTGAATGTGCGTGTGTGTAAAAAGTGAGTAGAGTGTATGCCCCCATGTTAAAGTCATTGCTAACAATTTAACAGGAGGAATGAATTTAACAGAAACATCAACAACTCTAGAGATTAGGTTTCCACTGCAATATGCCCCCAAAGGAAGACAAATCAAGGGAAATAAAACATAAACATACATAAGAACACAAAATGGATCTACCTAATGTGGGGTCAGTATGATCATAAGATAACATGTACATAGAAATATAATATTATTGCAATTGAATTTATATAATTCCCAAAAGAAAGTAGAACTACAATAACAAAGGAGGAAATAAACTTAAGAATTACGAAGAGGAATCTTTTTGGACCACAATATGGAGACCAAAAAGAATTAGTGCTATCGTGTCGTAGATCCAAGCAAATTGTACAAGGAACACAGTTACAAACAATAGCATGTGTACAACATAACATGAAACAACATATAGAAGAATGTAGATACATATGGAAGAATTGAACAACAATTGTGATTTTTTTTATCACCTTATACTAACAAAGTAACAAGGATCATATAAAAGAATCTAACAAATAGTTAGAAACACATTATAGGGGAGCACATTATAACATACAAACACAGAAAAAGGGCTACCATAAAGGATGAGCCAATCAAGCATGTTTTTAACCTTCCCCGTCTTGGCTTATGTTATTTAGGGTAGGAGGGAAACTCGCAAGAGGGACTATATCCAATATAGTAGGAATGATAGCCAGTTCCAAACAAGGATCCTCTCGAGAGTCACAATGTTCATTACTAGGTGTAATTTTTAATTGATTTGAAAGCATATGAGGTAAATCATTATCGAGATCAATGGTCTCATATTCATCACTAAGATCAATAGGATCATCGAGAGTGTCCTCCTCATCAAGGTTGATTGAAATAAGATCCAGGATGTGAATAGGATCATCATACTCATTATTCTTATCATCATGAATATTAACATCCAATGTATTAGGCATTAGGTGATCGAAGGTAGGGAGTGAATTTTGAATCATAGAAGCACGAGCTCTAGCATTAGCTCTACGCTTCTTACAATGTTCATTAGCAAATTTGTTACGTTTAACTTTATTTGGCACATGTTGAGAACTAGGAGGAATAACAACATGTTCCTTCATAGGTTCTATAGGAGAATTCTCAATAGGTTGTAATGGAAGAGTATGAATTTGATCAATTTTATTAGCAGCAATGGGTAAAGGAGATATTGCAGGAGTAGGCAAAACACCACAGTTGGAATCAATCTGAGGCATAATTAACTCAGTAATTTTGTGATGTTTGTAAGCTTGATATGAGTGAAAGAGATGATCAGGATCAGAAGGACATGGGTTAGGTAATGAAGGACAAAGAAAATTGAGAGTAGTGCAATCTCTAGGCCTAGAAGGTTGAAAAAAACTATGATTAATCATTTTGATTTCTCCATTATGAATGAGCTCAAGACATTTATGAATGGGAGAAGTGATAGCATGCATAGCAGTTATCCAAGGTAAACCAAATTTGATTTGGAATTGATCAAAAGTAGGAATAATGATGAAGGTAGTATCTATAACCTTACCACAGAGTTCAACAAGTAAATTAATAGAACCAAGTGCGGGATAAAGAAAGCCATTACTAGTTTGGATCCATGCATCAGATGAGTCATAAAAATCACGTTGTAATCCTCTCATAAAAAGGTTTTCCTTAGTAATGACATTGATTAAAAATGTGGGATCAACTATAAAACCATGAGTAGGTATCTTAGCAATCCTAGCATAGATATAAAGGGGACCATCAGGATCCTTAATTTTTTTCGAATCATCAAAGGTAATTAAAAGTTCCCTAGGTCGCTTATCCTTAGTTTGTTTTTTAGTATTAGGTGGAATTGGAAGTTGAAGTGGAGGTGGAGGATCTTGAACAATAAGTTGAGATGGTGTAACACTCTCCACATGATTAACAATGTTATTAAGATCATCCATCTTTGAATTAAAAATAATGTCTACAGAAGATGGTTGAGCTATAGTATTAGTATCATGTATACGTAAAGGATTGGTATAGATTTGAAGGTTTTGATTAGGAGGAGAAATAGATTTATTTCTATTACCATCAAAATTATCAATAGATAAAGCTTTAGAATCAATCAGATCTTGAATCTTATGCTTTAGGGAATAACATTTTTCAGTGTCATGGCCATTCTAGCAATGGTATTGGCAGAAAGCTTGAGAATCAAAGGATTTTGAAGCTATCGTGGTAGGAAGAAGAGTTCGAATAGGAGGCAAAGTAATCATGCTAGCACTTAACAACCTATTCATTATATAATGTAAAGTTTCAGAGAGAGGAGTAAACGTACAATTCATATGAAAAGTAGTGGATGTAGGAGCGTTATTAGATGTAGCCGCAACTTGATCAGCAACCGTATTCGTCTGTTTATTAATCTTGACATAGTTGTTAGGTTTCTGAAACTTATGAGGATTAGGAGCATTGTCACCCTTATCAACTGGAATAGGAGCCATTGGAGTGTTTCTCTCAAATTGACTCACTTGTAATTGATAATGGTGAAGTGTTGCACACAATTGTTGAAAGGAGGTAAATTCAGTAAGAAAAATCTTATCCCTAATATCTTTTTGTAAATTTGCAATAAACATATGTTGAATATCAATATCAGGAATATGATAAGAAATCTGAGCCTGCAAATGCTTAAATCTACCAATAAAATCTGTCAATTTTTCTTTAGTATTTTGTTTACAATGCATTGAATCAGATAAGGACACTTGCGGTCCAATGTTATTTTGAAATTTTTGAATTAAGGAATTAGCAAGTTTAGGAAAGGAATCAATGGAATAGGGAGGTAAGGAACAATACCACTGTAAAGCCTTATATCAAAAGGTTCTAGAAAACAACTTAGCTAAAATCCTATGGTCATGAGCATATTCACTACAAAGGATTTGAAATTTTTGAACATGAGTAACACAATAACCTTTGCCATTATAATTCTCAAGATGAGGCATATCAACTTGCTGAGGGACATTAGCACAAATGATATCTAGAGATAAAGGACTACCCATATCACATGTAGGAATGCTAAATTTAGATTGAGTTAAAGATGTAAGTTGTTGTTGTAAAGATGACACAGTTTGAGCCAAACTAATAATTGTACAATAATTAGAGGAAACAGGTGGCATATCATTATTAGGAACACTAGGAAAAGTGTAAGAAGTAGCAGGAATAGATGACACAACTGGTGGAACATTAGGAACCACACTTGGAAGAGGATTAGTATAAGTAAAAGGCACACTATGATATGAAGGTTGTGAGGTAGGTAAAGACACCAGTGGAGTACTCACAGGAATAGGTGCACTTGGGAGAGAAGTTGTTATCAAAGGAGAAGTATAAGTAGGGATACTAGGTAGAGGAATAGAAGACTGTCCTACACTAGTGACAATAGGTGTGACTCCTAACTCTTGAGCTTCTTGAGCTAATGGTTTAACATTCAAGTTCACAAGATGAGTAATACTACGCAAGAAATTAACACCTTGATCATTATCACGGAAAACTTTCTTAAGAGCCTCTATAGCTTGCATAGAATCTTGATTATGGTTTTCTTGGATATGCCAATTTCCCATTTTATCAAATCGGTTGAAAGGTTTTGCACTTGTTCAGGGGGAACCCTCAAAGCATCATCTTCATCATGAGAAGAGTGAGAAGAATTATGCTCCATGGAAGGATTGGAATCATGAGTTATCAAATTATCATTTGGGATCCTAAGGAAAGGAGAGGAAGACTTGGGATCAAAGGAACCCATAAGTCTATAGCTTCTTCTAACCAGGATACTATAAGTAGGACTAGATGTGGTAAAGCTCATAAACCAATACAATGCAAATGAGCTAACACAAAATTTGAATCTATTGAAGTGAAATGTAAATTAAAAGAAAATGCAAGATCTAGCATAAACAATGTAAATCTAACACCAAAAAAGAAAGATTTTTCTATCGCGGGTTCACCAAAATCTAAGATATAAAATGTTACATATCAAATTTTGAATTTGAATTTTGTTGTTTTTGTTTATTAAGAATTGATTATGTTGAAATGCAAAGTGTTGATGTGTAGATTGTTCTTTGAATTACCTAGATTGTATTGGATTCTTTTAACCTTGATTAAATTGAATTGATTAAGTATTGAAATTGTAATTAAGGAGAAGATAAGATGTTCTTTTTTATCCTCAAATGTACAAATGGGAGATCCAAGTTGATCAACCCAAAAGAAGGGTTAATGCACAAATGAATCAACTATTTGGAAAGGAGAATAATAAAGGAGATACCTTAAATTTTTTTAATTCTATGTATAGAAATGATATATGACTATAATTGAAAAGATTCAAGAAATGCACTAACCTTGAAATATTGTAGATCAAAGAATGTTGTTTTCTGATGTCTGTAGAGTGTTTCTAGAAAAACTAACAGTTGATCCCAAACTGAAACGCAGAGACGAACAAAACCCAGAAATCAATTTCCACTCTAATATCATCTTATGAAAAAGGTCAACCTTGACCCACAAATGTCAACCCTGACCCAATAATGTCAATCCTGACCTGCATAGATCTGAAAGTGACTTTGTTCGCAGATCCTGAAAGTTTGCGGAAAAGGGTATCCAGATCTGGGTTCAAATCCACTATTATGTACCTATACCTACAATAAAAAGGAGATTTTTTTGTTGTGGGGGATGGTTTTTCCTTGGTCAAACCCCGGTTATGGAATTAACCTCAAATATTTGTAATTGAAATTGCAGAAATGGACAAAGTAAATACATAAATTCACCTTGCTTGAAAAAGTCCTTGTGGAGGATTCGAATCCTTGAATCCACAAGTATGATTCAAATGTAGAATGTAGAAAGATAGGATGTATTCAATCTCTTTCTTTTAGATCTCCAAAGCCAAGTCTTTGAATGGGTTCTTGAATTTAGAATAGGCTTGGAAGAATGTGGATGGAGAGATCACCAAAAGGGCACCTTGTAGCTTTAATCCTTCAATGGCCTCCAATGGATCTTCTTCATGAAAATGGATACTTGAATGGATGAATGTTTGTTTGAAATATTGCTTTATTGCTTGCTTGAACTTCACTTGATAATGCTTGATCTCAATTAGGAATGCTTGATGCTTGATTAGAAGACTTAGTTGATAGTTAGAGAAAATGAGAGAGAAATCTTCCCTTTTATATGAAATTTGTGCACAATCTTCCAAGGAGGCCTACATAGGAGAATTAAATCCCATTAAATCCTTTACCCCTAGGAGAGGACCTTTATTAAATATAATTTTGGAATCAATGCTTCGGAACCCGAAAAACCTGGAAGCGGGAAATACTTTTTGCAAAGGCCGACCTCCTGAAACTGCAAAACCCCAGGATCTGAACCCTAGGTAAAGGTCAAGGTCAAACCTGACCTAGGATAGGGTTGAGGTTGACCCCAACCTAGGTCAGGGTTGAGGTTGACATAGACCTAAAATGTCAACCTTGACCCTGAAGCCCAGAATCACCAGTCTGCCATCTAGGATGCAGAAATCAGGCCAAACAGGAGTGGAAAGAGGAACAGAATAGGGAGGAAGCCATGTCAAGATCAAGAACCCATTCAAGGAACTTTTCATGACCCCAAATCACTTACGTGAAAGGCTAAACATGTCCACAATGGAAGTGCTTCCAATTTTTGACTATACAATACATATATTCATTTTGATTTTCAAATTAAAAATTTAATGAATTATTTTAGCTATCTTCATGGCTTGTGTGGAGTACAACTGAATATTTTTATAAATAAACATTACATTTTGAGATAAGAGTCTCATGAATGCACAAAACTATTACATTTTCTTTTCTTCATAAAATGTAACATTCATTGTTAAAAATTAGTTATAATTTTTGTAAACCATGAGAGCTGATTTGAAATCTATATGTACCTTAAAACCTGAAATCATAATGGCTCTACCAAAAATGAGCCTTTAGGAATATTTTTGGTAACAGGTAGGTAAGCATTACTTCAGATGTATACTTTCTATTTTTTCAATGACCTCGATCCTTGCAATAGATTTGCCTCTAAATACTCTTTCATTTCTCTCAAGACAAATATTCGAGATGACTATAGAGGGGCTCACCTTCCAAATAGGTACAAATTTGGAATATTTGTGCAAAAAATGCCAAGCTTTGAAGTGATCCCAAATATTAGGGCCAATAGTTATAAACCGGGCCAACCTATGAATAAGCCAATACCAACAATCAAGAGAAAAGGGTCAATGAAGGAACAAATGATCAGAAGTTTCCATAAAGTATCCACAAAAAGTACAAGGAAAACAACATTAATACCCAATATATCAATCCTATCCATAGTGAGGACCCTATCTTGGATGGCCAACTAGGAAAAGGTCATCACCTTAGGTATACTTCAAGATCCCCATAAAATTCTTACAAGCCAAGAGTCAAAAGATTTAAGATGGAAATTTGAGTCATAATCGGCCTTAATAGTGTATTGGCCAAAAGGGGAACCTAACAAAATAAGTTCATCCTCAAGAGGAGAGAATAAAATAATTCTAGAGCTAGGTTCCTTATGAAGTTATACTACCAAATCTAAAAAATCATTTAGGCTAGAAAGAGCTTTCCAAACTTCCATACCATCCTAAATCTCTAAATAATGACAAACTAGGTAAGCCCAAATCTATTTAAGATGAGCATATAAGGGGTGTCACTCCTGAATTTGAGACAAAGATGTGTGACCATTCCATGAGTCCTCCTAGAACTATAGTTTTGAACCATCATGTATCAACCAAGAGAGGGAGGGCGGGATGAGCTCTTGATAAGAAACCATGAAATTCCACATGTCATACCCCCGAGGTAAAAGTAAAGTTGTAAAGATTATTTCCCTTTCATCAGAGTCAAGGTACTTCAATCTCATTTATCTAGCCCATTTAGAATTTAGGTTTTGGTATAATTTATAAATAAATTTAGCACCCAATGCTTCATTTTTAAAATGTAGATCCCTGACTCCAGTACCCGAGATGGATTTAGGAGTATAAACCTTACTACAAGAAAGAAGGGTAGTTTTTTCTTCTTAGTTACATTGTAAGCCCAAAGAAAGTCCCTTAAGATGGAATAGAGTTCTTTAATTGAATTATTAGGAATCTTTAAGACTGAAATAAGATAAACTAGGGTGGGATCTAAGACAGATTTAATCATGAGTAACTTGCTAGATAAGGTCAGCCATTTATGCTTCCATGAGAGAATCTGTTGATAAATTGTAGAAATAATCTTATCCCTGAAATTATGTTTTTCTCAGCCAGAATAGAATGGGACTCCAACATATCGGCAAGGAAGCTCTCCCAAAGAGAAGCCCTATAATTTAGAAAGACTATTTTGAAATAAAGGGGTGAAATTTAAGAAAAAATATTTTAATTTTGCTACATTAATTAATTGAATATATTCCATAGAATAATCATCTATGATTTGTTTAATAACTTGAACTTCCATGATGCTGTCTTCTCTAAATAGAAAAGTATCATCCACAAAAATATTATGTGTATATGATTCATTGCCATCATTAGAGGAGACACCTTTCCAAATCCCAACATGTCTAGCATAACATATAGATCTACTAAGCCCCTCAACCATTAGGATGAACAAGAAGGGGGAAAGGGTATCCCTCTGCCGAATACCTATAGAAGATGAGAAAAAAACTCTAGAGGAGCCATTAATGGTAACCAAGAATGAAGGAGAAGATATGCGGGATTGGATCCATTTTACCAAATTTATTTGAAAACAAAACCTAGTGAGGACCATCAGAAGAAAGTCCTAGTCAACACGATCATACACTTTCATCATATCTAGCTTAAGTACCATATCCAATTGGTTATGTAATCAGGTAGAGTGAAAATTTTGATGAGCCATAATAGCACCCTCCATAGTTTCTCTCCTAGGCAAAAAGCCCCGTTGCTCCTCAGAGATGATTTTAGGAAGGACCTTGGCCAAACTAACAGAAATAGATTTGGTAAAAATTTTGCATAGAGAATTACAAAGTGAGATATGATGAAAATATGAAAATTATTAATGATTTTCTTTTCTTTGGATGAGAGAAATCCAAGTATGATTAAGATCTTTCAGTATGGTTTTATGAATCCTAGCTTCCTCTAATGCAAGTAAAATATCATTTCCCATAAAATCCCAACATTTTAGAAAGAAAAGCATGGTGAATTCATAGGGACTCAGACCCTTGTCTGGAGCCATGGAAAAAACAATTTCTTTGAGCTCATTCAATGTAAAAGGGAGCCATAAGCATAGTATCTTCATCAGATACACAATGTGGGATAGAATCTAATGAGGAATTAGAACAATGAACTTGTTTCTTAGTTAGAAAATTTGAGAAGAATGAAATACCCTTATCAACAATATCACTTTCATCTTATAATTTCCTACTAGAGGATTCAATGTAAACAATTTTTTTTAAGACGTCTAAGCTTAGTACAAGCATATAAAAAATTTGTGTTTCTATCCCCATCCGCGAGCCAAGTTTCTTGAGATTTATGTTTCCAACAAATATCTTCTCTGAGAATTACTTGGACTCTAGAGCACATCTAAGATCCTTTTACAGTGCCAAATATTGGGCATCCATGCCATTTTGAAAAATAAAGACAGTAACTATGCCCAATTCTGATTGCAATCTTGTTGTCTCTTGAAAAATGTTCTTATTTAGGTATTAATTTTCCAATCTTTGATCTTGACTTTTAGCAACTACAATTTTTTGACCAGTCTAAATATTTGAGTGCCTTTAATAGATGGAAATTTTAGCCTCCATTATTTCAGCAAAGGAATAAAATTATGATCTTCAAACCACATTGGTTCAATCTTGAAGGTACCTCTCTAGAATGAAGATGATTCTGATAAATGTAACATAATCAAAAAGTGATTAGAACTAGAGATAGGTAAAATGAGTGAGTGGTAGTCTATTTTGGTCTGAAGCCATAAATAAGAAATAAGAAAATGATCCAAATGTTCTACAATGTTACAAAAATCCATGCAGCGATTCATCTAGATGAAATTTTCCACCTTGGGAGAGGCATTTGTGAGATCATTATAATAAATTAATTGATTAAAGTTCATCATCACCTTAGGATAAGGAATAATTAGACCACATTTCTCATCATTACTAAGGAAAGCATTAAAGTCCCTTCCCAAGATGATCAACTCTCCTTGGAGTGCCTATATAAAATCACCCAAAAATGACCACAGCTTGGTTTTTTCAACAATGGGAATAACGTTGTAAATGTAAAATAACTAGAAGGACAATTTAGAAGAGAAACTCTCAACAAAAGAGAGCCTCCAATATTTACCAGATGAAATTTGTTCCAAAGTTACCTTGAGTGGATCCCATAAAAATACAAGACCCCCTGAGGAAACATCAAGGGGGGAGGCCCATCAATTACCCAACTTATAGGAAGAAAACAATTTTATGGAAGCTTTATCAGATAAGTTTCTTGGAGAAGAGAATTATCAAATTTAAATTAAACAATTGAATTGTGATGGGACGTTTCTTGTTAGTGGAATTTAAGCCCCTAACATTCTAGGAAAGAACTCTCATGGCTCCAAAGAGGAAGTCTAATCTCCCCTCTTGTCTTGATCATTTACTAATTTCAGTCCTCCATCATACTCACACTGGAGACTTCTTTTGACCTAAGCAACCCTCGTAGTAGGAGGTCTAAGAGACACATTGTTTTTCCCATTCCTGTGGATAGTTAGTAATGAGGGTAATGATTTTTGAATTCAAGCATTAATCTCATCCCTAAGTTTAGATACACTTGAAGGTCTCCCTCTCTGTTTAGCAGATGAAGGAGGGGAAAGTTTGGAGGAAGGAGATATTTAAATCAAAGGGTTTTTACTTTAGATGTCCGTAAGGCATAATCTTATGATCTCAAAGACTTGTTGATAGTGTTCTTCAAGTGTGATGAAAATGGGATGGAAAATATGATGGATGTGATGGATTTCAAAGATTGAGTTTTTTTATTATGCTATAGGATGTCCTTAAAGTACGTGATTCAAAATTTGGTGATACACATGGATTCAAAGGATCAGATTGGTGGAGTTTCTAGTCAATGGTAATTTTTTTTATTCTTGTTCATGTTATTGGTTGACTTACTTGATAAAGTGTGTTGCACAACTACTAAATCATGAAATTAGGGAGATTTATGATCACAAGATAGTGGTTATAATCCATTTCTATGATTTAGCAGCTAGGGATGGATTTGAATCATGAAATTCGGCATGTTGATTGATGAAATGGAAAAATAGGTTTTTGTTGACATAGTTCTTGATACAAATGATGAATTAGGGAAAATTCAAGGTGGGGTTAATGGATGCAGATACTAGAGGTGGCTAGTGAAGGGAGAGCCTAACTCAGTGGGAATCATAATTGTTTAAACAAGGGGTTGAACAAAGATGTGCAGTGTGTTGTGAAGGCTAACTGAGTGAAGGTGCCCTTGGTCTCATTCAGTACACATATAAGTTGAGGCTTTAACAACCTCATATGGATTCTATAAGTCTAGTGGTTGTATTTGGTATTAACATATTAGTCTTTTGGTGTAATAATAACCACTCAATCTAAAACTCGGTATAAGAGCCTAGGACACAGGTTCCAACCCCATGTGTGTCCTAAGGGAAAGATTATTGTGAAGGATAACTGAGTGAAGGCATCCTTGGTATCATTCAATACATGAAATGGTTGGTGACAAGGGTTTAACAGCCTCCTCTGGATTCTATAAGTCTATTGGTTGTATCAAGCATTAACAGATCAGTCTTCTGGTGCAATAGAAACCACCCAATCTAACACATTGTGATACATAAGAACTATATCATACATGAGGTAGATGTCACTTACATGGCTCAAAAAAATTATATGAATCATTTTAGTAATCATATTCTAAGGAACTAAGCCTTCCTTAGGGTTGTATCCCAGGGATTTTTCATTTGAGAAATGAGCTCTAGGCGGTGAGCCTAAATACATGTGCATTCCCCATATATTGTAATAAGGTTATACTTCTAACAAGGTATTATCTTATTTTGGGTAATCAATCCAACTGTATTTTTTCCCCTAACAAGGTTTCCATGATAAAAATCTCATTTCAGCTTGTGTGGATTTGTTTCTTTGTATATGCATGCATATTTTATACTATTTATTTAGATATGATTTAAGGGTATGGAAGTTAGACGGTTTTCAGATTTAAGGGTTTGAGGTTTATATTTTTGGTAAAAACTAATTCACCCCCCCCTCTTAGTTATTTTTTTCCTTAATATTAACAATTGGTATCGGAGCTAAGGTCCCTTTAAGAAAGCCTAACAACTTGAGGGAGATCAGATACAACAACTTACAAGATTGATAGCCCTAGGTTTGAAGGAGAAATCTACCCTATATGGAAAGGAAGGATGATTACTCATATAAGGTGCATTGGAGATGAATAATAGACCATCACAAAGGTCTCCTACACCTCTCCTGCAGATCTATCTAGGAAAACACAAAATGAGAAGAAGTAGTTTGAGTGCAACATCAAAGAAAAAGAATAATTGCTAAGTTCTCTATCAGATACAAGGTATACAAATGTAATGGAGTTAGAAACTACTCATTAGATACTAAAAAATCTAGAGACTCTTCATAAAGGCAATGCAGATGTTAAGGAAACCAAGTTAGAATGTCTAAACGGAAGGTATGAATCTCTGAGGATGTCTGAAGATGAGAACATTATCTCTTATATATTGAAGATAAATGAGTTAGTTTATAGTATCAAATGTGCTAGTGGTGTATTAGATGAAGGAGACATTGTTTCAAAGGTATTGCGATCTTTTCCTCTTGCATACAAAAGGAAATTTGTTTCCATTGAGGAAATCAAAACTATTTTTCTTGTGACAAAAGATACATTAGTCAGAAAGCTATCTAATTTTCAAAAGAGCGAGTTTAGTGATTCTCTACCCAAAGTAGAATCAACTTTCAAGGTGACTACATCAAGGAGAGACATGCACATATCAGATCATGGTGAAGGATCCACAAGAAGGGTGTCTAAGTATGGAAGGGGGATAAGAGATCTTTAAGAAGAAGAAAGAGAGCTTTAGGAACTAGTAGCACTAGTTTCAAGAAAACTAACAAAAAGATCTGGTACTTGTACAAAGGAAAAATAAATTTAAAATACTTTTGGTATAAACAGATAGGACACTATGCCTCTAAATGTTTGAAGATATTTTCCAAGCATAAGTCTGATAAGTCTAAAGATGAGAATAAATTTTATTATGTTGTTGTTGATGAGGGAGTTATTAATGTTGAATATGATAATGTGAAGAGTGAAGATGAACTTGTTTTTGTTGCAATCATGGAAAATGAATCTAAGAGTACAAAAAATGATATCAAATACTAATTCTAACAATCTTGTTGAAGATACCATGACTTATGTTGCTGGCAGTAGCATGAACAAGGATGAAATTTCATTTACTCCATGATATAGTTCATCTCTACTTTCTCAAAGTGTCAAAAGATCAATGAGTCATTAATAATGTGAGATCTTAGTTCATGGATGGTGATGAAGACACATCTATAAAATTAGAGATCCATAAGAGTAATACTATCAAAAAATAAGATTTCTCCAGAGGTAAGAATTCTACAAGACATACTATTGAAACAACTTCTCATGAAAATATTATGAGTAGTTTCCATGATAAATATACTGTAGACACTTAAAATTTACTAGGTGTATCTCAAGCATTCCAAATTATAAATCTCAGCCAAATGCCTTAAAATCTCATCTCAATGCAAATCAAATGGACATTTATCAAATCAAAGGAACAAAATTCAAATCAAATTAAAAGATCAAATAATTAGGAAATCATATAATTAAATTCAAGCCTAAAGAGATTAATCAAATTGTGCAATTGATTTTTCAATTGTGTAGTTCAAATCAAAAAGGATCAAATCCAACTCAATCACCCTTCCATGGCTAATTTAATTAAATTATGGAGTTATTTAATTCCTAATTTCTTTGAGACAACCAACCAACTTTCCCTCTATTTGAGAACACCTCAAAGCTTTTGACTTAACCAAGCTTTGATCATGATCAACTCACTCTATCCCCTACCCTTGGGAAAATGCTATAAATACAAGCAATTTCCTTTGTGTTTGGGATCCAAGAATTCAAGAGCAAAAGCATCCTTATTATAGGTACATTGAGAGCATTCAGGAGCATTTAAGAGCTTTTGAGAGAGTTTTAGTATTTGCATTACATATAGCATATCATGTTTAGGAGCATTTGTTATTTTCTCATATGATCTAGGAGCATTTTTGAGCATTTTGAGCATTCTAGCTAGATTTGAGCATTCTTTTTCATACATATCTCATTCTAGGATTGTCCTTGAGAGAGATTAAGCCTGAGAGCTCTCTTAAAAAAGCTTGGATAGAGAA
>MU228160.1:1489459-1512924 GCA_018584345.1 Thuja plicata | reverse complement strand
TTCTTACACACATAATGGTGCCCACCATGGGGCTCTAAGCCTCTGTATTAACATTTTTATCAAAATATTTGGTCTATTTTATTTTTTCTTGGTTTTTTTCTTGCAGAAAATAGGAGAAGAGCCACGTATGCTATGCCAAGAGCCGCCTACGAACACCAAAACACCACCTAAAAAGCTTGATTCATCTCTGCCTTTCTTTCTGCTGCTGCATGAGAGATAAATTAGACCATTTGCCAGATAAATTGTGTCACTTGTCAGATAAAGTGCATTGCCTGTGAACTTTCAACAGCCACTTATCAGTAATTTCTGACCGCTTTTTATACTTTCTGCACCGCTTGCTATGTTTATTTTACCGCCTGTGATATTTAAAGCGCCGCGTATTAAGAGTTAAAAGTTGCCTTTAAAGTTTAAAGTTACACTTACTAGCATTTGGTAGCCATTGTTTAGCTATAAAATGCCGCGTAGTAACTTTTTCTTTAAATAAATTTTTGGTTGATTTTGTCACTATTGTAATTCTCTATGTTTTCTTGTTCTGCAGATGAAAAATCACCCAAAGGTGCAGAAACCAGAGAAGCGGAACTCAAGGCCTAGCAAGCAGGTAAGATAAAAAACCAAGAATGATAAAGAGATTCATAATGCAAATTTGTTAGAGATCTTGTTTGAGGAAGAGCATTTATATGATCATTATATTAAGGTGTTCTTTGCATATAAGAGAAAATTTCCTACTCTCTAATTAATTTTGCATCCTTACTTTATTTAAAAAGCTTTAATTGAGAAATCATTCATTTGAAAGAGCTTTTAGGAGGTTTTTGTGTCTTTTAAGGTTTTCAAGTTTTCTTCACTTTGATGTGCTTTGTGTTGAATAACTTTGTTGGAGGAGATGGAGTGGGAACGATCGCCACTAGGTGAGTAAAAAAATAAGCCAATTACTCAAAAATGCGCCTAGCCTTTTGCTAGCTTTGAAATCAGGTATTTCTCTCATCAAGCTTGCATTTGATCAAATTGTGGCTTTCTTTAAATCTAGCATAAGTAGAAAATATTTTATTTTGTCCAAATTGAACAAGCATTAGGCATATGCTCTTCACTTTTTGAAGTGAATCAAAAGGCCAAATGTGCAAAGCCAATTTGGTAGAAGGACAAGGATAGGCAAATTGAACCACACATTTCAATTCTAAGAACCTCCTTGTTAAGGGGTTGAAAATGAACAAAATTGTTTAAAGTGTTTGTAACAAAAGGAAGACAATAGGGATATACTCTTCACTCTTTGAGTGAATCAAATTCCCAAACTTGTTGGACCAAGTTCAATTCCCACTTTTATGAACATGCTAGCTATTTAGAGCTTTAAAGGGCCTGCCTCTCGAGAATTCCCTTATGAGGACGGTGAGAGGGAATGACCCAAAGTGGGAGATATTTTATTTTACCACAATATCATTTGACCCACCATAAATAATGCACTTTTCCTTAATCAGAAAGTGGCTAACACTTGTGTAAGCCATCCTCACTTCCTCTAGTAGTCCTTCGGGATTGTGAAAAATCATACTTTTGTGCGTGTGGGAAGCCCTCAAAGGGGTAAAGGATCTTGTCAAGGTTTAGACCGGAATAGGGTGAGACTTGATAAAACAGCAGACTTACCTTTGTAGAGCCATCTTTAAAAGCCAAATTTGTTGATGCTAAGGTAGACTGCTTGGAAGATATTCTTGTATAAACCTGTTGAAACATATCTGAGAACATACACTTTTAGTGTGGTTTTTAGGAATATGATGCAAATATTATGTGTGTGTTGAGTTTTTATTTCATTTTCATGCAAGAATACTTTTTGATAAATTTGATCAAAGACATTAAAATCTTAAACCCTGAAAACAACATTAAAAGTGACAAAATCAATTCTGATCAGTCAAGCGCTGCATACAATCATTGAAGAGCTACTTACAATCAAAGCTAGGTTTCTTATAAAACACAAAACACCATGTGATAACATCAAACAACCGCTTGTTAACTGGAAAGAGCCACGTAAAAATATTTCAAAAATGCCTGGCAACAGACAAATGCCGCCTGCCAATTGTAGAGCGCTGCGTACAGATTTTCCAGTAACCATGTATTACCATTAAAAGGCCGCCTACACATAGGTAAGAGCCACCTAGAAATATTAAAAGGCAAATATTGGGTACCTTCCGAAGGTTTAAGAACAAGAAAATTTGATTTTTGGATACCCTTTTGGACGTTCTACCACTGAGAATACCTGTCTTGATCAAAGTCTGCCATTATTGGGAATTTCACAAATTCATATAGGGATTGGTCATTAAACAAGTTTGAAAACCTAAGATCCTCATTTTGACATATGTTAATGCCAATTTTCACTCATTCCCATTAAATAAAACCTACCCTATAATCAGACAGGTCTTATCTAAGACAAGAGTGTCCCTTCCTGGGTGATCCCTTTTTCGCAAATCCTATTCATGAAACCATCAAAGAAATAGAACCGAGGATGTCTTTTCCATTCGGTCATATAGATCCTGATCAGATCAATCACGTGAACAAGGACTTAACCAAAAAAGGAAATGTTGATCCTAACAACAAAGGATCCAACACCAATATCAACGGAGGGACAAACATAGACCCTAACAATCAAGGGATGAATAACACCAACAACAGGGGAAATATGGACCCTAATGAAGAGGAGCTAACCGATGAAAAGGTTACCGAGGCTATGCAAAGCCCTTTCTTTATGAAACTTGTTGACAAAGTATTGCAAAAAGAAAAAGAGAAGTACTTCCTAGACCTAGCACAAACGGGTCTCAAGCTTCCACATGATTATGATTTTGCCAAACTCAAGAAAGAAGAAGCGAAGGCTAACCCCATTGATATCATGAACAAACAATTCCATCTTTTTCAACTACAATTGGACACATTGAAAAAAGGTGGGGCTCCTAAACCTTTTTCTATTGAAGCCCTGTGTCCTTTTTCTTTTGACAAGTCCTTAGTCATGATACCATTTCCAACAAATGCTATTTATCCGAAATATGATAAATATGAAGGGACATCTAATCCCCAAGATCACTTAAGGGAATTTTGTGCCCTAAGTTTAGAATTCATGCATGACACAACATACCTCATGAGGTTATTCCCTAGAAGTTTGGGAGGCATGGCAATGGAGTGGTTCTCAAAATTACCCTCTGGTATTAGGACCTTTGAGGAATTGGCCTCTAAATTTGTAACCCACTATTCTTATAACATCAAGCGTGAGGTCACAATGCTCAATCTCTGCAATACCAAACAAAGAGATGGAGAGGGGTTCCTACTTTTCCTACAACGATGGAGGGCAGTATTTGCTAGATACCCTCGAAGTGTACCCAAAAAGGAAAATATGGATATCTTTGTGAACAGCCTGAATCATGAAATGAACTATCGATTAAGGCTTAAATGTCCTAGATCATTCCAAGACTTAATTGAGAATGGGCTGACAATAGAAGAGGTATTGGTAAAAAGTGGAGAAATCAAACTCTACAAAGATAACAAAAAAAACAACAACAACAATACCTCCAACACCAATCAAAATCAAAATAACAACAACAATAGCATCAACAGTCGATATTGGACAAGGAATAACAACAACAATAAAGGAGTGGTTAATGATGGAGTGGTGGAAGATAATACTTTAAAATCTATCCCTTTTAATCTCACTCAAAACTCAGCTCAAGCCAATAATGTGAATCAAGCACCCAAAGTATCCTTCAACAACAACACTAATAACAACTTTGGGAATAATCAAGGGGCTTCTAAGCCTAAACCATTCTTTGCACCTACACCCAAGAGGACCTTTACTACTTTGGGTGAACCATTGGAAAATGCATTAAGGACACTTATTGCAAATAAGCTTATCGATCTACCAAAGGCTCAACCCTATGAACCACATATCAAACCAAACTGGTGGAATGAGAACAACCATTGTGAATATCATCAAAATAGGGGACATAAGACCAATGATTTCCTACATCTCAAACATGTGGTACAAGATCTCATAGACAATGGTGTGATAAAGGTGGATGGACCTCAAAATAATGAAGATCACACAACCTTTAAGACTCCCTTTTATAAGCATGAAAAGGGAGAATCTTCTAATTCCAACAATGGACGAAATAATGCAAATAATGTAAAAAGTAGTCATAATGTCAAATTTGCCCATACTTATGACAATACCATCAATGTTGTTATGGTTAAAGACCAACCTATTCAAGGATCTGATGCCATCACAAGGGGGCAAGCCTCAAAGGTTACCTTACAAGGAGTTACTCCTATTACTATTGGTCCCAAGACACCAACTATTCTGGTTAAACAAACACCACCCACCACAAAGCCTTATAGTTTGGTAGATCAATTGCAAAAGAATCCCACCCAAATATCAATTTTGGAGTTGTTAAAATTATCTCCTAATCATAAGGAGATTTTGGAAAAAACCTTGTGTGAGACCACGGTTCCTATAAACTTGGAGGAAGACAAATTTAAGAACATGGTAGGGCACCTCATTGCCCCTCATTTTCTCTCCTTTTCGGAGCGAGATGACATGTCTATCACACATCCTTGAAACTTACCCTTGCATATAGAGGTATTAATCCAAAGACATAGGGTTAAGAGAGCTCTCATAGATGGTGGAGCTGGTCTAAATATTTGCACTTTAAACCTTGTCAAGTCATTAGGTTTATCTGAGTCTTCCATTGATCCAAAGAAGCAAATCACTATTAAGGCTTATGATGAAGATGAAAGATCTTCAAAGGGTATGATCGTTCTACCAATTCAAGTGGGACCTATCAAAAAGGACACTATATGTCAAGTCCTTGACATAAAATTAACCTACAACATCCTACTAGGAAGGCCTTGGATACATGAGATGCAAGCAGTACCTTCTACATATCACCAATGCATGAAATTTCCATACCTAGGGGAGGAGATCACAATCGGAGGAGATTCAAACCCATTCCAATATTGCAATGCTTTGAAACCAAGTCATGAATTGTATATTCCTCATAATAGGGAAAGAGTTATTCCTGATATTATCATGGAAGAGGCCAAAGAAGAAAAATCAGAGCCAACATCAAAAGTCACATCTACTCCTAACCCTATTCAAACTAACTCAACTACATCAACTAAGGGAAAAGCAAACATGAGTTATGAGGGTTCAAATTCAAAGGATAATTTAGTTCAGACTTCAACATTGAGATTGGAATCTTCTAAACCCACTAAGGAAGAAAGAGAACAAACTAAGAAAGATCATTATGAAAAGATGAGTGACCTAATGCATCAATTTGAAAAACAATGTAAAATTAACTCAAAAGGAGTAGGGGAATATTATGTTTCCCTCTTTGATTTACCTATATCCCCAAGGACACATGGGAAACCATCCAAAGATCATCAACCTCATAAGTACAATGCCTATTTTGTGAGGGAATGTGACAAACAAGAAATAGACAAAGAAGATGATGAGGTATTACAATGGCTCTATAAAGAGGATGATAATTCAACTAATCCCAATGAAAGGGTGCAACATATAAATATCCAAATTGATCAATATGGAAAATTATTTTATATCATGAAGAAAATGGGGTATAAGGGAAGAGGACCCTTAGGAGTTTGAGATAGAGGGTTGTTAGAACCTATTGAACCTATTTGGAGAGCCAAAGAAGAGAAAGTCGGCATAGGTTTTCAACATAAAGGAGAAACTTCATGTCCCATGCATGATTTCCATGCACATATCCATATGGTAGGTTCTAAAAGTGAATATGATTCTAGAGACTATGAGTGGGATTCCTTGTCTAAAGAATCTTGTCATGACATAGAGGTTGATACCATTCACACTTATGCAATTCCAACTAAAGTTGAAAATGTAGAACGTATGGCTCAAGGGTCGAATTCAACCCAAACATCAAGTGAACCTCAACAAGTCAACATAGAACAAGCACCTATTTTCACTCAATGGGTAGGTGAACCTTGGGTACCTTCATGGGTGGGAGATTCTACCCTAGTGTTTAATCCACATTCTTTTTTTCCCATATAAATCTTAGAGGACTCTGATGGAGAGGATTTTGATCCCTCTTCCATGGACCATCTTGAAGAGGCACATGTCATAGACCATGATGATACAATGTATGAACCATCTAATGAAGTCATGTCCTTAACTCCTTCAAATGAAAGCCCATTCAATGATTCTTTGTCCTTAATGCATCCTGAACTTATCGATTGGGATCTGTCCGAGTCAAATGACTTACTCTACTTCGCAAATGACAAGTCAATGGCCTTATACCTCAATGCGGTTGAACCCAATTCTTCCACCAATGAGTTCACTCCGGACATGATGATAGGGGAAGGTGTTCAACCTTTTAATCCAAAAAAATGAAGAAAAATTATACAAAAAAATGAGAAGGTCTAGTGGTAAAAACCACCATGTGGCAGTGCTAGACCCAAAAAAAGTAAAAATAAAGGATGTTTCCAAAGGTGAAAACCCAACTGTGGCACCTAAGGGAGAAAGGCTGGACACCTTGCTAGCTCACAAACATGAAAGATCACCTATACTTATTGAACCCACAGAAAATGTCAACATTGGAACAGAAAAGGATCCTAAATTCATTCAATTGGTAGCATCCTTAAGTCCTTTTGAGAGAGAAGAGTTCATTACATTCTTTGCATGGTCATATGCTGACATGCCTGGATTAGATCCAAGTTTCATAATGCATCACTTAAATGTGAAACCAAGGGTTAAGCCCATAAAGCAAAAGTTGAGAAAAATGCATCCACACATAGCCATTATGTCAAAGTTGAATTGGAGAAATTACTCAAAGAAGGATTTATAAGAGTAATAGAATATGCCGATTGAATCTCCAATATTGTACCAGTTACCAAACATGATAAAACAATAAGAGTTTGCACAGATTTTAGAGATTTAAACCTTTCTTGTCCAAAAGATGACTTTCCTTTACCAAGCATTGATGCTATTGTGGACCTCATGGTAGGTCATTCTATGCTTTCACTTATGGATGGATTCAGTGGGTATAATCAAATTCGTATAGCACCTAAGGATCAAGAGAAGATAACTTTTACATGTCCATGGGGTACCTTTTTTTGGAATGTAATACCCTTCGGTCTTAAAAATGTCAGAGCCACTTATCAAAGATCCATGACTACCATTTTCCATGACATGATGCACACCTTCATGGAAGATTATGTGGATGACATTTTAGCTAAGTCACATAAGAGAAAAGATCATCTATTCATACTGGACAAGATTTTTACAAGGCTACAAAAATTCAAGGTGAGACTTAACCCAAAGAAATGTGCTTTTGGGGTACAATCTATAAAACTCCTAGGATACATTGTTTCAGCAAAAGGCATTGAAGTAGATCTTGAAAAGGTACAAGCAATAATGGGCATGGACATTCCAAAGAATATTAGTCAAATGAGGTCACTTCAAGGAAGACTTCAATCTATAAGAAGGTTCATTTCTCAATTGGCGGAAAAGTGCCATTCTTTCACCAGATTACTACATAAAGACACCATCTTCACATGGGATGTGGAGTGTGACAAACCCTTTTCATTGTTGAAAACATACTTAATGAATCCTCCTATCTTAATGTCACCAATTCAAGGGAAACCTTTATTACTCTACATTTCAGCAACAAAAAAATCTTTAGGAGTCTTATTGGCACAAGAGGATGATGAAGGGAAAGAAAGAGCTATCTACTATTTGAGTAGAACCTTGATCAAATATGAGTTAAATTATAGCTTCATGGAAAGGGCTTGCCTAGTAGTGGTATTTGCCTCTCAAAAGTTAAGACACTATATGTTGTTGCATAAGGTGAAACTCATTGCTAAAATTGATCCCTTGAAATACTTACTTAGCAAAACAACTTTAACTGGAAGGATTGCGAAGTGGGTCATGGTACTTAGTGAATTCGACATTGAATATGTTGATAAGAAAGCAATCAAAGGTCAAGTTATAGCTGATCAATTGGCTGAATATCCTCAAGAATCTACACATCCTATACAAGTAAAATTCCTGGATTCTACAATTGGGAATGTCGAAGCTAAGACATGGACTTTATACTTTGATGGATTATATACCCACAATGGCAGTGGAGTAGGCATTGTTTTGATTACACCACAAGGTTACACAATCCCAAAATCTTACAAGTTAATTTTCCCTTACACCAATAATATAGCAGAGTAAGAAGCTTTGTTCATAGGTATCAAGACAACTTTGGAATGGAATGTCACAGAATCACAAGTCTATGGGGACTCTCAGCTAGTCATTAATCAAGTTAATGCTGAGTATAATACTAAGGATGAAAATAGTTGCCTTACAAGAACTTGGTGGACAACTGGAAGAAATACTTTTCTTTGATTACTTTTGTACAAATTCCAAGAGACAAGAAAAGAGTAGCAGATGCAATGGCTACTTTAGCATCTTTACTTCAGCTACCTGATCAAAATGAAAAGTATTTGTTCTTGGTGAAAGAATTTGTGAAACCAACATTTGACCTACCTAAGACCCAAATTATTGACCTTTTACATGGACATGATTCTCCATGGTATGGACGTATTTATGCTTACCTCAAAAATCAAACCCTACCTATAGACCAAACCCGTGCTCAAAAGCAAAATTTCATGAGACGATCAGCCTGTTATACTATCCTTTCTGACACATTGTATCGTAAAGGTCTTGACAGAACACTCCTTAGATGTCTAGAGGAAGATGAATCGAAATTAGCTTTAAAATATGTCCACGAGGGGATTTGTGGGTCACATTCAAATGGTTTAAACCTAGCTAACAAAATCTTACGTATGGGGTACTTTTGGAAAACCTTAGAAAGAGACGCTTATCAATATGTTAAAGTTTGCAAGAAATGTCAATACCATGGAAACTTGATTCATGCACTAGCACAAGAATTAAACCCTTTTGTCACACCATGGCCATTCTATCAATGGGGTTTTGACTTAATTGGCATGATTTATCCACCTTCTTCAAACGGACACAAGTATATAATCATAGCGACATAATACTTTACTAAATGGGTTGAAGGTGTTCCTTTATCAATGGCAATAGGGAAACAAATTTCCATGTTTATCCTAAATCATATCATTTGAAGATATGGCATTCCTCATGCTATCATCATGGATAATGGAAAAAAATTTAAGAACAAAGATATTGATGAACTTTGTGACACATTCCACATTACACATCACTCTTCATCCGTTTACTATCCCCAAGGTAATGGACAAGTAGAAGCAACCAACAAGAACATCCTTGAAATCCTTAAGAGATTCGTTGGAAAATCATGAAAGGATTGGCACCTTCAGATTAATCCAACATTATGGGCCTATAGGACTAGTATTCGAACCCCGACAGGAGCTACACCTTTTTCTTCGGTTTATGGGGCCGAAGCTGTTCTCCCTTTAGAAGTTGAAATACCATCCCTCAGAGTTTCATTGCATGGATTAATAATGGATGAGGATTATAGATTTTCCCATCTTCAACAATTGGAATTGTTGTAGGAACATCAAACTCAAGCGTATGATCATTTTAAAGTGTATCAGAATCGCATTTCTAGAAACTCTAACAAACATATCAAGCCAAGAAACTTTCAAATAGGAGATCTAGTATTGAGAGAAAATCCAAAAGATCAGGCTAATAGATAAAAGAAAGGGAAGTGGGAAGAAAATTGGCTTGGTCCTTTTTTCATTGTTTCTTCATTTGGGACGGGGACCTACAAATTGGCTGATTGTGATGGTGATGAATTGCTAGAACCTATCAATAACATTCTTCTTAAGAGGTTCCACACCTGATTTAGAAGAAAGAGTATCAGAATAAAGAGTATAAGTTGAAGAGTATCAGATGAGTCAAGCATCACCCTTGTACATGAGAAAATTCAAAAATACCAAAAAAAGGAGAAAATTCAAAAATACCAAAAAAAGGAGAAAAGATCAAAAATACCAAAAAATTAGAAATTTCAAAAAGCCAAAAAAATTTGAAAAAAGAGAAAAAGAGAAAAAAGAGCAATAATCCCAAGAGGTGAAAACCTAGAAATAGGCGCCTTTCATCCTTTAGGTGTTTCTTAGTTTCATTTGTACATATTGTGGTTTTCTTCATCTCACTTGTCCATATCCTCATTGCATCCATCATTCGTGCATTGCCCTAATAAAGTTTCAGAGCTGCATTTTGTCACATTCTAGGTTCAGTTGCCCTAAGTATCACATTGGTCACATTTATCACTTGGGGGCACACATCATAGATTTTTGGTACCAACCCGATTCAATAGTGCAAACATTTTGGTCACATGTCAGAAGCAGATTTTCAGATTCAGGAGAG
Source organism: Thuja plicata (assembly GCA_018584345.1). Classification (NCBI taxonomy): domain Eukaryota; kingdom Viridiplantae; phylum Streptophyta; class Pinopsida; order Cupressales; family Cupressaceae; genus Thuja; species Thuja plicata. The sequence continues at coordinate 1,502,570 of MU228160.1, read as the reverse complement.
ACATTTTGGAACCTTTGATGACTATCATTGTTCAACCCTAAATAGTTTGATCACATAACATGATCCTAGAATCTCATTTGACTTATTTTATCAGGATTAAAATTTGACACACCTTAAATGATCAGATTGTCTAGAATTCTTATTTGAAAATCTTGATACATTTCACAAACACTTGGAATTTTGATGAGTTTTTCATTGCCTTTTTTGAATCATGTTCTTTTTAGCTAATCAATGATGTTTCGGCTAGATTGGCAAGGATAAAAGACATGATGTTTTCTTAAGCTTCTGAGTGACTATTTTGAGGAAGATTCTTTAACTTGTGTGAATTAGTCTAAAGACATGGTCATCAAAAAAAAAAAAACCATAGAGGACATTCATACAGAACGAAGGGTTAACCTTTATTTGTTTACGCAAAAGGATACCTTGGTTATTTAGATTTTCCATATCTTAATACCAACATCCACTTGCAACATTGAATCCGATTAAACTCGTATTCATACTCCCATAGTTGGTCATCCAACTAGTGAGGGTTGTACTTGGTTTTTTTAGAAGGAGTTACCCCACGCGAGAAAGTCATATTCATATTCGTATGGTCACAGTAGCACCAGTAAGGATTGTATGGACTCCTAGTTCTGCAATACTCTATGATGAAAATATACCTTAGTTTGCATTCCTTTCGGAAACCTCAAGGACAATTAGTTGCATTGTACTACATTTTGCATGTTAGATTAATTACATTTTTCATGTTAGTTTAGTTTCTTGTTTCTCTTTCACTTGCGTTCTCAAATTCTTAGTTCAAGGGGGGGGACAAAGGGTTGATAAAAATTTCATCAAATCATATGGGTTTCAAGTCATTCAAAAAAATGAGATTTTCCTTTGCATTCATCATCATTAATCATTACTCATTATACATTCATGTCCGGTGAAAATCAAGAAAAAGATACATTAATCATTATTCATTTTCCATACCATCATTTAGAACTGCATATCATAAATTAAATTGCATACATTCAAAAACACAAAAAGATAGATGCATTTCATTTATCATAGCACTAAGTATTTCTTTCATTGCATTGCATAATCCATACATTGTTAAAATGAAAAACATATTGAGATAAATTGCATTAACATCATTTGCATTCATTTATCTATGTCCTACTCTAAGACATTTGCATCCATTGCATAATAGAAATAAATGCATCATAGAAACATATAGACATGCATAAAAGAAAATCTCATAACATCATTAAAGGACAAATCAAAGCTCATCATAAGATAAAAGTCCATCATCAATGTCTATAGCATAATCAGTACATCAAAAACACATAAAAATGGTACATCAATGGTACATCAAAGTCCTGATAAAAAAAATACATATGATACAAATCCTGGAACCATATCTATCTCATGACCCTGTAGGGGCACCTGATCCATCCCCAGCCAAACCTGTGCTTGACCCACCTGTGCCATCAAGATCTCTATCACCTGCTCTATCCTGTGAACCAGGAGGTGCCTGACTAGTGCTTTCACTGGTCGGTAATTGAGCCAGAGTCTCCAGAAACTATTGCAACATGGTCATGACCTGATCCAATCTCACTGTAACTGTGGTCATCCCAGCCTATAACTCCTGAACATCCCACACTATCTCATCTGAAACCAGAGCCTGTGGTGTCTGAGGTGCTATGGGTACCTATGGTATAACCTGTGTTGTGCTAACCTGTCGGTCAACCTATGGTATTAGTCTAGGAACCTATCTCACCTCTTGGACCCATCTGTGCCTACATCTAACCCAATCTGCATCCACTCTCAATGGAGCCTGACCCTATGGTACCTGTGCACCTGCTAGTCTATGCCCTGGCTATCTGAAACCACCACCTTGGCCTCTCACATGACCGCCTCTCATCAGAGGCCTAGCTATTGTCTATACCTATGGCACTCTGGGTGCTCTCTGGACTCTGCATCAGTGTGGTCTACCACCATCATCCCTACCATCTCCACCATCACCATCATCCTCAGAGAGCTCATCAACATTTGGGATAGGCTCTGTCGAATCAGTGAATCTCATGAAACGATGTCGCATAAACCACTCTTGATACTCTGTTGACATCCCTGCGTCTGCAACTTGTGGTAGCATATCCCACACACCATATCCAAGCTAATCAATCTATAAGAAAGTTGACTGGTAATCAACCTGCACTCCCCACATTGACATCCTTTCCTGTACTCTAGCATATAATGCCATATCCTGCATTCGGCCGAACTGGCGTAATACTCTACCGCAGCAAAATCTCTCAATAACCAAAGATAACTGACCTATCATCCATCGAGGTGAAAAAATGTAGGGTAACTCATCATCATCCTCCCGCCATCTCTTGCACTGCAAGTATGGCCTCTAAACCACCTGATCAATGTCATCAATCATGCATCTCCAAAAGTCAACCTTGCCCAGACGATGCTGGACAATCATGCCGTCATATAGAAATGCATATGGGTAACTGCGAGCCTAGACTCATGCTGAAATTGGCCTAGTAATAGGGATATGCTCCCATGTCCACAACTATAACAAAACTACACCTACAGAAATAGCTACACTGTGCCAATATACAATCTCATGTAAATCATGTTATAACTATGCCAATACACAGGAACCCCAATCCAATCTCTATAGATGAGCTATCAGGTCCTCTATAATCTGGCCCCATCCAATTGTGAAACCACGTCCTCACCTATCTGGCAATAATAATCCTCCTATCATAGCTCCTAATAATGCTGGTAGGGTAGGGAATGAGGCAAACTGCGCCGAAGTAATGCAATCATCTGCAATGGTTTTATCTCCAAACACCCATCTGCAAACACTGCTATCATACACTACATCATAATACACCCGCTCTCCATGAGTGAGGATCCTCAGTTGTCTATATACATCCTCTTGTGTAATCATCATCTCGTTGAGAAGTAAGTGAAAGGTATTATGGTCAGAGTTCCATCGCTCTGCCATAGCTTTCAATAAACCTCGGTTCAGCTGAAACCTCGAGAGATCCAAAAGGAAACTAAGACCACAAGTCTCAATAATACACCACTTAGGTGGTGTAAGCTCATCTACTAGATCAAAAACCCACAACGCTACTCCTCACACCCACAATTTGTGGTAATGATCGTACATTTTGAAACAAATTCCATCATGTTAGTTTTTCTCTTGATGAACCATTCTAAGTCAATCACAACACATTAAATCTACCTGTTCTCTAACTTGAGCATGTCAACTTATTGCTCCTAACCTCTAAATCGTGAGACACAAGGACAATTTGTAATCATTTTTAATCATATCTAATTGACCTATCAAACATTCATCATTATGACTTTTCTAACATCTTAAGCACTATGTGATATTCTGGAAAAAGATTTTCTAGATTGGAACCTAATTGAGTCATCTGGATGATCAATCGAACTAAGTTCATCTATTTTCCTATATCAAACTTTAAAATTTATGGTACGCGGAACTTAATTGAGTGTACACGACTTTTTAAACCACACGACTTTTTAATCTTCAAAAGTGGCTCTTTACCACACGGAGGTGGTGGTTTACTATTTAGGTGACCTTTTGTAGGCCTACGCGGCTTTTAAATCATCATACGTAGCTTTTAAAACATGGTGTTTTAGGCGGCACATTGTCTATTTTGGGTAGCAATTTTGACCTAGCTCCTACGCGGCTACAGATTGTGCGTACGCGGCTTTTCATAATGCAGACGTGGCTGTTAACAGACGTAAGTGGCAATTTACCTATCCTACATGGTATTTGGCTAACACTTTTCTAAAAAACACTAAAAACATGCAATAAATGCACCAAGAGGGTTCGAACCACTCAACAGAGGCCTACAGTCAGGAGATCTCTGATATCGGCACGCTCACTCAAACCTATGCTCTCGTATGGGGACCACCATCGCTATCAGTTGTCAGAGGCTCAGAGCAAAATCTCAATAGTAAAAAGTGAAAATGGATAGTAATTTTTGGTTTTTCAACCTATTTAAGCTATTTTAACCTATTTTATGAGCTTTTTGACCCAGTTAAACCTAATCTGCATATTCTGCTCACTGGAGCATTTGTTCGCATTCTTTTCACATCATCGCTTATCAGAAATGCAATCATCTTTGATCTATCCTTTACACTTTGTTCATCAAAAAACTTTTACCTACCATCAAGATGATTTCATTTTCGAGGGGGCATCATCAAATTGGGATTCTGCAACATATCTCGTATCAAATTTGGGGCATTAAAATTTCAAACTTTATCAATCACAGTTTCATATCGTAGTTTCATATTAGAGTTTCATATCAGGGTTTCATATCAGGATTTCATATCGGGATTTCATATAAGATTTTCATATTAGGGTTTCATATCAAGATTTCATATCAGGGTTTCATATCAGGAGTTTCATATCAAGATTTTCATATCAGGTTTCATATCAGCTCATCAGTATTAGCTTAATGATCAGGACAATCAAGCTTTCTTTGAATCAATGCTCTTCGCACATTAATTCAAAGAGGGGCATTTGTAGACACATAAAATTTACCAGGTGTATCTCAAGCATTCCAAATTATAAATCTCAGCCAAATGCCTTAAAATATCATGTCAATGAAAATCAAATGGACATTTATCAAATCAAAGGAACAAAATTCAAATCAAATTAAAAGATCAAATAATCATGAAATAAAATAATTAAATTCAAGCCTAAAGGGATTAATCAAATTATGCAATTGATTTTTCAATTGTATAGTTCAAATAAAAAAGGATTAAATCCAACCCAATCACCCTTCCATGGCTAATTTAATTAAATGATGGAGTTGTTTAATTCCTAATTTCTTTGAGACAACCAACCAACTTTCCTTCCTTTTCAGAACACCTCAAATCTTTTGACTTAACCAAGCTTTGATCATGATAAACTCACTCTACCCCTACCCTTGGGAAAATGCTATAAATACAAGAAATTTCCTTTGTGTTTGGGATCCAAGAATTCAAGAGCAAAAGCATCCTTATTATGGGCACATTGAGAGCATTAAGGAGCATTTGAGAGCTTTTGAGAGAGTTTTAACATTTACATTACATATAGCATATCATGTTTAGGAGCATTTGTTATTTTCTCATATGATCTTGGAGGATTTTTGAGCATTTTGAGCATTCTAGCTAGATTTGAGCATTCTTTTTCATATATATCTCATTCTAGGATTGTCCTTGAGAGAGATTAAGCCTAAGAGCTCTCTTAACAAAGCTTGGATAGAGAACCATGAGATGATATAGATTTAGCTTCAATTCTTAAATTAACTTTGTTTTATCTTTCCATAGAATTGTTTTCTCTAATCTTAATTTCATGAAGGTGTATTTTCTTACACACATATACAATTGAGGAGATCAAGCTTGGTGATATGTCTGCTAGAAATTTATCTAGATGTAGCAGTGTCGAAGGCATTAACCTTGAAAATTTTATGATATGTGCTAATAAAAAAGGGAAAGTCTCATTCAATTATGGAAATAAGAAAAGGGATTGGATAATTGATAGTGGATGCTCACATCACATGACTAGTGACATAAGGAAGTTTGTGAAATATGAAGAATATGATGGAGAAAATTTTATATGAGGTGATAGAATTGAAGGAAAAATTAAGGGAAGAGGTACAATTCTCCTAGATGAAAGGAATACAACATGTAATGTACTACATGTTTTTTTATTTCAATTTGAATCTTCTCAGTGTTGGTCAATTAATTGAAGAAGGATACGCTTTACACTTCAACAATTAAGGATGCAAGATCCTAAATAATTGAAGTGAAGTTGGATCAGGATCAAAGAACAAGAGAATTTTTTCCATCTAAAAAAAAAAAAAAAGAACAAACTATCAGATCACACAAATTGGAAAAATATAGACTAGATCGTGCAAGTAAAGTCAAGGATTTAGTGTCAACAAGGTACAACACCAACAATGTCTAAATCAGATATAGAGGATCTCAAAAGAAACTATTGATAGAATAGACACTAGCGAAGAAGAAGAAATGCTATAATCACAAGTAAATCCAATGATATCTAGGTATGAAAAATTAAATCATTTAAAAGAAATAAACTTACTTGTTCAATCTAGTAGAAGTCACTTGGATATTTGCAACAAAAAAAAAAATCGATGAAAAAAGTGTTGATACACCTTTTGAGGTGCAAAATTCAAATGAGAATTAGATCAACAACATTACAAGAGGATCAGTGGATGCAGATACAACAACAAATAAAAAAGGGTCAGACAACTATGATAATTTCACTAATCAAAATCACAAGAAGTATGATGTTAGCCAACTTAAGGAGAATGAGAGAAAAAGGTCAGTTGAAGACAACTCCAATTCAAAGCATCAAGAGAACAAGAAGAAAATTATAGTTGATTAGATTTGCTTAATTTTTGAGGTTGAGGCAAGAGAAATATGCAATATCTATACACATGATCAATGGGTCAGAGCCATGGAAGAAGAGCTTACAATTGTAAATAAGTATAAAGAGAAGTTGAAGGTATGCTTAGAAAAGCTTGAAGCATTTCTAATTCAGAGGAGGACAATAGAAAAAAATAGAAAAGTATTAGAAAAGGGAAAACCCTCCAAATTTAACTAGAGAAATTTTAAATGTGAAAAGAAGAAAATGAAGAAGACCAAGAGGAAGAACTTGGCAAAGAAGTATGAGATTCAAAAGTTCAAAGGTAAGAATCTTTTCTCCTATAAGCTTGGAAAAAAGGGACTGATTATAGAATAGGATGTCTATGTTTTGATTGGAAAAGGAATGATCATAATCCAAGTATCTTAATTAGTATGAGAAAGAGTAATAACACTTTCGAAAGGAAAATGGTTAGATGTTTTGCATGCAAGAAACTTGGTCATATTGCAAGACAATGTACTGCTAGAGGGAAAGGTAACAACATACAAAAAATTATTCTACAAATGAGATACAACTTATCTAAACTTACTACTAAGAGTTGTAAAGAACAAGGAACAAAAGAATAAGAAGAGGAAATGAAGAAAGAATAAAAAAGAGATTTCAGATATGGGGTCTACATCAGTAAGATCCAAAGGAAAGTCAAAAAGACTTTCTCCTTACACTCAAAATTAAGATGCAGAAGGATACATTAGTCGAGAAGAGACACATGAAAATATAATTAGAGATGGATTAATGTATGGATGCTACTACTCAGGGGGAGTAGTACAAGGATGGTGGAAGATATATTATCTAATATGAAGGTGACCATTTGCAGGAAGCTACAAAGAAGTGAAAAAATCAGGTAGTTAAGTATTTGATTATTGTATGAATATCTCAGAAGTGTGCATGTACACAAAAAGGAATATGAGTCGTTAAAGTTTAAAAAAATATAATATGTTTAGTGAATCAGGGATATGTTTGTGCAAGATGAGGTTGACAACGTTGTAGAAGAAGAAAAGGAAAATAAACTTGATATTGGTATGAAAAAGGAAATGCTAAAAGAACTCATGATACACCATTTTCATTGTTGTTAAAGGGGAGGGAAACAAATGTAAAAAACATATCAGGTATAAAGGGCAAGAGAAGTATTTGTGGAAGACAACTAAGATAAAGATAAAATAAAATATCTGAGGAGATTAAGATTAAGGTTAAAAAAAAATTGTAATGGAACAACAAGATAATGATGATATGGGGAAAACCTAGGGGCTTGGTTCTGATTTTTAGTCTGCTGGGATGTTTCATATTGGGTTCTTTATTCATGTAATGCTATATTTTTGGTTACAAAAATGAGGGTGGAAATTTAGTAGGTGTCTTAGGGTTTAGGATTGGCATTAGGAGCTACAATAGGAAGTTTTGTTTACCCATTTATGTCCTGCCAATATGCTCCCATTAACTGGGTTTCTTTGTTTTCAACTTTTATAATAAATAAAATGAGTATGTCGCTTTACCAAAAAAAGAAGAATTAATTTGGGTGCAGGATTTTACCTTGTAGGTGGATTGTTGAAATATCAGGGCGAGAGATGGGTGCAAATTGTGGCTTGTGAATTATCATCTGCAAATAGTGAGATTTTCAAATCAATGAGGTTTTCTATCTGAAATAGTTATTTTTATATATATTGTGTACATTCCGGCCATGATGGCATTTTCTTTCAAAGCAATGAAATCCTGGTCAAAAAGAACGTCTACTTCTTCTAGGGTTTGAGCAGTCTGTTTTGACCTCTTTGCAACATCTCCATTTGTAACTGTTTAAGCCATTATAGAATCAACAACGAGCTTTGTAATTAGTGAAATTGAAATTAATTTTGAAAGTAATCATGTTTATGCTTACACCTCTATTGCCCCTTTCTCAAAGGATCGAATAATAGAAGCTTCAAATTGCACATTTGAAGCTCCCATAAATTAGCCAAAGACAACTGCACATAAATTAGAAGAATTTAATATTTCTATTATAGTTGTTTCTTTTCAAATGACATTGAAAATTTTAGAATGTACAAAACACATAGTTATTCAAAACAAATAATAGAAAGAAGTTGCATCATGACAAAAAATTAAATTTATAAAATTGTATCCTTGTTTATTTATCTATTTCCCCATCAAAAATATTTTATTACAAAATAAAATTTACAATAATTGTTTATGAAACCCATAAATTTAGACAAACAATAGATAATAATCTTGGAAATGTCTTAAATGCTAATAAACCAAAGTTTGAAATAAAATAAAATAAAATTTAGTTGGTGCTATATCATTATAAGCACCATCGTGAATTTTGTCATTAAATGATCATAAATCAAAATAGTTTATGCGCAATGATTACAACTAGCGCTTGCACCCAAAAAGGTGCAAGGGTTAGCCGATAGGAAATTGTTTGTTAGTTGATATATCATAAAGGATGATCTAATATATGAATAGAACATAAATTGTTTTAATTTACAATATTTTGTGGGTAATTATTTATTATACAATATAAAGAAGACACATATATTGAAATCCATAACTATTATAATATTTTATCAATATCATAATACAATTTTTTGTTTCAAAGTTCTAACAATATTAGAAATTATATAATGTATGTGGATTTTTTTTTCAACAAGAGTATTAAGATAGTTAATTTAATTGTTAATGAAAGAAGAGTTCAAAGTTACGGATGGAAACATGGAAAACTTGAAACAAGTCACCCTGCCACCCACTATTCTTTACTATCGACAATACAAAATGCCCTTACCCAATGTTCCTTGAACAAGAACAAGTTTTTGGTGGAATTTTTCCATCATACAAAATAAATAAATATAGTAATCGTTAAGGGGAAATATACTATAACAAGAGATTTAGAGGAACAAGAGTTCAATGGAAAAAGAGACAAAAACCAAAGGAGAAAATCGGAGAAGGAGGCAGGACAAGAAGTCAAAAAAGGGGGGGGACAATCCCCATTAAGGAACCTTATTTTCCTCCAAGATCATCTAAATAGAGAGAGAGTAGGAGCAAATACTAGGTACTATAAATTTTTTGTTGTAAATTAAAAAAACACCTTAGCTTTGGTTTTGGAGTTCTAATGTTCATGCTTGTTGTATATGTAGTTGCTATTACATATCCATTATTATATACATATATATTTATTGAACATATCTTAATATGATTAAATATATCAATACCGATTATGTCGGTTTACTAATATTGTTATTATATAACAAATGATAATCACCGATAAGCTCTCATCCATTCGCATCAACATTCTTTTGTTGTGTGAAATATCTCCTTCATTTTTCTCTCCATTCTAAGGCCTTCTCATTTCCATTTTCAATCACTCATGATAAAGAAAAATCTACTCTTTTTGCATCCACGGTAAATTATAAGTAGATTATATTAAAGGCTTATAAAAGATAGTTGCTTTTATTATTTGTGAGAAAAAAATATTTGTGAGATTTTTAGTTATGAAAAAATACAAAAAAATGTATTGTGTTTTAGCTACCATGTGTTGTTGGCATTTGCAATTATTTGAGAATTTCAACAGCCATTATGCAAAAAGTAAACATTGAAAAACATTAATAGAGAAATTTACAATGAAAAAACGTAGAGGGGAAATTGTGTACCTAATTATTTCTTCATCTGTTTTTGTTTATACATTCTGAATTACTATTTCATGTTTTTAAATCATCCCAAATATTTATATTAGTTACATTAGGCCAATCAGATATGAGTTCTTTTCAAAATTTCAACCACAGAAGAGTGGAGGGAGACTAAGCACACAAAATCCCTAAACAAAACAGAGATATTTAGTCCTTGCTACTCTTTTTTCATTGGCTAGTGTGGTCAATACTAGAGAAACAAAGATTCCATTTTACCATAATTTTCTCCAAATTAAATTTTGAAAATGTGATCTTGATGATTGCTCATTGAATTATCCTAAATATAATTTATAAACTAATATCATTTAAAAATTCAATGGTGATACCAGAAACAATTTTATCTAAATGTTTTTATTCAATTTATTGTAGTTTTCTGAATTGAAAAATCATATGATTTTTGTTCAGAATCATATGATAATCATCAAGAAGAAAATATGATCTTAATGATGGATCACTATGTTATCCTAAACATAATTTATAGACTAATATCATTTAAAAACTCAGTGGTGATACTAAAAATAATCTTATCTGATTATATTTTCCTTCAACTGTATTAGTTTTTTCAATAGATCACACTTAATAATCTTTCATCAAAAACATGTAATAATCATCAAGAAAAAAAATATTGATAGTAGATCACTAAATTGTCTTGTAAACATAATTTAAAAACTAACATAATTAAAATTAGAAACAATCTTATCTAATATATTTATTTTCCCACCCATCTACCTACAAATACAAAGAAGATTGTAAAACTTGTAGTGTATATGTTCATGGTCGTCTAAGTAATCAAGATCTCATACAACTTTTGAGGCATTTTAAATCAGTTTAAAAGGGTTTTATACTTGAGAAGAGCACAATTCAAATAGGTTTCATATCTGATGGGAATAAAATTTCAAGAGAGGAGCCAATAAATTTTGTAGTATGCATGACGTATCCAGGATATCATACAAAATTTAAGCATTTTAAATCATTTTTTTAAGATTTTCACATTTGCAAAGAAAACAATTTTAATGAATAAGTTTTAATATATTTCGTATCTAAGAACAATAAAACTTGTAGTATAATCTTTGATTTATTCACTTTGTCTATCCGTAGAATGTGAGAGACTGAATTGTAAGTTACCGGTTATATAAAATATGTATTTTGGTAGTGTGGGACAACAGTAAAATTAATTGTGGAATTTCTGAAGCTTCCAGAGGGAATCAATACATGTCACTTATTTGAATATGAGGTCCCTACTCTGTCTTCTAACACTACAAATTGCATGTGGATCCTCATCTTTCCAAGTGACCCAAGAGACAAAGACTCCATTATATGTCACGTCAGCTGTATATCATTATTATTAGGGACAAATATCAAGTGCTTGTCTATAATGAAGATTTCCATTCATTGCATTGTTTTCTCAATGATTAATTAATAGTAGAAAACAAACAGCTTACACAAGGTTGAAATTCCCAACATACACGGAGGTAGCCAAACAAATGAGTAAATGTGACAAGTACACAAATTATATATGAATTTCTCACAGTGCGAGATATGAAAAGACATGTTACATACATGAATATTTGTAGCATGTACAAGTGCAAGTGCCAAAAACTTGCATCTTGGTTGAGTATAGTAGCATACAAATGAAAACCTTATAAAGAAAGAATCAAGAGGCCATGCCATCCTATATGACTTGTGGATCCAAAGAAGGCTTTTTGGTGAGACAATCATCCAGATCATTCATTGAAGATTGAAAAGGAAGGAGCACTCTGCAAAGGCAGAGAATCAGCTTCACTATTACAGGATGATGACACATCTGTTATAGAGGAGACATTGGTGGCTGCAGGTCCTTCCCCTTCATGTTGTTTCTGATTTTGGTTCAATTGAGAGAGGCGTTGGAAAATAGCTTGGACCTTGGCATCTATAGAAGAACGTGACATAGACAAAGCACTCCCAATTGGCATTCAAAACATGCCGCAAGTCTGGGAAATTGAGCCTTGCATATTCACCTCTTAGGTTATAGGTTGCTCTAGCATATACAAATGCAACTTCTTGTGCAGTGTCAAAGGTGTCAATCCATAGCCTAGTTCTACTCTAAGGCAACCTTATCTATGTTGCCCACTTTCCCCAATGTCTAGCTTACCCCTCTGTACAGCTTCCTAGGCTTGACCATTCCAATCTTGTCAGAAACTTTCATCAGTTGCCCTCTTGGAGCTAGAGGATGATGATTTCTCAACTGTTGCTTATGATAATTGGAAATCCCCAAAACTTCCTGCTGCTACGCCATAGCTAACTGTAATTGCAAACATTCCATCTACTGCTTTCTCTATAAGTTGGCCTGAATCTACTCATTTTTTTTTGAAATGCCCAACAATTGTTGATCTTGAAAGGAAACATATTTCGGAGAAGAAGCCCAACCCAGTTGAGATCCAAGCATGGACTGCAAACCCACATCCACATATTGTTGTTGATTACTACCACTAGTCCCTGGTAACCCTTCAAAACTCGGGCACTAGACCAAATCTCCAGCATTACATTTTCCACTCATTAAAAATTTAGAGCCATAATCTGGCACCCTTTGAACATAATTAACACAGACGTTTGAAATAAGCTCCCAACACTGCGTTGTTATATAGAATTTACTGCTGCTATTGCTAGCAATCCAATTTAACACATTCTCCTTACGCCACTGCCGAGGGTACATATTCCATTGCCGACAATTTGTGTGAGACAATTTTCTGGTCAATGGTTTTTCTCCATAGAATATCTATCCGCTAATCAATTTCTCCTTGCACTCTATCTTTCAAAGAAAAAGAGGTTTAATTTATCACCCAAACACGAGATGCAATAATTTTAAATCACAACACCTTTTGTCATTTTGGGTTTATAGAGAACCCACCAAGATCAAAATCCCCTATAAGACAAATAGATATGAAAGGTTTTCTCAATATATTCTCCTTACATATATATATATATATATATATATATATATATA